>CM055118.1:848932332-849362332 GCA_029206835.1 Rana muscosa | reverse complement strand
AACAATAGTAACAGATTAATCAAAAAATGTGACTAAATATAAATTTGCCAATATCAAAGAACTAGTCCTGTACATAAAAATAAATTATCAGAGAGTGTCCAATAGAATGACATAAATGAATCAAGGTCTCCTCAGTTCACTGTTGGTGACTTCAAACACAAACACCAGATGAAAGAGTGCTGTTATTCTGATAGACAAAGATTCCACCACCATTAGAGATTACTGCCGCTTACCGGAACACCCGATCCCATCAGAGATCAGTAAAAGCAGATAGCTGGTATCCCCTGCCAGGGTCTCTAAGAGTGGCTAGAATCTGTATTCCTCTACTAGGATTATACGCCAGTCCTCTCCATGCAGCCCGAATCCAAATTGCAAATGGAAAAGAAAGCCACCATAGCGTAATCCAGTATTAAAATGGTATTTATTATATTAAAATTGCACTTACAGTTGGATGTAATACAAAGGCGTGTGGTGTATAGTATAATAGCCGGCCGGCTAAAGACAGCCCGTTCCTTCCGGACTCTCGGTATGTTGGCGACGTCAGCACGCCGCTCCTCCCTACGCCGTTTTGTCATAAAATGACGTCGTCCTGGGGCACGGGCGGCGTGCTGACCCACCGCCATATATAGTGCACACAGCAGGGACGGCCAGATCTAATCTCCCCGCGTCGCTGCCGCATGAATCGCCATTTCAATAGTGGGCAAAATTGCCCTTAAATATGGTACCCCATATTCTACTATTCTGGCTTCTTACCTCCGCAATACATTAAGTATATCGGGATCAGAGGTCTATTTAAAACACTAATATGTTTCTAAAACTTCCCATATCCAAGACGGATCCTGCGGGCTGGTGGAGCCTCGCATCCATTCCATCCTAGATATAGGATATTTCCTGTTAAAAGTCCGCAGACTTAAATTCACAAAAATATAACTGAAAATCCCATTAACGTTACAATAGGCTGTAAAAATGTATATCTCATTAAATGATCATATAAGCCACTATATTTGAATAGTGCAAAGGGCCCCTACTGGATATAACCTGTAGTACATAATGACAGCCTAATGCACTTGTGTTAATAAAATTTAAATGTATAAAGGAAGAAAAGTGCATAATACAACCCAAATTAATGGGCTAATAAAAAACAAATATTTGAACATAGTTAGATATTTGTTCTTTTGAGAATATGAGGGCAATGTCATGCTCATATGATTGAAAGGAAATCTACCCCTTTGGTGGAAAAAATACCATCGAACATAACAAAAGCCAACATAACCCCAACCAACAAAGATAATAGGACAGTCGAACCCCAGAGCTGCATCTCCCCAATTGATGAGGCAACGCAATCTCTGAGGGTACCAACCTCCTAAAATAGGAAATAATGAACGGGACATAAAAAATTAATAAAAAACGTAATAAAAAAATTAAGTTAAAAAAGAATATTTCCCTTTCTTTCCAAGAAGCAAAAATATTTCCTATCCCATACTGTTTCCCCTCTATCTGATTAAAAATAAGGAGAAGGCCAATATATCCCTAATACTAATCATGGACAATAAGGAAATTAATGAACCCCTGTCCATAAAATATCAACATAAATCTAATTAACAGGTCTATCCTCTCATGCACAGATGTCTATTCAAATCGCCCTAAAAATCAAAACGTAGTACAGGAACTACTTTTGGGGAGAAAAGTCGGCGTCGCACCGATTTGGACAGTGTCATTACTGGCAATAGTCGGCGATTTGACATGTCAAATCGCATGCCAAATCGGCCCGATGTGAACGTGGGCTAAGGCCAGCAATAAACGGTTTGAATCTCAGCCAGTTAAAAGAGAAGTATGTTTTTTGTTTTTTTTGCAGGTTCATACTTGTCTAGGTGGATGCAGCATCGGTCTGGTGCTGCATCTGTCCCCCCGGCGCCTCTGCACTGAGAGCCGAGCGATCAAACACCGCCGATGGCTCGAAAGCTGCCAACTGACAATCTCTCCGCTACACACATTGGAGCACCGAGCTGTGGAGGGGCAGGAAGCAGCCATCTCAGGCTCTCTGCAGCTCGCTGAGAGGCTGAGACTGGCATTACAGGCACCTGGCGGATCTAGACTTGATAACGCGGTGCCTGAACCGATTCCTGTGACGTCAGCAGAGAGCAGACCTCAGCCCACTCTCTGCTGAAAATGGGTCACAGGAGTGCAAAACGAATTGCACTCCTGTGACCCATAGGAGAAGTACAGCCAAACAAGCTCAGGCTGGACTTCTCCTTTAAGCAGGAAGACAATTGTGAGGGATTCTCCTGTCACTGTTTGGGTTTATGGGGGGAATCATGCAGGAAATGAATTCACTCTGTGTATGGCCTGCCAAAGGGTGAAGTAATGCCTATTTTGTGCATAATGTCCATCCTAGGGACATGGCTTATATACTACAGGTGTGCAGTTTCCCCTAATGGAAATGGGGAAAACAAAAAGCAACCACCCCCACACATGCAACTTTTCAGCTATACTAGCCTGTCCTCTTAGAGGTCTGTCCAAATAATTTTGACCAAACAGCATACAAAAAAATAAAAAATAAATAAATTAAAAAAAGTGTTATTAAAGCTTCACGTTTTTTTTCAATAATAATAATAAAAAAAAAAAACACACATTATACTTGTCTGCTCTGTGCATTGGTATTGCACAGAGAAGCCCCGGTCCTCCCCTTCTGGGGTCCCCCACCAGCACCTCTTTCTATGGGGGGCACTCATGTGGGCTCTATTGACACAATACAGGGAAGCTCCACCCTGCCCCCTGCTCTCTTCACTGAATTGGATTAACAGCAGCAGGAGCCAGTGGTTCCCGCTGAAATCAATTTGCGCAGTGAGGAGGGAGAGAGCTGTTGCTTTCATGCACAGCACTGGATCAGGACCAGGCTCTGTTAAGCATAAGGGGGGCTGCGGGGCATTCTGCAACCAAGGAAGAGGTGAGGGTGTCCTGTACTTCAAGATATGGAATATACAAGTCAAAATCCCCCTTACCTTAATTGTACAGTACAAGCATAATACTCATATACCATGTGATGTCCCCAAGCAATGAATTTGGGGGTGGGTAAAACACAGGCAACAGAAATGTGCAACAGGTCCCCACACACATGGGTTGACTAAGCCAACTTCAGAATGTGGAATATTCAGTGCAACCACAGCCAGAATTGTGCAGAAAATCAACAAATTCTCTAGGACAGGGATCTCCAAACTATGGCCCTCCAGCTGTTGCGTTACTACATGTCCCATGAGGCATTGTAAAACTCAGACATTCACAGACATGACTAAGCATGATGGGAATTGTAGTTCCCGAACAACTGGATGGCCAAAGTTTGGGGACCTCTGCTCTAGGATATGAGAAGATAAGCAGGTATTAAGATGGATTTACACAATGCAAAGTGAGCGAACGGAAGAAAAATCCAAAATCTAATTTTGGTGCGACTACCCTTTGGCTTTAAACCAGCATCGATTATTCAAAAGTACAGACAACGCTTGTGCACACAGCTTTTGATGGAACTCGGCAGGGTAGGTTGTTCCAAACATCATGGAGAACCAACCACAGATCTTCTGTGAATGTAGACTCCCCCACATCCTCCAGTCTCCATGTAATCCCAGACAGACTTGGTGATGTTGAGATCAGAGCTCTGTGGGGGTCAAACCATCACTACCAGGATTCCTGGTTCTTTATGCTGTAGTTCTTAATGACATTGGCTGTATGTTTGAGGTTGTTGTGCTGCTGCAGAATAAATTTGGGATCAATCACATGCCTCTCTGATAGTATGGCATTATGTATAAATAGCTGTCTGTACTTCTTAGCATTGATCGGTGAGGACCGTAGACACAGTGGTCAGCCAAGGAAACAATGCAGCAGATGAAATACACATCATGTTTACTTCCCCTAGAGATCGGAAGATGTCCAGCAGTGCCATTAACACATTACCAGTGGAACCCAGGTACACCGTTCCACTGTGTGGAGAGGTCTGGCCAGAAGTGGTCTTCCTGGAAGAATTGAGCCCAAAAAGTCATACCGCAAACGTAGAAACAAGGCTAAGCAGCTCAACTATGCACAAAAACATAGAAACTGGGGTGCAGAAAAATGGCAGCAGGTGCTCTAGGCTGACAAGTCAAAATCATGCCATACCATCATGGAGCCGGGCGATTGGCTCCAAATGCAGTCTACAGCAGGACCACAACCCTGAACATAGAGCTGGGTGATTTTCTCAAAAAAAAAAAAAAAAAACTATTCACCATTCAAATATTTTTTTTTTTTTTTTATGGACACCGCGCCGGTCCTCAGGAGCTGCGGGCAGGAGCTTTTAGGCGAGGCCGCGGCTTCGGCCTAGTCTGCGGACTAGGCCGAAGCCTCGCCTAAAAACTCCTGCCCGCAGCTCCTCAGGACCGGCGCGGTGTCAGTGCCGGTCCTGGTGAAAAAAAATAAGAATCTATAAAAAAAAAAAAAAATCGATTTGCTGAAAATTTGAATCTGTTTGACCTCTCAACTCAATTCCATAATTTCCCCAGCCCTACCTGAACATACAGCCAATGTCATCAAGTCTGTCTGGGATTACATGGAGACAGAAGGACTTGAGGCAGCCTACAGACACAGAAGATCTGTGGTTAGTTCTTCAAGATGTCTGGAACAACTAAACTGGCCGAGTTGCTTCAAAAAGTGTGCAAGTGTACCTAGTGCACAAAAAAATAGGATTTTGTACTCACCGTAAAATCCTTTTCTCTGAGTTCATGGACCGACACAGCTTCTCTATTGACATAGTGGGTATTATCCGTTAATTAGGAGTGACTAGGCAGAAAACTTGTAAAAAGTGTTGCATCACACCTTCTATAGTATCGCCCAGGGGGCAGACCCTCTGGTATATCCCCTTACTCTGCATCTCGCAGATCAGTTCATCAAAAAGCAGTACCAACTTAAAAAGGAGGGGCGGGTGCTGTGTCGGTCCATGAACTCAGAGAAAAGGATTTTACGGTGAGTAAAAAATCCTATTTACTCTTTCGTTCATGGACCGACACAGCTTCTCTATTGACATAGTGGGACATCCCAAAGCAGTGTCAGAAAAACGAGGGGTGCTAACAGCATAAAAATAAACTACACTACACTACACACCAAACACAAAACAGCACTCCAACGGAGGAGTTGCAAGTCTAAACGGCCGCCTGCAAAACCTTGCGGCCGAAAGAGGCATCCGAAGATGCACCTACATCAACTTTGTAGAATTTTGTGAAAGTGTGAGCGGACGACCAAGTCGCCGCTTTACATAATTGGGAAACAGACGCTTGATGTCGGAAAGCCCAAGAGGCACCTATTGCCCTGGTTGAATACGCCGTGACCGGAAAGGGGGGCACTTGACCCTTTAAGGCGTAAGCCTGGATTACTGTCTGTCGGATCCACCTAGATATGGTGGCCGACTAGACTGCTTGGCCCTTCTTGGGACCAGCCACTGAAACAAACAGTGAGTCTGACTTCCGGAACAGGGAAGTAGCAGATGGGTATACTCTCATAGCTCGGACAACGTCCAAGGAATGCAACGCCGACTCCTTAGGATTCGACGGATGAGGACACAAGGATGGAAGTACAACGTCTTTGTTGAGATGAAAAGCCGATACGACTTTCGGAAGAAAGGAAGGCTGCGGCCGCAGCACCACCTTATCCTTGTGGAAAATCAAATAGGGAGCCTTGCAGGACAAGGCTGCCAGCTCAGAGACTCGTCTAACTGACGTAACAGCCACCAAAAAGACCACTTTCTGAGAAAGTGTCAACAGGGAAATATCTCTAATATTCTCAAACAGAGCCTTCTGAAGCACCAAGAGGACCAGGTTCAAGTCCCACGGAGGTAGCGGGGGACGGACCGGAGGAGCCACATGTCGAACCCCCTGCACAAATGTATTTACAAGAGAGTGAGTCGCCAGGGATCGCTGAAAAAAGACAGCCAGGGCAGATATCTGTCCCTTAAATCGTACTTATGGCAAGCCCTTGGTCCACCCCATGCTGTAAAAACAGCAGGATTCTGGAAACGAAATAAGTACGTGGATGCCATTTCATTTCCTCACACATGGAGATGTAGGCTTTCCAAGTGCAGTGATAAACCTTCCTAGACGGTGGTTTCCGAGCACTTCTTATAGCAGAGATTACTGAAACTGATAGGCCCCGGTCTCTCAGTACCTGGTTCTCAACAGCCATGCCGTTAAAGCCAGTGACCGTAAAGCAGGATGGAGTATGGGACCTTGCGATAGCAGGTCCTCCCGTAGTGGTAGACGCAAGGGGACGTCTGTTACCAGACATACTAGATTGGCGTACCAAGGACGCCGAGGCCAATCTGGAGTGATTAGGATCATTGGAATTCCCTCTGCCTCCACTCTGCAGAGCAGAAGAGGAAGAAGCCTTAAGGGAGGGAAGGCATAGATTAGCCGATACTGACCCCACGATGCCACCAATGCGTCCATGGCGTCTGCCCATGGGTCACTTGACCGGGACACAAACCTCAATACCTTCCGATTGAGTCGGGAAGCCAGAAGATCTACTTCTGGTGTGCCCCATCTTTGGCAGAGGAGCTGGAACACCTCCGGGTGTAAGGACCATTCTCCCTGGTCCAGCATTTGGTGACTCAGGTAGTCCGCCTGCCAGTTTTCCACACCCGGAATGTACACGGCTGACAGTGCCGGTACGTTCCTCTCTGCCCACTTCAGCATGCGAGCGACCTCCGATGCTGCAGCGGAGCTTCTTGTTCCTCCTTGATGATTGACATATGCCACTGCTGTGGCGTTGTCTGACTGGATCCTGACTGGACACCCTTGCAGCCTCTGAGACCATCTGAAGAGGCACAGCCTGATCGCTCGGATTTCCAGGACATTGATCGGCAGGCGGGATTCCTCTGGGGTCCAGCGACCTTGCGCCGACTGAACACCCCAGTCTCCCCCCCCCTCAACCTGTAAGGCTGGCGTCCATCATGATCACTATCCAGTAAACCGGAAGAAATTACTTCCCGGCCAGAAGAGTCGGTGCTGTCAGACACCCTACCAGGGATCTCCTGACTAGGTGGCTTACTCGGATTTGATAATCCTGAGATGATGGACATCTGGACAGAACTTCTTTCTGTAACACCCGAGTGTGATATTGAGCATATGGGACCGCCTCGAAGGAGGCCACCATGACGCCTAACACTCGCATGCAAAAACGGAGTGACGACCAACTCTTGGAAGTCAGCTGCTGCACTGCAGCCTGAAGGGTCTGCAACTTTTCCACAGGGAGGAATACTTTTGCCTCGGAGGAATCCAGAATCAACCCCAGGTACACTAGACGTTGAGTCGGCACCAATACTGACTTTTGCGTGTTTAGTATCCAACCAGTCTCAAAGAGTCTGACAGGTAATGGACATGCTTACCTCTAATTCTGAGCTTGAAGGGGCCTTCAGAAGAAGGTCGTCCAAGTAGTCCACGATAGCGATACCCCGCTGTCTTAGAAGTGCCAGAATCGGAGCGAGCACCTTGGTGAACGTCCTGGGTGCTGAAGCAAGGCCAAAAGGGAGGGCCACAAACTGATAGTGGTTCTTCCTGATTGCAAATCGCAGAAACCTCTGGTATCTGGTGTATAGGGAAACATGCAGGTATGCGTCCTTGAAGTCCAAGGAGGCCAGAAAGTCCCCTGGATGGAGGGCAGTGACTACAGATCGAACCGACTCCATCCGAAATCTTTGTACCTTCACAAAGCAATCGAAGGCCCTGAGATCCAAGATTGGACGAACCCCCTCCTTCGGCACAATGAACAGATTTGAGTAAAAACCCTGACCCCGTTCCTGTTTTGGAACTGGAATGACTACCCCGCGTTCCAGCAGACCCTGGACCGCCCCATACAGGGCCTCCCGACGGGTCGGTAGTAGCTGGAGGTGATGAATCTGTCCGGTGGACAAGAGAGAAATTCTATCTATCTTGTAGCCTGAGGAGATTACTTTGCAAACCCACCTGTCGGAGACTAGAGCTGTCCACTGAGTCGCGAATTTGCGAAGATGTCCCCCCACCCGGTGTGGGGGCGGACCTTCATGTGGAGGCAGATTTGTCCGCAGGCTTGTTGGGTTTGCGGGACCAAGGAGGTTTTTGTCCTTGGGCAGGCGCCTTGTCGGCCTGGGGTCTTTTCCCTGTCGCCCTAGGGGGACGAAAAAAACGCTTGCGTGCAGTAAATGAGGGCCCTTGCTAGTTTAAGGAAGCAACGTGCTTTTACCTCCTGTGGCATCCTTGATGTCATCCAGGGAGGCCCCAAAAAGTCTGCCGCCCTTAAAGGGCAGATCCAACAGGGCCTTCTTGGAAGTCTGGTCCGCAGACCAGCACTTTAGCCAGATCAGGCGGTGTATTGCTACTGCATTAACCAAAGCTTTTGACAGCAGGGGAATAGTATCCATGTCTGACTCGCAGACAAACCTAGGGCCCTGGATCAACTGGTCGGCCAAAGTTATCTCATCAGGAGGAGCATCTCGCTCCTTTAACCCCTGGAGTAGCAATTTTGCCCATTCAGTAAGTAAGTGTCTGAGAGACACTAGGGCCCCCGCCAATGTGGGGCGTACTGCCAAGCCTACCACTGAGTATAGGTAGCGAGCGAGTGCTTCAGCCTTCTTATCCACAGGGTCCTTGGAAACAGGAGCCCCTTCTACTGGAATTGTGGTAGCTCTATTATGTCTGGACACCGGAGGGTCCACTATAGGGGGAGAGGTCCATTTCTTCAGAAAACTCCTCAAAGGGGTACCGTACCGCAAACTTCTTTGGGGCTGTAAAAACCCTTAGTGGGTTCTCCCATTCCTTGTATAAGAGCTTATCAAAATAAGACACACAAGGAAACACCCTAGCAGTGCGGGCAGGTTTACGAAACCCAAAGGGGACCGGAGTTTCTGCTGCTTCTGGAGTATTTTCAGATTTTAGCGTATCCCGCACTGCAGTAATAAGGTCAGATACCAAAGCCTTTTCGCGTACTGACCTGGACTTGGAGTCATCCTCACTGTCCGATGGGTCACGGTCTGCAGTCTCCGATGCGTCAGAATCTGGGCCATGAGCTGTAGCTGGACCTGGTTCTGCATCAGAAATATCCCCAGAAGATTTCAGGGGACGGGGCGTTTACTACCCCCTGTATTCCCATGTGCTGCTTCCACCCTGGCAGCAAAAGCCTCTAGGACTGCCGACATAGCGTCCTAGACACCTCAGGGGCACCAGCTGCTAAATCTGGTGTTTCAGGGGAGAAGACATCTGGCTCAGATGCCATGCTGACCACGCGCCGACACCCAAAGGGCTCCAGGCAAGATATCAATAGGCCCACCCTCCTGTGCTGCAGAGATGCTGGGTCACCCAGAGGACTCACCACCCTTGGAACGGTACCGCTATGCTGCAGTGTGCTGCGCCTGTGATGCTGTCCCACCGCTGCTGTGTCAGTCTGCTTCTTTTATCAGCGCTTCCTGTGTGACTTTTTCGCGCCAGTGTTATACACCCTAGAGGCCGGAGACTCTCGCAAAATGGCCGACAATCGTCTGTATGGAAGATAATGTGGGCTCTAAGAAAATGGCACTGAGCCGAAGATAGAGGCCAAAGCAGCTGTAGACCACAAAAAGGCAGTATATACATACAGCGTGAATAATTACAAACATGGCCGGCGATCAGTCGATAGAGGCCAGTGGGTGTAGAACTACAAGAAAATGGTGCCGAAAACACAGGAAAATGGCCGCCGGGCAGTCACTAGAGGCCAAAACAGGCATGGACCACCGCAAAATGGCCGCCGACAGCATGGAGGGGGAAGTACATACTGGTAAGCAGAAATGACATTACTTTTAAATGTTAGTTACAGCGAGCCCCGCTCCAGTGGAACCCATTAGGTGACCCCCAGCAACCTTAGCCAGAAGCCCAAGGAGGAGGGAAAGGCAGGGAGAGAGGGAAGAAAGGGGCCACAACCACTTACTTGGTCTCTCCAGGAATGTCCAGCCAAATCACCCAGCCGAGGCAGGGGAGTTTACTTGCCTATCCTGCATGTCTCATGCTGCAAGACATTCCAAACAGTTCATCGTCCGCGCACGGAAGGTGACTGTTGGCCAGGCATGCTGTGATTGGACCCCTAGGGGACGATCATATGTATGGCCTGGAGCGCCACGCTCACCGGACAGGCTGCTGCGACTCGGCCGTAAGGTCAGCCGAAGCTGAGCGGTCTGATGCAAGCCTTAGAGCGTAAGCTCACCGGCCAGGCTGCTGCGACTCGACCACAAGGTCAGACGAAGCTGAGCGGTCCGATGCAAGCCCTGGAGCGTAGGCTCACCGGCCACCCGTGGAGCGACAGGCATGTCGTGGAAAACCCAGCGCGTAGTTAGGGTAAGCACACGCTCGATGGCCGAAACTGGGGAGATTACAAGGATCGAGGATCCAGCCTGTCACCCAGTTGGCAGTTGATCGAAGATCGCAGGAAACAAAAAAATAAATAAAAAATTAGCAAAAAAAAGGATTTTTGTACTCACTGTAAAATCCGTTTCTCTGACGTCCATGGACTGACACAGCTCTCATACTGATTACGTGTGGGTATATGTCCCTGCTCGCAGGAGAAGATCTAGGCAGAATGTTAGATGTTAAAACATTCTAGAACAAACCAGAGCTGAACAGCCCCGCCCAGGAGGCGGTCCCTCCGGACATTACCCTCCCACCTGCAGCTAGCAGCCTCAGTTTGTAACAAAGCAGTACAAACCTTAAAAGTTAGGGTGGGTGCGGAGTCAGTCCATGGACGTCAGAGAAACGGATTTTACGGTGAGTACAAAAATCCTATTTTCTCTTATCGTCCATGGACTGACACAGCTCTCATACTGATTACGTGTGGGACGTCCCAAAGCAGTACAAGAAAAGGGTGGGAGAAAAATGGTAAAGGAACAACCAAAACTTCACTCCAAACCAGCAGAGCTCCTCAACGGAGGAGTTGCAACATTTAACAGCGGCCTGCAACACTTTACGGCCGAAGAAAGCATCCGAAGATGCAGCCACATCAACCTTATAGAATTTAGAAAAGGTATGAACGGACGACCAGGTCGCCGCCTCGCACACTTGTGCAACCGACGCTTGATGTCGGAAAGCCCAGGAAGCACCAATTGCCCTGGTGGAATGCGCCGTAACCGGGAAGGGAGGCGCCTGCCCCTTAATGGCATAGGCCTGTATAACAGTCTGTCTGATCCACCTAGAAATGGTGGCAGACGATACCGCTTGGCCCTGTTTCGGACCAGAGACAGACACAAACAAACAGTGAGTCAGACTTCCGAATAGAAGCAGTAGCCGCCAGATATACCCATAAGGCACGCACCACATCCAAATTGTGAAGCGCAACCTTTCTAGGATGCGATGGCTGAGGGCACAAGGACGAAAGGACAATGTCCTCATTAAGGTGAAAAGCCGAAAACCACCTTAGGAAGGAAAGACGGTCGCAGTACCGCCTTTTCCTTATGGAGGACCAGGTAAGGCGACTTGCATGATAGAGCCGCCAACTCAGACACCCGTCTAACAGAAGTGATGGCCACTAAGAAAGCCACCTTCTGGGACAAAGTTAAAAGAGGAATATCTGATATTTTCAAAAGGAGGTTCCTGAAGAACCGAGAGCACCAAGTTCAGATCCCAAGGAGGGAGCGGAGGCTTGGCAGGTGGAACCACATGGCGTACCCCCTGTACAAAAGTGCTAAGGAATGACCTGCTAGGGGTCTTTGAAAGAAAAACGGCCAAGGCCGAAATCTGACCCTTAATAGTGCTCAAAGCCAGCCTTTGTGCAACACCACGCTGCAAGAACCGCAGGATTCTGGGGACAGAGTACGTCCGTGGACGCCAGTCTAGCTCTTCGCACATAGCGACGTAAGCTCTCCAGGTACGGTGATAGATCTTCCTAGAAGACTTCCTTGCCCTAAGCATGGTCGAAATTACCAAATCCGACAGGCCTCGGCCCTTCAGCACCTGGCTCTCAATAGCCATGCCGTTAAAGCCAGAGACTGTAAAGCAGGATGAAAGATAGGACCTTGAGACAGAAGGTCCTCCCTCAAGGGCAGGCGCCAAGGGACGTCCGCGATGAGACGTACCAGGTCGGCATACCAGTGACGCCGATGCCAGTCCAGGGCAATGAGGATCACCGGGATGCCCTCGGCCGCTACCCTGCGCAGCAGATGAGGAAGCAACTGCAGCGGAGGGTAGACATACATTAAGTGATACTGACCCCACGGGGCCACTAACGCGTCCGAGGCATCCGCCCAGGGGTCCCTGGACCTGGCCACAAACCTTGACACCTTGCGATTGAGTCGAGACGCCATCAGGTCCACATGCGGAGTGCCCCACCGCCGACAAAGGAGTTGAAACTCCTCCGAATGCAAGGACCACTCCCCCTGGTCCTGGGACCGGCGCCTCAGTCCGTCTGCCAGTTTTCTACGCCCGGAATGTAGACGGCCGACAGCGCCGGCACGCTTCTTTCTGCCCACCTTAGGATGTGGGCGACCTCAGATGCCACAACCGAGCGCCCCCCTGATGGTTGACATATGCCACGGCCGTGGCGTTGTCCGACTGGATTCGGACCGAGCGGCCCTGTAGCCTCTTTGACCACGCGGAGAGACACAGTCTGATCGCCCGCAATTCCAGGACGTTGATTGGGAGACAAGATGCGGCCGGAGTCCAGAGCCCTTGAGCTGACAGGACTCCCCACACTCCTCCCCAGCCCGTTAGGCTGGCGTCCGTCGTGACCACCGTCCATTGGATGGGGAGGAACGACTTCCCGGCCTGAAGAGCCGGGGATTTCAGCCACCACGTCAGGGACGCCTTGACTGAGTGACTCACTCGGATCTGAAGATCCAATGACAATGGGGACTTGTCCCAGACAGACAGAATTCCCTTCTGCAATGCCTGAGTGTGTGATTGGGCATACGGAACCGCCTCGAAGGAGGCCACCATTAGTCCCAGGACTCTCATGCAGAAGCGAATTGACGACCATTTTTGGGACGTCAGAACCCGCACTGCCGACTGACGTGTCAGTAACTTCTCTGAGGGTAGAAACACCTTCGCTGCCGAAGTGTCCAGGATCAGACCCAGATACTCCAATCGTTGAGTCGGGACTAGAACCGACTTCTGCGTGTTCAGAAGCCATCCGAATTCCCGGAGGGTCTGACTGACTATTGTCACATTTTCCTCCAATTCTGAGCCATTTTCTTCTCTGAGAAGGAGATCGTCCAGATAGCCCACGATAACAATTCCTCGCTGTCTCAGCAAAGCTAGAACCGGGGCAAGCACTTTGGTGAAAACCCATGGTGCCGATGCTAGGCCGAAGGGAAGAGCCACGAACTGATATTGGACTTCGCCTATGGCAAAGCACAGAAACCTCTGGTGACTTGCGCAGATTGGAACGTGCAAGCGTCCTTGATATCCAAGGACGCCAAAAAATCCCCTTGGTGGAGTGTCGCGATCACTGTGCGAATGGATTCCATCCGTAATTTTAGAACCCTCACAGACATTCAGGGCCTTTCGGTTCAAGATTGGCCAGACTCCATCCTTCTTGGTCTCAGGAGGGAGATTATGCTCCTGCACTGTCTGGTGCAAAATCTTTGCCCATCCTGTGAGTGTCTGAGACACAAGCGTCGCCGCCACTATAGGGCGTAAAGCAGACCCCAATAAGGTAAACAGTTCTACTCACCACTTCTGCCCTCCTGTCAGCGGGATCGTTAAATGCAGGAGTCCCTTCCATTGGGAGCGTGGTAGCCTTATTCAAACGTAAGACCGGGGGGGGGGTGTTCGACGACTGGGGGGAGAGTCCACTTCTTAACCAGGTTCTCCTCAAAGAGGTACCTTAAAGCTAGGCGCCGCGGGACCGTCAAAGTCTTCTGTGGCTTATCCCAGACTTGGTCAATGAAAGTATCAAAAACCTACGTTAGACTTACCGGTAAAGGTATTTCTACGAACCTTCCAGGACGGCACACCTGAGAGATGAGGGCTCTCCTCCCTACAGGAAACACAATCAATTGACAGCTTGTTATAAGGCCCCACCCTTCCCCTTGATCCCCAGTATGTAATAAAGTAATCCCGAACTGGTTCACAAGGGACATAGCTCCATATAGGTACTTACCACCTAGCGCTTAGCTTATTTTTTCCCTCCACATAGGGCGGGAAGTAGGCCTGCCGTCCTGGAAGGTTCGTAGAAATACCGTTACCGGTAAGTCTAACATAGGTTTTCTCCCATCACCTTCCAGGACGGCACACCTGAGAGGATAATCAAGTAACCACAGGCCTACCTTCAGGGTGGGACCACAGCTTGTAGGACCTTCCGGCCGAAGGCCAAGTCTTGCTGTGACAACACTTCCACACGATAGTGCTTCAGGAACGCAAGTTGACTGGACCAGGTGGCCGCGCTGCGGATTTTTTCCCAGGAGGCCCCTGCTTTTTCAGCCCAGGAAGCTGCTAGTGATCTGGTTGAATGAGCTTTGACTTTAGCTGGTGCTTGCTTCCCAGAGCATTCATAAGCTCTAGTGATAGCTTCTCTGATCTATCTGGAAACTGAGGCCTTAGAGGCCTGAAGTCCCTTCCTAGGCCCAGTGTACAAAATGAGTAGGTGATTGGATCTCCTAAAACTTTTTGTTCTTTCTAGATAGGTAAGGAGACACCTTCTTACAGCAAGACAATGAAAATTTATTTTCTCATTTTTTGGTTTATCACAAAAGGACGGCAATATTATGTCTTGCGTCCTATGAAATAAGGATGCCACTTTTGGTAGATACAAGGGATCTGCTCTGAGGGTGACTGTCTGGCTGTACCAGTAGGAATGGTTCCTTCATGGATAGTCCCTGCAAATCCCCTACCCTCCTGGCTGTAGTAATAGCTAACAAAAATGCAATTTTTTAAGTTAGAAACCTAAAGGGAACCTCTTCTATAGGTTCAAAATGGGTGTTTAGATAATGCCTCTAACACCGTAGTCAAGTCCCAAGGTGGAAAACTACCTTTAAGGGCCGGGGAAACTCTTTCCCTTGCTAACAGAAAACGCTTAATGAGGTCCTCTTTTGCCAATCTTTTCTCAAGATAGACTGAGAGGGCCGCTATTTGAACCCTAAGGGTACTGACAGTTAGGCCTTTGTCTACTCCGTCTTGGAGGAACTCCAGGATAACCGGCACAGAAGTGGAGGTCATCTGTCTTTCTTTTCCCCCGGAACAAAAAAGTGTCTTCCAAACTTAAATAATTTTTTTTTGTTTTCCACTCAGAAGGGTACTTAGTACTTTCTCTGAGCAGCCTTTGCGTTTCAAGATCTGGCGCTCAGTAACCAGGCCGTCAACTGGAAAAATTCCGGTTTTGGGTGTAGTACTGGCCCCTGTCTGAGAAGATCTGTCCTGTACGGGAGCTTCACTGGTTCCGCTACTGCCATGGATCTCAGGCTTGCAAACCAAGCTCTCCTTGGCCACTAGGGTGCCATCAGGAGGATCTGACCTGGAGATCTGCTGAGCTTCTGAAGGACCCGTGGAATCAAGGCCAAGGGCGGGAAGGCGTATGCCAGCCTGTAATTCCAGGTCTGAGTCAGTGCATCTAGACCTTCCGATTCCTTCTCTTGGGAAATTGAGAAATATCTTTTTACTTTCCTGTTTTGCCGGTTGGCAAATAGGTCTATTTCCGGATTTCCAAAGCACTGTACCAGGTTTAGAAATACCTCTGGATTTAATTCCCAATCTCCTTGCCTTATCTGACGGCTGAGGAAGTCTGGCTCTGTATTGCTTATAAAAACAACACAGAAAGACAAAAATCTCCTGCGCTCTCGGTGTATCGTCAAAACACGGGTAGTGTGGTTCCGTCTAAAGGCAAAGTTTAAAGTCTTGCAGCCCTCCTCAGAACAATGGGTGTTCATGTGGCTAGAAAAAAGAAAGAAAAAAAGGAGGGCGCACCGACCTAGTGTATTACCACTTAGACGTTTTATTTAAAATATAAAAAAGCAGTAATCCTACTAACAAACGGAGCTTAAATATTTAAGCTCCGTTTGTGAGTAGGATTACTGCTTTTTTATATTTTAAATAAAATGTCTAAGTGGTAATACACTAGGTCGGTGCACCCTCCTTTTTTCTTTCTTTTTTCTGTATTGCTTATCCCCTTTATGTGGATGGCGGAAATGGAGAGGACCTTTTCCTCTGCCCAATCCAGAATCTCTTTGGATAGTTCCAACAGGGGTCTGGACCTGGCGCCTCCCTGGTGACTCAGGTAGGCTACCACCGTGGCGTTGTCGGAGCTTACTTGAACCTCCTTGCCCGTGATGTTCTCCTGAAAGGCTTTTAGGGCTTCCCCTACTGCTTTGAGCTCCCTGTAGTTGGATGACATCCGACTTAACGAGTTGTTCCATTGCCCCTGGGCTACTTCCTTTCCTAGGTGGGCCCCCACCCCCAGGAACTGGCATCCGTGGTGACCTTTACCCGACTCCACTGGGCCCAAGGTCTGCCTCCTTTCAGGTTCTTGGGAATTGTCCACCACTCCAAGGAGGACTGGACCTGAGGGGTTAGCAGAATCTCCTGATCCAAGGACTCCTTTTTGTCCCATGAGGACAGGAAGAAGAAATGGAGCGTCCTTGAGTGGAGTTGTGCCCAGACTATTGCTGGTATACTTGCTGACATCAGGCCTAGGGTTCTTAATACTTCCCTTCTGGAAAGCAACGGGGTCTTTATCAGATCCCCTACTGACAAAGTTAGTTTTGTCACTTTGTCTTCTGGTAAGAAGAGCTTCTGCAGCCTGGTGTCCACAATGTAGCCCAGAAAGGTCTTGACCTGTTCTGGTACAAGGGAGGATTTTTCTGTATTGATTATCCAACCCAGGCTTTCCAGGACTGAAATTGCTTTGTTGGTATGTGACCTGACCAGGGGGACAGTTTGTCCAGAGATCAGTAGATCGTCCAGGTAAGGTATTAGAGATATACCCTGGAGATGTAGAAAGGCTACTGCCTCTGCTAGGATTTTTGTAAAAATCCTTGGACTGGCTGTTAGCCCGAATGGGAGGGCTCTGAATTGCCAGTGAAATTTTTTTCCTTTGACTACTACCGCGAACCTCAAGTATGCCTGATGTTCCACGTGAATTGGCACGTGCAGCTAGGCATCCTTGAGGTCCAAGGTCGTCATGAAGGCTTCTTTCATGAGGTTTTTGCGTAGAGTAGATACTGTCCATAGTGAACTTTTTGTATTCCAGATACCTGTTCAGGTTTCTTAGGTTCACTATTAGTCGGTACTTCCCTGATGGTTTGCGAACAACAAATACGTGGGAATAGAATCCTTGGTATCGTTGTTCTTTTGGTACTGGTACCACCGCGTGCTGTTGTACCAATTCCTGGATACCTTCCAGGAGGGCAGATCTCTTTAAGGCATCCCTGGGAGGATGTGTCAGAGTGATCATAGAGGGGGGTTTTGTCAGAAATTCCAACCGATAACCTTCTCGCAGAATCTGGCAAATGTAGGTGCTGTCCGAAATCTTTTCCCAATGAGGAACAAAAAATGGGACAGTCGACCCCCCACCCTGATCTTGGCGTCACTTCGACTCTTTAGTACCAACTTTGGGGAAGGTAAACAGAAGATTATTCTTTTGCTTTCCCCTGCCAAAACCCCAGCGTCTGTTGGGTTCCTTTTTGGTTCTATACTGTTGTTGCCCCGGGGGGCCCTCGAAAAAATGTCTTAAATTTTTCTTTTTTCGGTTTTGCTGGAAACTTTTTACCCTTTTCGGATGACCTTGACAGTACATCGTCTAGGCCAGTGATGGCGAGCCTTGGCACCCCAGATGTTTTGGAACTACAATTCCCATGATGCTCATGCAGTCTGCAGTATAGTTAAGCGTCATGGGAAATGTAGTTCCAAAACATCTAGGGTGCCAAGGTTCGCCACCACTGGTCTAGGCCCTGTCCGAACAACAGTGAACCTTGAAAGGGAAGGCCACATAGTTTACCTTTGGATGTTATATCTCCTTCCCAAGCTTTAATCCAGACAGCTCTCCTAGCTGAATGGATTAAAGCTGCCGTTTTAGCTGAAGCTCTTGCGGACTCAATAGCAGCATCTGCGAGATAAGCAACAGCTTTTCCTATGACTATCAGGGAATCAATAACATCTTCTGAATTTGTTTCCTGGGATATGTGCCTAGTAAGCTTTTCCACCCAGGAATCTGTATTCCTGGCTACGCAGGCTGCCGCTAAGGCTGGACCCATGGCTGATGTGTTAGCCTCCCAGGCCTTCCTAAGAAGGGATTCTGTTCTGCGGTCCATTAGATCTTTAATACTGCCTGCGTCCTCAAAAGGAGAGGTCAGACAATTTAGTGACTTGAGACAAAGATGCATCCAATTTAGGGAGCTTAAAAAATTTCTCTTCGTCAGACTGGTCAAAGGGGAATCTCCTTCTCCAGGTCTTTTGTCTGACAATCCTTCTCTCAGGCTCCTTCCATTCCTGTAAGACTAAATCTTTAAGGGATTGGTGAAGTGGAAACACTCTAGATTCAGATTTTCCCAGCCCCCTATAGACCCTGTCCTGTGCTGAGGTGATCTTAGGGGTTTCTGGAATCTCCTCTGTGGCGTAAATTGCCTTTAAGAGTCCATCCAGATCTTCTACAGCGAAGAGGTGTCTTAGTCTGATCTCTTCCTGAGACTGGCTTAAGGATTCTATATCCAACTCCCCCTCTGAGCTGTGACCGGATCTGACTAGGCTTTCCATCTCCCCCTTTTCTTCCTCTGCTCCCTCTATCTGCTCTAGAGGAGGTGGTTGTGAGGGTGGGAGTAGGGCACTGGGTCCCCCTGTAAAGAGGCTTTCTTGGGAAGATGTGCCTTCTCTAGGGGTAAGCTCCTCTGTGTCAGGACCTTGGGATGCTGATTGTCCAGCGGCTTCACGGAAAGCCCCAACTGTAACCAGCATTTCCGTCTGCATAGATGCAAGGAACTTTTTCATCATTGCAGAAGCCTCCTTCCCTGCTAAATTATTTATGCATTTGTAGCATAAGGCCTTCTGGTGGGACTTAGGGATTTTATCCCCAGTTTCCACATCTTTTAGAGGAACTACTCCCTGTTGCGGCAGGAGGTTGTACTGAGGCCTCCTGAGTACCGCTGGGGGTTTCTGAAAGACAAGAGATATAGTATACATGCATAAACATTGCTTTGTCTTTCCTTAGGACTGCAGGTTTGTACTGGGGAGGGGAAAGGGAAGCGAATAGTAATTTCCAGTTCCTGTACTGGCTGGTCCCAGGAATTCATATCCCTGAGGGCCAGGAACTCTCACTCCCTTTCCTCCTCCCTTTCCAAGGGGGTCCTGTACTCACCAGTCCCCAATCTGGATCGGCCTGCAGTTGCAGTGGCCTTCCCTTCCTCTTGCTCCATGAGGAGGTTGGCTGGGTCCTGGGCTGCGAGTACCGCAAGAAAGGCTGGTACTGTTTAGCTGACCGCTTCACGCCGTGTCCGCGCCGCTCTCCATGCTGTCTCCCAGGGTCTATCACGTCCTGGTTGTCTGAGTCAGCGGTGCCGCCCACTTCCTGTGATGCGGCCGCTCAGAGCGAGGCTTGGAGTACAGTGCTTCCTGCCCTGAGAATCCGGAAGTGAGAGCGATCCGACGGCGGTAATTTTGAACTACAGCGGTGGCGCGCACTCCCCGCGGCCAGAGCGCTGGTTCATCTTGGGGGCGACCTGTGAGAAAGACCGAAGCCTACAGGTTAGTTCAGCCCTCCCCGGCCTCCCTAAAACCTGTCTCAACAGGGGTACCATCAGACCCTCCCCGGTCTATAGGTTTCTTTAAAACAAACATGTCGCTGTGTTCGGGAGAAACACAATCAATACTGGGGATCAAGGGGAAGGGTGGGGCCTTATAACAAGCTGTCAATTGATTGTTTCCTGTAGGGAGGAGCCCTCATCTCTCAGGTGTTCCGTCCTGGAAGGTGATAGGAGAAAAATGGCACATATGGAAAGACCTTTTTTGAAGAAACGGCTTTAAAGGAACCAAAAAGGATACAGCTTTCCCCTGAGGTTCCTCCGTCTCAACATTCAGCTTGAGAGTGTCACTCACAGCATCAATGAGTTCACTTAGAAGCACCCTGTCAGTTGGTGGTTCAAGACAGGGGTCTTCCTCACAAGGAATGTCCTGTCCAAATACATCAAAATCCTCAGAGCTAGGGTCCTGAGCAGCAGTAGCTAGGCCCATATCTGAGTCAGAGCACTCCCCATGTGGAGATTGTGTGGGGAGGGGGCGCTTTACAGCCCCCATGCGTTCGCACACCGCTTCCATCCTGACAAGGAAGGATTCCAGGACTGCCGACAACTGGTCCATAGGGACCGCAGGTGCAGGAGCACTGACAAGTGTGGAGAAGCAGGTGAACCAGACTCCATACTGCCACCCTCTGAGACCTTATTCACTATTACAGTGAATAATACAGTCCACCCACTGGCTGCGCTGAGGCTGAGGAGGGGATACCTGGAGGACTCACCACCCTTAGGGACCGCTCAGTTCCGCTGTATGAGCCGCGCTGCAGCGCGAGTGAAGCCTGAAGAGTGAAGAATCTGTGAAGAGAATGAGAATTTTGCGCCGTCAGCAGCGCCGCTAGAGACCGAAAACGAAAGTGAAAGCGCTGCGGCTACAAGAAAATGGCCGCCGGGCGCCTGTATAACTGCGCAATTGTGCCACGGCAAGATGGCCGCCGAGCGCACTATTCGAATTAAAAAAACAGCGCTAATGGCGCACGCAAAAAAGTTCCACACACTCCACACCAGAACACTGCTCCACTCCCCGAGTTCACCAACAGCCATGAGCGCCTCCCCCAGGCCAGAGCGACCCCCCAAGCACCCCCACACAGCACCAGTACAGGGTGCAGAGAGCAGCATAACAGGGGGGAGACAGGGAGAACCCACCACATAAAGAAACACAGCCAGCATGTACTTACCTGCATCAGGAGAGACTACTTACCCGACCCAGAGGGACCCACTGGCTTGTTTCAGACAGACCTATCACAGAGTAGTACTGCGTAGCTGTCGGCCCGGTCCACTGTGAGATACAGTCAGTCAAGTACTGTTCAATCTTGAGAGGACCGCGGGAGCATAAAAGCAGCCCGGCCACCCCTGGAGTCATGGGGTATGTTGTGAACTGAGTCTCACGCACACAAGGCGAGGATCAGCACGCTCGATGGTCGGACAGGGAAGACTACGAGGATACCAGTGTACCCAACCTGTTGCCCAGCCGACAGTTGATTGAAGGTCTCAAAAATAAAATTCCCAAAGGAATAAAAAATGAAAAGTAAAATTTTCCAGGAGACTGGCTCCTGAGAAAGCCACGTCTTCTTCTGCTAGGCAGAAAAAAACTGAGGCTGCTAGCTGCAGGTGGGAGGGTAATGTCCGGAGGGACCACCCCCCTGGGCGGGGCTGTTCAGCTCTGGTTTGTTCTAGAATGTTTTAACATCTAACATTCTGCCTAGGTCTTCTCCTGCAAGCAGGGACATATACCCACACGTAATGAGTATGAGAGCTGCGTCAGTCCATGGACGATAAGAGAAATATATTTTTCCTCCAGACCAATGGGCCCGAAGGGAGCCATGTCCTACTCCTTGCTAGACAGAAAAAAAAATGATCTGCGAGATGCAGAGTGAGGGGATATACCAGAGGGTCCGCCCCCCAGGCGGTACTGTAGAAAGTGTGATGCAACACTTTTTACAAGTTTTCTGCCTAGTCACTCCTAATTAACGAATAATACTCACTATGTCAATAGAGAAGCTATGTCGGTCCACGAACGAAAGAGTAATACCGATTTGATTTTCTCTTCTATTTACCTTAGGCAATAATGGAGAATATTTTGTCCAAGTCTGTAATTTGAGCCAAAGATAGATTGTTGGGCAGCATCTTGTCAGGGGGGGACAGACAGGACTGGCTAGATTCTGGAGAGTGCAGACATTGCAGGATTCCAGATGCTACTCCAGGTATAGAAAGTAGCAATATGGATTTGCAGCATTTGTTTGAACAAATGGTGTATGCATTTTTTTTGTGGTCATAAGATGCAAACCCTTAAGGCTTAAATATCCTCCCATATAAAAGAACTTTGTAACTGGCTGTTAGGAAAAAGGAACTCTTCCCTAGAATAGAGTATGGCTTGGCAGATCAAAAGGAGATGAAAAAGAAAATGGAGGTAGAATGTAACTTTACATAAGAATTCTCTGTGTTCTTGCTGAAAATCCAAGTTAGGGGTGCCTGTGCCATAAGAGAACAGATGCCATTAACTCCCAAGAGTGATGAAGGCATTGTAAAAAGACTTACCGTAACCCTTAGCATTCTAGACTCGTGTCTAAAAAGGATGGGCGAATCTAGAATCTACGTGTTGCAACCCAAATGGAAACACTAAGGCCTCTGCCCTATGAGGGGGTAGAGGTTTTTGAGAAAAGAGAGACACTTGGGAGCATCCTCCGTGTAGGAATACTGCTTCTTTTCATGCGACATCTCTAATAATGTTGTCCAAAGTGTCACCAAAAAGACAGCCCCTCCCAAACAGTAATGCCGCGTACACTAGAGCTGCACGATTAATCGTATGAGAATCGCGATTTCGATTCACCCCCCCGCGCGCGATCTCGATCTTGGATTACCGCGATTTTCTTAAAATCCCCGCCGGTTCCACGTAACCAGCGTGGAACGCAAATGGATCATAGAGCGTGATGCATTGAAACTATTTCCGCTCTGCTCGCACACAGCCCCGCCTCCTCCTAACCCTGCACTGTGAGACAGAATGCAGGTCCAATGCTGGAATGCGTTCTGTCTATCACAGCGCGAGGTTAGGAGGAGGTGGGGCTGTGTGCGAGCAGAGCGGAGACCGTTTCAACATACGGGCGGTGAGTTGCTTTCTAGGAGAAAATGCGTGCTGCCTTCCGTCCTCCCCTCTCCCCCCCCCCACATACCACACTTTGCTGGCTTTGTCTTTGGGACTCCGTCCTCCCCACCCCCCCTCCCCCTCCGGCCGCCGAGTCTGTCTCCTGTCCCTGCCGCCTATGTACACAGTGAGGGGAGAGCTGTGCTCTTCCCATCTCAGCTGTGACAGGGCTACAGGACAGGACTACTGTTTTTGGAAGTGACAGGGTCAATAAAGAGAACCTGTCTCCTCCAATTGCTATCACACAGGGAATTTGTTTTCTCCTGTGTAATAGCAATAAAGTTAAGTGAAAAAAAAAGATAAAAAAAAAAAAAGAAATAATAATTAAATAAAATAAAGTAATGAAAAATGTAAAGAATAAGAAAAATATTAAAACTAAGAAAATTATGCAAAAATAAAAAAGGTAAAAAACGACAAGCAAATTATTATTTTTTATTTACCATTTTAAAGAATCATGAGAGAATCGTGATCTTTGTTCTAAGCAAAAGAATTGAGATTCTCATTTTTCCCAGAATCGTGCAGCTCTAGCGCACACACGATCATTTTTCCCGTCGGGAAAAATTACATTTTTTCTTTTGGACGAGAAAAACGACCGTGTGTGGGCTTTTTGTCATTTTTCCCGACGAGAAAAATTAGAACATGCTCTAATTTTTCTCGTCGTGATTCCCGTCTTTTTTCCGCGGCAGTTTTCCCATAGGGAAACACTGCCGGGGAGCCTACACACAGTCGTTTTTTTCGACCAAGAAAAAAAAATGTCATTTAAAACGGCCGTGTGTAGGGGAACAAGCTGTGCCTCGTTTTTCACGTCGATTTTCTCGGCGGTGTTTTCACCGTCGAAAAAAATCGATAAGCGTATGAGGAGAGAGATTTTTACAGCTCCAGGTGGATACACTCCAACAATCCGTAATGACAGGACTACCGTGGGTGCCAGCAATGCACGTAGCATATGAAGAGGAAAAATTAAAAAATAATATGGACAGCCGCACTCCAAAAAACCTTTGACGGTAGCCTTTATTGTAAAAAGATGGAAAATTACACCAAAATTCATCACAGCATAGCCAGGGTAACTGCTTACATGTTTCACACTGAAGGTCAGTGCTTAATCATGACCTTCAGTTAGGGCTGGGAAAAAAAATCGATTTTAATCTTGAATCGAGTTTTGAGTTCAAATCGATTCAGATTTGAAGAAAATCGATTTTTTTTTAAAAATAATTTTTATTTTATTTTTTTAAACACATTTTTTTTTTCCTTTAAATTTTCCATAGAGGGCTGCAGGGGGCGTATCCGGAATGGCACTGGGCAGCGTTACCCCAATTATATCTACTCGCCGCAGCCGCCGCGAGTAGATGTAATGTAACACCAACTAACCGCAAACCGCCGTCTGCCTACCTGATCAGCGTGTCATGCAGACAGACTGTGGCCATTGCAGTGTTCAAAAGCCGTGCCTCCCGAGTCCTCGTCATCTGTGATAGGCGGAACACTCAATTTCACAGCAGGCAGTGTTCAGCCTATCACGGACATCCGCTCATCCTCGTCTGTGTTATGAGGATGAGCAGATGTCCATGATAGGCGAAACACTGAATGCTGGGAAATTGAGTGTTCCGCCTATCACAGACGAGGAGGAGGCGCGGCTTTTGAATACTGGAATGGCCGCCGGTGTAGCAGTAAAATCCGTATCCCATGAAAATCTGCATCAGGTACGGGCACAGTGATTGAAGCATGGACACAGTGAGGCATTGGACACAGTGAGGCACGGGACGCAGTGAGGCACGGGACGCAGTGAGGCACGGGACGCAGTGAGGCACGGGACGCAGTGAGGCACGGGACGCAGGCACAGTTCAATTCAACTAAGAGTAACCACAAGATTTTTTGTTGTTTTATTAGCCAAATCCAAATACAGTATTAATAATTTGGATGTTTAACAATCTTTGTTGCACACTGACTTTGCAGTTAGAGAAAGGGTTTGCCTTTGCAATTTTGTTTGTTGATGCACTTTAATTAACATAATAAAAAAAAATCTTTTTTGGGGGGGAAAATCGCCCAGCCCTACCTTCAGTGTGAAACATGTAAGCAGTTACCCTGGCTATGCTGTGATGAATTTTGGTGTAATTTTCCATCTTTTTACAATAAAGGCTACCGTCAAAGGTTTTTTGGAGTACGGCTGTCCATATTTTTTATTTTTTCCTCTTCATAAGCGTATGAGGAGTCGTCTTTTGTATGCAGCTTTAACTGACCAGGCTTTAAGCCATAAACTCTACATTTGGGGATAGAAATGAAAACCATCAGGACATTTTATTTGATAACCACTTATAAAACTATCAAATCAGTGAAGTAAAAGAAGGTAACCACTGAACATGCTCCATTAAAACTGGATTGCATCGGTTGCACACGTTCCAGGTTCAGGCAATTGTGGTCTGACAAATAGGCAGTCAAAAAAAAAAAAAAAAGCCCCCAAGAGCACGTCAAATGTTCTATGGATAGGATCCTTCATAGGTAAGGATACCTTTTGGTAAAAAAGTGAGAGGTCTACCCAAATATAAGACGTTGGGATCCACTATCAGTACTGCCTATTTCACTGTAAACCATTTCTGGAGGATGGAGTTTTGTGATATTTGGAGAAAAGAAAATCTTTTCTGGATTGCGCCAATCTTCAGAAACTGTCCCTTTTGCACGTGAACAGAGCAAAACAGTTAGATTTTGCAAGTCTCTCTATTCCCAAGGGGATAGGACAAGACAGGAAGGTGTCAAAAGTAATAAGACTGAGTAAGGCCCTCTCAAATAGCGGAGATATGCAGATCCAGATCAGTAGGCCGATTGTGTAAGGGTATAGTAGCCTGTGCATCTGGGCCTGGGAGAAATATATCTTCCAGACTAAAACACTACAACTTTCTCTGTTCGGTCATTAGGTTGCAAGTAATATGATGAAATACTCGGCTAAGCGCTAAGTGGTTAGATTTTAGCACCAAGTTCCAAAAAGTTTACATAGATGTGAAATACATTTCAAACAGGTTAGTTATGACAGTAATGGTCAGAATACAGGGCAAACTGGTCTACGCAGCTGGTCCTTGTAAAACAGGGGTACGCAAACTTTGAGAGGTAGAGATCTACCTGAACAACATGAATGATCAAAGATCACAAGGGCTCGCAGACTTTATTTTTTTGAAGACTAAACTAGCAAGGCCTAAACAGTAAGGAAAAATCAAATAAAAAATATAAAACAAAAGGTCACTGTAAAAATATAAACTTAGCCTTCGTTAAAAGTGGTCAGTGTCAGGGGAGCAGTAGAAGGTCTGTGGACAGTGTCAGAAGTACAGAGGATGGTGTCAGTAAAGCAGTGGACATGTTAGTAGGGCAGTGAACAGTGCAGTGTCAGTCACTTTGTTTTTTTTATTTTTTTAAATTCTATTTATTTTAGCAGATCATAGAGGTTTCACTTTTGAGATAGAAAGGAGATAGAGTACTGTACCTGCTCTGCACAGGCCCTCTTCATTCACAAACATAAGTTTACTATGCATTATTTATGAATGAAAATCGCTGTGTTCATTCTGAAAAGGAAGAATCCAGTAAAAGACATTTAAATGGCCCCTACCACCGTCCTGTATTCTGAAATGATCCCCTACAGCAGCCAGCAGGAGAGGATAATGGGGGGGGGGGGGGGTTGGGAGCCAGCTGCAATGTGATGGGGGACCAGGAAGAAACACAGGGGGGCTTGGGCAGCAGAAGCAAGGGGAACCCGGACATGAGGGGCAGTATTTCCTGGAATCAATATTTTCCCCCAGCAGCAGTTAAAAAGCCAGTTGGGGAGGAGGAGAAGCCAGCTTTCAGCTGCTGCAGGTGGACCCAGGTTCCGGGGGTTGGTAAGGAAGGGACGCAATCTTCCTGTCATGTGCCCACCACTGTAAAGTGTCCAGGCTTCAATGAGCCAACCGAAGTTGATAGATTTCAAAAATAAAATTATGAGCGATTTATTCACAAAAAAGGTGATGTCCATCACCTATGGACACTTGAGAACCTGAAGGTATGAGCCTATAACCCAGAGTCTATGAATACTATGCCTGTGTCTTGTACAATTAAGATGGTCCATATTTGTGGGCCTAAAGTGCTTGTTCATTCCATATGTGTTGGGGTCATGTAATATTAAGGCGTCATACACACTAAATGGATATTGCATTTTGTATGGTGCAAGAACAACTTCATGATTATGTATGGATGTCTGTTGCTCTGAAGAAACCATTTTTAACCAGGGTGCCTTCAGGTTTCATCAGGGGTGCCTTAGCAAAATGCCTAAAAATTGCATACAAGCCAGCGGGTGGATGAAGCCTGGCTTTTGGTTTCACAAAGACACAGGCTTTCATTGTGCACCACACCAACCTTGTAGTCACTGACATCCCAACAACCAACAATGTCATTGGTTGACAAGGACATTGGGCGTCTGCACAGCATCTTCGGTTGCCACTTACCTGCCCAGCTTTAAGCTTTTCTTAACCCAAGCACAATTTAAAGTAGAACTATAGGCAAAACTACTCCCCCCCCCCCCCATTTTGGATAGAGCAAAGAAGGGTTATAACCGGTCAGTTTTTTTACATCATCTGTGTGCCATTGCGGAAAATTATCTTCACTTCCTGTCCCGTGGCCAAAAAGGAAGGGAGAGGAAATCCCTGCAAATTAAGGAAATCTCTTGAGGACCCCCAGGTCACCAGAACTAGTGTCCCCATTAGAAGATTTCTCCTCTATTACTTTTCTGGGGACCACCCAAAATGTGTAATTTTCTTCTTCTTTCAATAATAGTAAACAGGACAAATAGAGAGGGCGAATCTCTTTAATGGGGGGCACAGACGGCAATAAAAACTGAACGAGGTTCTAATCTTTCTCCACTATCTAAAAAAAAAGTTTAAAAAAAGAGAAGAAGTTTTGGCCTTTAGTTCTACTTTAATTCTTAAAGTAGTTGCTGCATTTATTGTCTTTTCAGCCCCCCCCCCCCCCCATTTGTTGTCACCTGGTGCACTGGCCAGTAACACACCTCCTGTATTAGTGTGCTCTCACTTTGGATGAAGGGGCACAGCAGAAAGCAGAATTGTCAGTCTGGGGGAGTGTTAGCTGTAGATTTAGATACAGTAACAAACTGAAGCCAAATTCCAGCTCACACTTCATAAGCAATTACAGCAAACATTTTTTTTCCCCCCTTTTGGGATAATAAATAAAAGCTGATCATTGTAGGCACTCCCGTCAGGCTTGGTTAACACTGGGGAGGCTTCAAAGCCGCCCGACTCTGAAGCCGCCCCATAAAGCGCGACTTCGGTGCAGCTTGCAAACGACTTCCTGCCCCCAAGTAGTACAGGAACCTTTTCCTAAGTCGGAGCGACTTGAGTCGCTCTACGAACGGTTCATTGCACTAAATGGAGAGCGACTTGTCTGGCGGCCAAGTCACCTGACAGGTCGCCCCACCGTGAACCGAGAGACTCAGTGGTAAATGGTTTGTCTTATCCCTGTAACTGCTACTTTTCCAGAACAACTTGTTCTTTTGAAAAGCAAAAAAGGATTTACTGGCAAGATCACCATATGAAAATAGAAGGAAGCCTTAAAAAGAAAAACAAATACAGACGTCCCATTTAAGAATCAGTAAACTGAAATAAATGGGTTTACAGCATTACTGTTTTAAATGCTTAATATAAAGTTCTAGCATATGCCTGACCGTAAAGAAAAATCTGTGTGAAATGCTTCCAATATCTTCCACCTGTACGGAAATCAATGCAATAAGAAAAAATGCTCACACAGACTCTCATGATACTTAAGCTGGACATACACTGATCGAAATTCAGATGTGTTCAGTGGGGAATGGACCAATTATGATCAACGTATGGTCAACCATCTTTAGAAGTCGATCATTTGATCGAAGAGACGCACTGGAGAGCATTTTGATCATTGTCTGCAGCCACCGATTGGCATATTCTGACAGCTGCAGGTCCTGCTGTCAAAATACAATGTCCTAGGGAAGAGGGGATCTGTTAGTCTTTTTTCATTCAGCTCGCTGGCTGAACTAATGGAAAAAATAAATAGCTGTCTATGGCCAGTTTAACATCAATTTGAGGAACAGGCAGGAACAAGACCTACTGAAGTAAAAAAAAAAAAAAAAAAAAAAAAAATACTGCTGAACAACATTTTCCTACCCAACAACCCTATGAATGAGCACGGGGAAAAAAAAATCCAGATTGGAACATCTATGAACTACAAACTTCCCCAGGACACTAGACACCAGCACATGCATATTATGAAAGTATAATGCCTGTCTCAAGTCAATGTAATAATATTTATGCCTCAGCTATTTACATGCAAAAAGATTTTGTGTGTGGGCCACATACGTGATAGAGACTGCTGTATGAACATCTAAAATTCATTAATGTTAAGTCAAGGTCACTACCACTGCAGCTACTAGAGACCACACTCTACAGCGGCCACTGTCAACCATGGTTCCTTGAGCAGTGATTGCTTAACTTCCCATTTGATGGCACTTGCATAGCTCCAAGAGCAATGCCACTTAGCAAAGCCAGCAGTAAGATTCCAATCTGATCCACTAGACCAGAGGTCTCAAACTGGCGGCCCTCCAGCTGTTGCAAAACTACAAGTCCCATCATGCCTCTGCCTGAGGGAGTCATGCTTGCAATGCCTCATGGGACTTGTAGTTTCGTAACAGCTGGAGGGCCGCCAGTTTGGAGACGCCTGCACTAGACGATTTGGGAGCAGATACCCAACCATCTGTTTTTAGCAAATGAGATTGGATTGTGGCAAGTCTCAATGGACACATGTCTGTTGACACCAGCTGCTCCAGAGGGAAATGGCTGATCTAGTCCACCTAAAAAAAAACTGACAGGCCACTAGTGTGAAAGATGCCTAAAGGGCCTCACACACAGGCTGAATTACGGGTGGCATCGGCTGGTTCAATAGCAGCCGACTGATGCTTGGCCCGTGTGTATGGCAAAGGGGCATGACCGAAAAAGGTCTGCTGAGAGCGCTGGCCAGGGAGTTCCTGCAGGGGGGGGGCCCCCTGTAAAAACACAAAAGCTCATCAGGGGAGATCGCTGTACTAACATAGGATTATTAGTACAGCGGCACCTTCTGCACTCTTCAGTTTATTTTCATTTAGCTCCCTGGGTTGAATGAAAAAAAAAAAAAATAGCATGTACTAGGCTTAGGGGTCCTTTCACACATGTGGACCGTTTAGGTCCGCCTGTAAGTTTTTCAGGCAGTCCTGAACTAATGCACCATGTACCTCTATGGAGTGACGCGTCTGCTAACATCCAATCCCCTCCACTAAATCCAGACGGATGGAAACCCTAATTTTCCATCCGTCTGGCAGATCTGATGAAAAACGGAGAGGTGGATGAGTTTTCATTCGCTTCCCCGTAGAGCAGAGCAGGGCTCTGACTGGTCCTTCTCTGCATAGTGAGCAGAGACGGACTTGTCATCTGCCGGCTCAGCAGGGATCAACAAAGCGATACCTGCTGAGCAAGCGGAGTCTGTGAAAATGGACAAGCATGTGTGAAAGAGCCCTAAAAAAAAAAAAAAAAAAAAAAAAGGGAAATATTTTTTTGTCATGGACTCCCAATCCCAAGTGTATTGGTTTTAGCAGGTGTTGTCTGAAAATTATTTTAGAGGTTTCTCTGAGGTAAAAGGGTTGAGAAAGGATGCCCTATAGTGATAGTACATATGAAGTGACAGGGAAAAGAATGTTTTGCTGTGATAAAAGCAGAGAAAAAACAAATAAAAAAAGAAAGAAGGGGGAAGAAGCATGGCAGCAGGCTTCCTACGCCAAAAACACACACAACCTAAACTGCATCCAATGATGGGATAAAGTAACTGCAGTCACATGGACATAGTGAACGTGCAAATATGGCTGTGTGGGGACTGGACAATTAAAGTGGAGCTCCACCCTAAATAGCAACTTTTGCTATTTGGAACCCTCCCCCCCTCCGGTGTCACAATTGACACCTTTCAGGGGGGAGGGGGGTGAAGATACCTGTCTAAGACAGGTATTTTCACCCACATCCGGGAGTCCTCTCTCCGGGAATCTGCGGGAGTTACGTCACTTCCCGCAGACTTCCCTTGGTGTTCTGGGAGACACTCGGCTCCCAGAACACAGGAGCACCAATCAGAACGGCGCAGCGCGACTCGCGCATGCGCCGTAGGGAACCGGGCATGAAGCCGCAGGGCTTCACTTCCTGGTTCCCTCAGCGAGGATGGCGGAGGGAGCAGCAGAGCGACGAGCGGTTCGCTCGTCCTCTGCTGCGGACGTCGCTGGACTCCAGGACAGGTAAGTGTCCAAATATTAAAAGCCAGCAGCTGCTGTAGCTGTAGGCTTTTAATAATTTTTTTTCCGGCGGAGCTCCGCTTTAAGCATGCACATGATGACCAGGGGGACATAAGGATCAAGTGAACCCCCTTAGCAATGGGACCAAAGACTGTACCCCAGACAATATGGCTGAGCAGCTTTGAAAAGTTACACTAAAACCTGATGCACACTGCAGCTCAAAAAAAGCTGGTTAAATCATTTGAGCTCCCCCCTCTGCTTGTGCGTTTTGGAGAGGACCTTTATGCCCCATACACACGATCATTTTTCATGCCATTTTTTAAACCGTTTTTCTTGTAGTTTTTTTTCATGTTTCCTCTCAAGCCTGTCTTGCGTACACACGATCATTAAAAAAAACGCTCGAGCAAAGCGCAGTGACGTACAGCACGTACGGCACTATAAAGGGGAAGTTCCATTCGAATGGCGCCACCCTTCCTGTTAGTAAAGTTTGTTGAGCGACGATTCGCGCTTTTCAGCCTCGTGCTTTTCAGTCCGTTACTGTGTGATGAATGTGCTATCTCCATTACGAACGCTAGTTTTACCAGAACGAGCGCTCCCGTCTCATACTTGATTCTGAGCATGCGCGTTTTTTTTCCACGTCGTTAAAGCATACACACTATTGTTTTTCACGTCGGTAAAAAAAACGACATGAAAAACGACGTGAAAAAATAGAGCATGTTCGAAATTTTTAATGGCCGTTTTTTCACGTCGTTAAAAATGTTCTGGAGCCTACACACGATCGGTTTTAATGCCCATTTTTAAAAATGGCATTTTTAACGGCATGAAAAACGATCGTGTGTATGGGGCATTAGAGCATAAAAACACTCAAAACGCTCCTTAATGCATGTTAGCGCACATTGCCGCGTTAATGCATTCTAATAGCCAGAATTCTGCCCAATAGAATACATTAATGTCAGACGTGCGAGCATGCATTACACTCATGCAAAAATGCAGCTTTTTACCACTTTTTGAGGCTGCAATCTCCCGTAGGAGAAAAAAAATTAAAAAAAGTTTAAGCTTACAGGTGGGCTAGAAAAAAAAATAAAAAGCGTACAAGCCCTTTTGCAATCTAACCTGCCACAGATATGAATGACATGGTTCTAGAACTTGAACAAAGCATAGTACAGTGTCCTGCAAAGCAGTGTTAGGGTGCCCCTGGCCATCATACGGGAATGTATATAAGCTGACACTGAAAGCAAGTAGTCTGCTGTAGGTGCAGGATAAATGATCAAACCACAAAAATAGTATTTTAGCCATCTAAAGTACACATTTTGCACTACATACTATGCCCCCAAGGGAATGGAAGGGGGTGATTTCCCCCATTGCTCAGAATTGCAGCTAAAAATCATTGTAAGTAGAGTACTATGCAGATTCACTGCTTGGCAGACAACACACAATATACAGTCGGTTCTCACAAAGTATAGTATTATCCAAGGTCTTTGCATTAGTTAGAGGAAGTAAACTCTGCCAAAAATAAGGTCGCCCCCTTTCCCTGCAAAGCAAAGGCATAATGTGCTTGTATAGATTACTAGCACATTATGAGCACTTACTTGCAGGCCGCATCCATCTTGCCCTGGTCTTTCTTCCGGGGCCGTGGACTCCGGCTGTGTGACTGGCTGGAGCAGCATGATGTCTCTTCCGCGCATGTGCGCAGGAGCTGCCAGTCACGGCACTCGCTCCTGAAAAAAACAGCATGTTTCCTGTTCCTTCAGAGCGCATGCGCTGATATCATCGGCACAGTAAATGTCTTCTAAATGGCGCACGTTTAGGAGATATTTACACTACCTATAGGCAAGCCTTATTCTCGACTTACCTCAAAGCCTCATACACACGATCGGACTTCCATCGGACAAAGCCGTGGAATTTTGTCCGAAGGGTGTTGGCCGTGAACTTGTTCTGCATACAGACGGCGAAACTTTGTCAGCCAACTAATCCGAAACGACGTGGTTTTTATGCTCTTTAGCGCCACCCTTGGGGCAACTTCTGCTAATTTTGTGTTATGGTTAGCATTGCTTCTGAGAATGCGTGTTTGTACTTTGGATTTATTTTTCCGACGGACTTGTGTACACACGATCGGATAATCCGACAACACACATTTGTTGTCGGAAAATTTTAAAGCATGCTATCCAACATTTGTTGTTGGAAAATCCGACAATTGTCCGATGGAGCATACAAACGGTCGGATTTTCCGACAAAACCCTTCCATCACACAATTCCCATCGGAAAATCCAATCGTGTGTACGGGCCTACAGGTACAAAACACTGCATGGAGGTTTACAACCTCTTTAAAGGAGATATACAGATGTTCTAGGGTTTCATCGCATTTGTAAGATAATCCATTTTTACATCACAGCCTAAATACCAAAACAACGTGACACACCTGAGATTTACACCAAACAATGATATGACTATTGGATAGGCTTTTTAAATAAATCTGATAATTGGGCAACTGCTGTGAATCCCATCTTTCAGCAGAGAAACATTAGCAAAGTTTAATAAGTCCAGCAGCTGTGTGAAGGGCGGGCTGCATATGGCCCAGTTTATGGTCTTTCAGGCTTTGGGGGGGGGGGGGCGGATTGTGACCAGCGGGAGCGGAAATATTGCTGCCATCAGTGGGAGTAAACATCCTCATTTTTGGTATTAGGGCAAGGAATAATGCTTGATCGGTGGTATCATATGGAGATATGAATAGTATAGTACCCCATAATAGTATAGTATGAATAGTACCCCATCATTGGTGTTATTGGGAGAAATGGTGCCCAACTGTTGGCATCAGTAGGCAGAATAGTGTCTCATATCAGTGGGAGAAATAGTGCCCCAAGGGCCCAGATAAAGGCAAGCAAAAGGGCTGCATTCAGCCCCCAGGAAGAAGTTTGAAGACAACTGGCCTAAAGTGATTGTAAGGCCATGTTCTTTTTAGTTAATATAAATAGTTTTTTACTTCCCTCTGTGCAATGGTACTGAATGGAGCGTCATGAACCTACTGGGGTTCTTTCCGGTGATCTTGGCTCCTCCTTTTCCACGTCTGCCCCCATAGCAAGCCGCTTTGCTATGGAGGCAGGGGTGTGGGCTAGCTTCCCGAGCGAGGCTGTGTATGCCTATTGACAAACACTGTGGCTTGGCCCTGCCCCCTGCTCACTTGGTTTGATTGACAACAGCAGGAGCAAATGGCTCAGGCTGCTATTGGCAAAGCCTGTGAGACCAGGAGGAAAGAGAAGCTAGGCACAGTACTGGATGGATAAAGGACTTGGGTAAGGGGAGGTGGAACGAGCACTGTAAGGTTTTTCACCTTAATGCAGAAAATGCTTTAAAGAGCAAAAACCATACTAATTATACGAAAATTGGACGTTGATTTTATGTACGATTAAAATTTTATAGTCTGCACATTAGAGCTGCATGATTCTGGCTAAAATGAGAATTACGATTTTTTTTGCTTTAGGCCCCTTTCACACTGGGGCGTTTTTCATGTGGTTTAGTGCTAATATTAGCGCTAATATACCGCATGAAAAAATCATGCCCTTTAGCCTTCAATGTGAAAGCCCGAAGGCTTTCACACTGAAGCGGTGCGCTAGCAGGACCGCTCCAAAAGTCCTGCTAGCCGCTTCTTTACAGCGGTGAAGGAGCGGTGTGTTCACCGCGGTCTCCCATTGAAATCAATGGGACAGCGCGGTAATACCGCCCGCAAACCGCGGCAATAGCCGCGGTTCGCGGGCGGCATTAACCCTTTTTCGGCCGCTAGCAGGGGTTAAATTTACCCCCCTAGCGACCGCATACCGCGGTAAGAACGACGGTATAGCAGCGCTGAAAATCGCGCTGCTATACCGCCACCGCTCCTGCCCGCCCCAGTGTGAAAGGGGCCTAAAAGATAGGATTCTCTCACGATTCTCGCGGCGCAACATCTTTCACATAAAAAATAAAAAATTGGGCCTATATATATATATATATATATATATATATATATATATATATATATATATATATATATATATATATACACACACACACACACACATACACACACACACACACACACACACATATATATATATACACACACATAATGTAATTTTCGAGCAAAAAATATTGACTTTAACATAACAAGTGTCAGAAAAAGATTTGGACTTAAAGTGGAGCTCCACCCTAAATAGCAACTTTTGCTATTTGGAACCCTCCCCCCCTCCGGTGTCACAATTGACACCTTTCAGGGGGGAGGGGGTGAAGATACCTGTCTAAGACAGGTATTTTCACCCACATCCGGGAGTCCTCTCTCCGGGAATCTGCGGGAGTGACGTCACTTCCCGCAGACTTCCCTTGGTGTTCTGGGAGACACTCGGCTCCCAGAACACAGGAGCACCAATCACAACGGCGCAGCGCGACTCGCGCGTGCGCCGTAGGGAACCGGGCATGAAGCCGCAGGGCTTCACTTCCTGGTTCCCTCAGCGAGGATGGCGGAGGGACGTCGCTGGACTCCAGGACAGGTAAGTGTCCAAATATTAAAAGCCAGCAGCTGCTGTAGCTGCTGGCTTTTAATATTTTTTTTTCCGGCGGAGCTCCGCTTTAAAGTGGTTAAAACTTCCTGCATTTACACACAGAATTTTGATCTAAGAAAGAAGTTGGTTACAATGTTTCATGTTAAAAACTTGGCAGACTGCCCGGATTTTTTCTTGAGAGCCGGTTCACACAGGGGTAACTCATCAGGCGACCTAGCCGCCTGACAAGTCACGCTCCGTTCTGTACAATGGAACCGTTCTAATAGGAACGACTTAAGTCGCTTCAACTTAGAAAAAGGTTTTTGTACTACTTTGGGGCAAGACTTGCATTGACTTCAATACAGAAGTCATTTTGCAAGTCGCCTCTGAAGTCGTGTGGAGATCGTCCGGCAGAGTCGCGGGACAAGTCGTGCCGCCCCTATGTGAACCGGGTCGGTCACACACACACACACAGTTTATCCCTTTGATCTAAGAAGGAAGCATTAGTTACAATGTTTCCTGTTAAAAACTTGGCAGACTGCCCAGATATTTTCTTTTGACAGCCGAGTGAGCAGATAAAGTCTCTCCACTAGTTATAAGAAATCAGCAAACTCTGCATTGGAGATCGTCAGAGGGGGGGGGGGGGGGGGGGGGGGAGTTGAATCGAGATCACGATTTTTTTTTAACAATTAATTGTGCAGCTCTACTGCACATCCAGCTTTTGTTGTACGAAAAATCAGAATCGGCTGTCGAAAGCACCATACCAACGGACCGAAATCGGCAGATCGTTCGGCGAATGAAATTTTACTCCCGATTGTCGTATCGTGTGTCTAAGGATCCAGTGTTTTCCTCACCCAAGCTAATTTGTCAATCAGCTTTGGGTCCAGGTGCCAGCATCTTGACAAAAGAGAAAAAAAACAAAAAACAGTAAAGCCATGCAGCTTTTCACTGCGCATGCACAAGCCACACTGCACTTTGTGAATGGTCCCACGGTCTTCCGGGACCTGTGATGTGTCCCAGAAGGCTGAGAGGGAAGGGAGAGGGAAATGGGGGCGAACCACGGATCACCCGGGTACCTGACCTGTGAAAATCAGGCATTTCCCCCCCCCCCCCCCAACAAAAAAAGTGCCAAATATGGCGGGGGGAGAAAGAAGATAAGTGGAACTTCCCCCTTTAAAAGAGTTAAAACTATTGATGTTTAGAACCACTTAAAATTTAAACCACCCTACACAGAGTGGATAGACCAATTGCCCAATGTAGCTACTGTATTCCAACAACCAGCTCTCGTGTGTTGGTCAGAATACCCAATAAATGCCTGCAGATAAACTAGATGCAGCCGCTGTTTGGCGGACAACCCAAGGAGCACATTTCAGCCAATTCATCAGGCACCAGTAAAAATTTGCATAGCGTATATACTTGCAGTACAATCTAGTCACACACAGTAAAGCTGACTACTTTCAGCTTCACGCTGAACTAGCAAGTGCAATAGTTTCATACAAGTTACTGTCGATTAAAGAAGCCCAACTGTCCTTCCTATGCAGAGGAAACAAAGAAACCAGCAATGCTTTGCCCAAGTTCCCAGAGGTGCTGGTGCGGTGCAATTTAGTTTCTTTGAAAAACTGATCCGATATATTAAAATAAATTTAAAAAACAAATAAAATCGCCCCTTCTAAAAATGTCAAAGGCAAAGCTCTACCTTGTATAAAATTCAATGGTTTCAGGTTTTTTTCACAAGAACACTGAGCTCCATTGCCCACAGTCTCAACACAAGGACAAGGCAAATATCCCTATTTCCTATCCTATTGTCCCAACAATGTGCTGCGTTGATGAGTTTTGAAAAAAAAATTAATAAAAAAATAAAAAACACAACACTCCAGGGCATGTTAAAATGCATGCCAGTGGTGTGAATGAGCCTTAAATAAATAAAAAAAAAAAAATCTTGAAAATAAAAGTACAGTATACCTGGCTTTAAAAATATTTACAGTTTCTACTAATGCAGAGAGCAGTTGAGCTAGTAAGAGCCAGTGATCATTGTTTTTGAAAACAAATAAAATAAATAAAAGCTGGCACACTGACTTCCTACCTCCTGAGATTTGCCCAACCCCTTATTAAACCAAGTCGAGGAAACCACATTCTAGAACACATCTACCATGGTCACATGACAAATTACAACAACAAAAACAAACCATGATGCCGCGTACACACGATCATTTTTCCCGTCGGGAAAAATGACATTTTTTTTTTTCGCCGAGGAAAACGATCGTCTGTGGGCTTTATGCCGTTTTTCTCGTTGAGAAAAACGGCGAGAAAAATTAGAACATGTTCTAAATTTTCTCATCGTTTTTTCCATCATTTTTTTCCGCGGCAGTTTTCCCATAGGGAGACTCTGCCGCGGAGCCCACAGACGGTCGTTTTTCTCGACAAAGAAAAAAATGACGGGAAAAACGGTCGTGTGTGGGGGAAAATGCCGTTCCCTCGTTTTTCATTTAATTTCATGTCGTGATTCACGGCGGTGTTTTCACCGCCGTGAATCACGATCGTGTGTACGCGGCATGACACCTTTTAGTCGTGCTTCCATGGATGAAAAAACCCATCAGGCCAAACATTTTGCTTTGCACCACAGAGGGCAGACAAGAGGAATATACACTACATTGTCAAAAGTATTGGGACACCTGCCTTTACACACACACGAACTTCAGTCCTTCAGGTTCAATATTGAGTTGGCCCAGCCTTTGCAGCTATAACAGACTCAAACCTTCTGGGAAGACCGTCCACAAGGTTTAGGAGTGTGTCTATGGGAATGTTTGATCATTCTTCCAGAAGCGTATTTGTAAACTCAGGCACTGATGTTGGAGAAGGCCTGGCTCGCAGTCTCTGCTCTATTGCATCCCAAAGGTGTTCTATCGGGTTGAGGTCAGGACTCTGTGCAGGCCAGTCAAGTTCCTCCACTCCAAAAACTCACTCAGAGGTCTTTAATGGACCTTGCTTTGTGCACTGGTCAAAGTCATTTGGCGGAGGAGGGGCGGATTATGGTGTGGGGTTGTTTTTCAGGGGTTGGGCTTGGCCTCTTAGTGAAGGGAACTCTTAAGGCGTCAGCATACCAAGACATTTTGGACAAAAACATGGAAGGGACCATGGGATTATAACGGTGCCAGGCAAATATCAAAAGAATAAAATAAAAAAGAATATATTTTATTATTTCAACAATAATTTTATATGTACACAAAAAGCAGTACAAAACATACACTAATTACACAAAAATCCTGTTTGTTTTGTGTAATCAGTGTATGTTTTGTACTGCTTTTTTGTGTACATATAAAATTGTTGAAATAATAAAATATATTCTTTTTTTATTATTCTTTTGATATTTGCCTGGCACTGTTATAATCCCATAGTCCCTTCCCTGTTTCTATTCATTGTTAGGGATGAGGCGCCGTATCTATTAGGACACACCCACCACTTCCAAACTTTCTACATTTTGGACAAATTTCATGCTCCCAACTTTGGGGGGGGGGGGTGACAGTTTGGGGATGTCCCCTTCCCGTTCCAACATGACTGCGCACCAGTGCACATGGCAAGGTCCATGAAGACATGGATGAGTGAGTTTGAGGTGGAGGAACTTGACTGGCCTGCACAGAATCCTGACCTCAACCCGATAGAACACCTTTGGGATGAATTAGAGCGGAGACTGCGAAGTAGCCTTCTCGTCCAACATCAGTGACTAACCTCACAAATGCACTTCTGGAAGAATGGTCAAACATTCCCATAGACACTTTTAAACCTTGTGGACATCCTTCCCAGAAGAGTTGAAGCTGTTATAGCTGCAAAGGGTGGGCCAACTCAATATTGAACCTGAAGGTCTTAGACTGGGATGCCATTAAATTTCATGTGTGTAAAAGGCAGGCATCCCTATACTTTGGACAATATAGTGTAGCTTTAAGACGATTTTTGGTGGTCCGCTGCATCTAAATTCCAATTTACCTCAGTAAATACAGATACCTGAATGAATACTGTTTAGATTTTTTAGCAACTGTGCGCCTTTCTGCCCAAAAGACTGTATGCAAAACATCCACCGCCCCAAAAATAAAAAATTAAGCTTGCTTACAACTTGTAATTCCGAGGAGTTTGGAGAAAGTTCACGACTTGTATCAAAATCTTCTAGCTCATCTTCGAAAGACAAGGACTCCTCCTCTGGGCTCATAACTGTCAGTGGCCCATGTCCACTTAGCCCATCATCCACCTGTAATGTTGTACTTTGTTCCATTCCCCCATCTAGATCATCTGAAATTGTACTGGAGTGGGTTCCATTTGATATTTCAGGATCTTGGATCATTGCCAAGAAAGAGCTTTTTCTCTGAAGAGCTTTATTTTCCATTTGATTTTCACCATTGTTTGCCCAATCTAGCTGAACCAAATCCTCCAAATCTGCTCCAAAGTCTGGAGGCGTGTTTATTTTTGTAGGTGCCCCAATATTATCCAATGCCTGGGGCGATTGTCTGTAAACGGGCAAATGCATGCCAAAGCCAGATTCAGCCAATCCATAATTTAGATGTTCCACATTATATTCAGGTTCCACGTGACAAAATGTATTAAATGGGTGCATTCCATTTTTTAAAGGCTTACAGGATTTCATAGGAATGTCTGGGGTATAGTGGCGCGGGGGATCGGGTCCCGTGGGATGTATCGGCGGCTCGCTTTGATTATAAAAGTAAGCCTGCGGACTTGGCTCCGCCACGCGTCTGTCCACGTTATGCGATCCGTTCACGCCATCCATATTCATCATGGAGGCGATGTCTTGGAGCCGCTGCAGTGGATTGTAATGGGAAGTGGATTCCTGACCATAACCTGGCAAGTTAGTCTGCAGCGGCTGATTGCGCGGCCCCGGGCACCCGTTCACCGGCTCTAACATGCTTCGATCCACCACGTACCGTTTGCGCTGGGCATTTGGATCCAAGGTGGTAAAATAGGCCGGGCCGCTGCCAAGCCTGTCTAGATCACAGGCTTCATCCATCCTGTGCAGGCACTGACCTGAAGACAACAAAGATCACATTAGTGGGAGAATGGAAAAACAATGTAACCATGTAGGCACTACTAAGAATCAAAATGTAGCTTTTCTTTAAAACTCCATAGAGACAAGAAACAATTTGAGAAGCCACGATTTCTAAGTCATGGAGCCAGATGGAATTGTCAGCAATCATTGAGTGATGTCCTCTGAGCAAAATGGCAGCCAGCAGCAGCAGAGGCCTACACTAGCAGGCTAATGTGTGTCTGTGCCGGTGTGCTCACACTTCCAGCCCCCTCCCCGGCCTTGGAGTGAATGCTGAACAAGAAAGGGGGGGGGGGGTACGATCTATGGGGGCAGATCAATTAAAAAAAGACCCAGATCCCCTCCCCCCCATCATACCATGTGAACACAGGTCAGGATATGAAATACATAAACATTGAATGAGGTCCCCCCCCCATCCATCCCAGCACAAGTCATGCTAAGCCCCGGTGTACCGGCTTTGTCCCTGATTGCACAGCCCCGTCCATAACCTGTCGGATGTAAACATGCACATACAGCCCGGATCCCCACTGCATGCAATCAGCCAATGCAAAAACCGCCAAGCGATCAGCAGTCAGAGCCGGGAGATCGCAGCCGTTGAACGTGGAGGTCAGCATGCAAAAGAGATCTGAGTTAGTGACAAATAAAAGATGCGACCACCGGCTTTCCTCCCCCGCTACAAAGCAATGGTTGCGGCTCGTACCCCCGGCCTTACCGTGCGCCTGCCCCTCATCACACACAGCGCTAGGCCCGGAGCCCGCGGCGGTCTGCACTGCCTCCCCCCCCGACCGCACAGCACACAGGAGGGGAGAGCTGCTGTGCCTCGATAGACCACAGGAGGCGTGCGAAGCCTGCGTGGGGGAGGGGAGGATGCAGTCAGGAGGCTGCTGGGGTACTTGCTGGAGGTGGGGGACGTGCACACTGCAATCCCGGGATTAGTATGGCAGGGCATTGGGGGAGGGGTGAGTGTGCAAAGTATGAGAGGGGAGGGTAACACTCAGCAGCTACTTATAGGGTCAGGGCAGCAGGGTCCCCTCTATACCCCTTTCCTGGAGTAATATGACTGATTGACAGCACAAATAATACCAGCCGCACAGTCACCTGCTTTCTGGAGAGTCACACTCGACACAAAGAGCAGTGCACAAGATCACAGCCAATCAAAGTTCACTTCCGGGTTATTTATTCAGGTTGCTATGGGCTATTGTTCTCCTCGAGGGCAGTGTAGAAGCACGCAGCGACCAATGACAATTGACTTCCGGTTCATTCAGGTTGCCATGGGCTACTGCCTTCCTAGGAAGTTTGGAGAGTCACACACAATACAAAGAGCAGTGCAGAAGATCACAGCGACCAATGACAATTGACTTTCTAGATCATTCAGGTTGCTATGGGTTACTGCTCTCACAAAGGGCAGTATAGAAGCTCACAGCAACCAGTGACAGTTGACTTCAGGTTCAGTCAAGTTGCATTGGGTTAGTACTGCTCATAGAGGGCAGTGCAGAAGATCACAGCAACCAATGACAATTGACTTCCGGTTCATTCAGTTTGCTATGGGTAACTGCTCTCCTAGGAAGCTTGGAGAGTCACACACAATACAAAGAGCAGTGCAGAAGATCACAGCGACCAATAACAATAGACTTCCAGATCATTCAAGTTGCTATGGGCTACTACCTTCCTAGCAAGTTTGGAAAGTCACACACAATACAAATAGCAGCGCAGAAGATCACAGCGAACAATAACAATAGACTTCCAGATCACTCGGGTTGCTATGGGTTACTGCTCTCACAAAGGGCAGTATAGAAGCTCACAGCAACCAGTGACAGTTGACTTCAGGTTCAGTTAAGTTGCATTGGGTTACTGCTCATAGAGAGCAGTGCAGAAGATCACAGCAACCAACGACAATTGACTTCCAATTGTCAGGTTGCTATGGGTAACTGCTCAGTGGTCAGAGCTGAAGCACACAACAACAAATGACTTCCTGTTCAGTTAGGTTGCCATGGCTTACTGTTCACAGAGGGCAGAAGCACACAGCAACCAAATGACTTCCGGTTCAGTTAGGTTGCCATGGCTTACTGTTCACAGAGGGCAGAAGCACACAGCAACCAAATGACTTCCGGTTCAGTTAGGTTGCCATGGCTTACTGTTCACAGAGGGCAGAAGCACACAGCAACCAAATGACTTCCGGTTCAGTTAGGTTGCCATGGCTTACTGTTCACAGAGGGCAGAAGCACACAGCAACCAAATGACTTCCGGTTCAGTTAGGTTGCCATGGCTTACTGTTCACAGAGGGCAGAAGCACACAGCAACCAAATGACTTCCGGTTCAGTCAGGTTGCAATGGTTTACTGCTCACAAAGGACAGTGCAGAAGCTCACAGCAGCCAATGACAAATGGCTTCCAATTGTCAGGTTGCTATGGGTAACTGCACTCTGCCACTCCATATTTAGTACTACTGCTGCCCTTAGGAAACACGTCCCACAGAAAGGGAATGTACATGTTACATGAATTCCCTGACACATGCGGGCAGTAAGCAGCCATCTTTGACTACAGTGACCCGAGTGGTTGTCACACAGACAGACTGTGCAATCAATGTTGAGCCATTTGTGTGAGCTGACATACATGATCAGTAGGTGCAGAGAGAGAGAGAGAGCACACAGGAGGACTGGTGTGGGGGTGGATAGACTCCATTCACCCCCGCTGGGGTCTCACACAGGCTTACTAAGGCCCGGTGCCCTCAGTAAACATGGTGGACACACAACATGGCTAGTGCCTGTAGCACACGGGCCCTACCTAGAACGTTCTACTATAATGCCTGAAGGAAAAAGGAAAGCACACACTTGAGGTTCGGCCAGTGAACAGGAGGCTCAGTCACCGTGTGCCCGGTCCTCCTCACGTCATTACACTGCCCCTGTCACTCACAGCCCTGCCCCCACTGTCTCCATCTTGTCAGCCTCCTCCTCCATGTCCTGGAAGGAGGACACTACCGAGGGGAGGGAGGGGGGACACAACACGGCCCCCCGCTAAACCCGGGGCGGCCACTTGTCTACTAAAATGTGCTCAGTTTGTGAAACACCGTCCTCTATAAACGTCTGGGCTGTCATGACAGGCCGTGAACCAGAGCAAAGACAATATCAAAATGGCCGCCCGGGCGCGGCCTGTCCTCTCTTTATTACTTATTCCTTCTAAAATGCCCGAGTCGTGCGAATGCGACAAAGCCTTCCCCGTTATATGTGTGTGGAGAGGTCTCCTTCAGTGTGAACATGACTGGCTTTGTAGAGATTTTACAATGGGCCACAAGTGTGTGAGGAGACATGATACTTCTAGACGACATTACATGAGGGAGAATGGCTCTGTCAGCACAGGGACTCCCCACACTGACAATTAGGGAACACGCTATAAGTTCTCCGCACATGTGTCTGTCTGTGTGCTGCTCTTACTGACTTCTAGCAATACATAAACATGAAGTCAGAGCTGTGCTGTGTACTCATAGACTTTCTCCTCTCTAGGCCCCCTACAGGCAGAGCCATACATAGCACCCAGGCTGCTAGGCCTCCTACTCAGAAGCACACATTCTGTATATGAGGAAGCGCCAGCCAGTACTTGTATGCTAAGCTTCACCTTTATATTCCAAGCAATATTGTATGAGCTTTCATATATACCTTTATAAGACCCCTTTCACACTGGGGCATTTTTCAGGCGCTTTAGTGTGAAAGCACTCAGGCTTTCACATTGGGATTACAGATGCAGCTTCTTTCAGGCGCTTTACAGGCGCTTTTTTTAACGCTAAAGCGCCTGAAAAACGCCCCAGTGTGAAAGGAGTTTAAATGTATTTTTACTGGCCAATATGTGCCTATTTCTTCAATGTTTAATTTGGTGTGTTCAATAATCTTTCTGTTGCTTACTTTGGCTGTAAAACGCAATTTCTTTGGAAAATAAGGCCCCTTTCACACTGGGGCGGGCAGGTGTGGTGGCGGTATAGCGGCGCGATTTATAGCGCCGCTATACCGTCGTATTAACCGCAATATTCGCCGCTAGCGGTGCGGTTTTAACCCCCGTTAGCGGCCCGAAAAAGGGTGAATACCGCCCGCAAGCCTCGGTTTGCGGGCAATATTACTGCGGTGTCCCATTGATTTCAACGGGAAGGAGCGGTATACACACCGCTCCTTCACCGCTCCAAATATGCGGCTTGCAGGAGATTTTTTTTCCTCCCGCCAGCGCATCACCTCAGTGTGAAAGCCCTCGGACTTTCACTTTGAGCATACCGGGGCAGGATTATTCCAGGCGTTATTTATGCGCTATTTTTAGCGCTGAAATACGCCTCAGTGTGAAAGGGGTCTAAAGGAATTACAAAAAAGAGAAAAAGAAATTAGAATTGTCTGTGTGCTATCAGCTTAAAGAGGAACTGCAGTCTGCTCACATACTTTGTAATAAAAACACATTTGCCATTCTGAAGCTTCCCTCCAACCACTTTGCATATTATTTTATATATACTGTAATTCGGTACTTGACAAATATGCTGCAGAAATCTCCCTCCACTGAGTCTGGCTGCAGCCATTTTAACTGTGGGCAGCTGAAGCTGCTGCCTGTTCACTTCCTGGATTTACACAGACACACACCTCCAGCTCTGCAGCTCTCATTATCCCTCATATGACCCCCCCCCCTCTCTTCCTGGCAAGCATTCACTAGAGTGAGAGTGAGAGAGCTGTGCATGATGATGTCATACGCCTAGGCTTTTTACTAGACAAGAAACAGGAAGTGGGCTGTATAAGGTATTTACTGGCAGAAAAAAAAAAGTTTTACTATCCAAAGTTAAAATAACAAGGGCAGAAGGTTTAATAGATGGAAAGTTAAAAAAAAATGACTGAAGTCCCACTTTAAACCACTTCAGCCCCGGAAGGTTTACCCCCCTTAAAGTGGTTGTAAACCCACATTTAGTTTTTTTTTTTTTTTCCCCCACCTGTAAGAGAAAGGCATAATGAGCTAGTATGACTAGCATATTAGCTCATTATGTACCACTTACCTTAGATCACGGCCCCCGAAGCCGTCCGCGTCCCTCCATCTAGCCGCATCCATCGCTGCGGCGATAGCCGGAAGGTTTCTTCCGGGTATCGCCACTGAGCGGCGCTGTGAATGGCTGGAGCGGCGGTGACGTCACTCTGCGCATGCGCGCAAGAGCCGTCACAATCGGCTACGCCCAGCTATTGCTGGGAAGTAGCCGATTTTGTGAATGGGATTAACCCCATGAATGCGCCGTTCTCTACGGCGCGCATGCGCCGTAGACACGGAGCAATGTAATTTTTACTAAATATCTCCTAAACCGTGTAGGTTTAGGAGATATTTCTTGCACCTACAGGTAAGCCTTAATCTAGGCTTACCTGTAGGTGCAAGTTGAAAAAGTGGGTTTACAACCACTTTAATGCAGAGCTCCCCTGAAAAAAAAATATTAAAAGCCAGCAGCTACAAATACTGCAGCTGCTGACTTTTAATACTAGGACACTTACCTGTCCTGGAGTCCAGCGACGTCTGCAGCAGAAGACGAGCGATTGCTCGTACCTCTGTTGCCCCCACCGCCATCCTCGGTGAGGGAGCCAGGAAGTGAAGCCTTGCGGCTTCACTGCCCGGTTCCCTACGGCGCAGGCGCGAGTCGCGCTGCGCCGTTCTCACTGGTCCCTGTTGTGTTCTGGGAGCCGTGTGTTTCCCAGAACACGACGGGTATTCTGAGGGAAGTGACGTACTACCCGCAGAATATCCGCAGAGAGGACTCCCGGAAGTGGGTGCAAATACCTGTCTTAGACAGGTATCTGCACCCCCTCCCCCCTGAAAGGTGCCAAATGTGACACCGGAGGGGGGGAGGGTTCCGATCAGCGGAAGTTCCACCTTAGGGTGGAGCTCCGCTTTAATGACCAGACCATTTTTTGCGATACGGCACTGTGTATCTTTAACTGACAATTGCGCGGGCGTGCGATGCTGTACCCTAATAAAATTGATGTCCTTTTTTTTTAACAAATAGGGATTTTGGTGGTATTTGCTTACCTCTGTGGTTTTTATTTGTTGCGCTATAATAAACAAACAAAGACTGACAATTTTGGAAAAAAAATAATCTTTTTTACTTTCTGCTATAAAACACGTCCAATAAAATTAAAAAAAAAATCGAATTTCTTCATCAATTTAAGGCCAATATGTACTCTGCTACATATTATTGGTAAAAAATCCCAATAAGTGTATATTGATTGGTTTTCTAACTGCGTGTGTGTCTGTGGGGGTGCTTTGACCGGGGGAAGACAGAGATCTGTGTTCCTGCTTAGCAAAAACACAAGATCTCCATCTTCCCCTCTGACAGAATGGTGATCTGCCTTGTTTACATAGCCTCTCTCAGGAATGATCTCGGGGGTCTGCCGATCCCGCTGATTGGCTCCACGCCCCAGACCCAGAACTAGAAATCACATACAGGTACGTCATTTTTCTTCTAATAGCATTCTCTCCCCCTCTTTGAATACCAATGGATGAAAAAAAAATTCTAGCTCCAAATACCTTTTTTATTCATTCCTCTCCACTTCCTGGTTCCCCCTCGTAGGCGAATTACATCAAAACTCTACTCCTGTTGACTCCTGGGATATTTTCGCCAGCAATCTCAGGAGTTTTTAGGCTTTTTTTTTTTATTGTGAGGGGAGAATAGCTGGAGGAGGGTGGAGAAGAGGCAGAGATGGGTGGAGACAGGCAAAGGTCGTAATGAGACAATGGGGGTTATTTACGAAAGACAAATTCACTTTTTTTTTTACTTGGAAAAAAACAACTTTATTGATATAAAGCACATTTAACGAGTCATTCAAGTACATTTGACAAGAAAAGAACCTTTACAAATGCTGGTCAGTGTAATGAAATATGCAAGTATGTTACAAGATGTACAGTCACATGTATACAGGTGCCTTGAGGCAGGTGGCCGCTTAATCCAACAAACAACAAACACTCAAGGTGTAAGGCAAATTCACTTTGCACTACAAGTGCAAAGTGCACTTAAAATTGCACTGAAAGTGCACTTGGAAGTGCAGTCGCTGTAGATCCGAGGGGGACATGCAAGGAAAATAAAAAACAGCATTTTAGCTTGCACATCATTGGATGATTAAATCAGCAGAGCTTCCCTCGTTTCAGATCTACCCCTCAGATTTACAGCGACTGCACTCCCAAGTGCACTTTCAGTGCAATTTCAAGTGCACTTTGCACTTGTAGTTTGCACTTGTAGTGCAAAGTGGATTTGCCTTTTCCTAAATAACCCCCAATGTGTAGTGCACAAGCGCAAACTCGCTGTGTAACGCAGAGAAGGATCATGAATTCCCTGGAAAACGAATGGCGCTGGCTTCAGCTGCCCTCAGTTAAAATGGCCGCCATGACATTTATGGTCAGTGTGTTTGCAGCTTGCTTTTTGCTGAATTCTCAGACAAGCGTATAAACGGATGTAGAGAAGAGAAGACAGATATAGTGCATCCATAAAGTATTCACAGTGCTTCACTTTTTCCACATTTTGTTATGTTACAGCCTTATTCCAAATAGATTAACTTCATTATTTTCTTCAAAATTCTACAAACAATACCCCATAATGACAACGTGAAAAAAGTTTGTTTGAAATCTTTGGAAGTTTATTAAAAATAAAAAATGTAAAAAATCCCATGTACATAAGTATTCACAACCTTTTGCTCAATATTTTGTTGAAGCGCCAATTACAGCCTCAAGTCTTTATGAGTATGAGGCTACAAGCTTGGCACACCTATTTTTGGGCAGTTTTTCCCATTTTTCTTTGCAGGACCTCTCCATAAAACAGTCCCCTATTTTGTAGACGCTATAACTTTTGCGCAAACCAATCAATATATGCTTATTGCGATTTTTTTTACCAAAAATTTGTAGAAGAATACATATCGGCCTAAACTGAGGAAAAAAAATTTTTTTTTTTTTAAATTGTGATATTTATTTAATCAAAAAGTAAAAAATATTGTGGTTTTTTTTCAAAATTGTCGCTCTTCTTTTGTTTATAGCGCAAAAACGAAAGCTCTATTTGTGGGGTAAAAAAACGTAAAGATTTAATTTGGGAACAGTGGTGCATGACCGCGCAATTATCATTCAAAGTGTGACAGCGCTGAAAACCAAAAATTGGTCTGGGCAGGAAGGGGGTGAAAATGCCCTGTATTAAAGTGGTTAAATATTAGCAAAAAAAAATAATTGAAAAATATATAAATTTAATTTGCATACAGTGTTGCATGATCGAGCAATTGCCACTTAAAATAGCGCAGTGCTGAAAAGCAAAAAATTGCCCTGGTATAAAAGAGGCTAAAACCTTCTAGTGGTCAAGTGGTTAAATCAGAATATGTACTTGCAGGAATTTACAGAGACAAGTAATAATGATACTTTTGACTTGGAGATCATTTCCTGAATTGAAACAATTTATTTAGATACTGTATTTAAATATTGTAACATTTCTGCATCCAGAGGAGGATCCTATGCATTGTATGCATTGTATAAACTCACGCTTTACTAGGCTATTATAACGTGGAGTCGAATCATCATGTTACAATAGTAGTAAATTTTTTGCTTTAAAGTTGAGCTAATGTGCAGCATAGAGCAATGTCCAGATACATGTATTAATGAGCCATCCACCTGGCAGGTACATTTGTTTAATAGTCACAGGCAGGGGCGTATCTAGCGTAAGGCAAACAATTGCCTTGGGCCGCATTTTTCAGGGGGGCGGCACCGCTAGGGTTGCCACCTTTTCCTCAAGCCAAACCCGAACACTTTAGCGGCGCATTGCAATTTTTTTTGTGTTATACACTATAGGAATTTAAAGACCTGGAGGAGAGCAATAATGCGTAGCGCTTAGCGCGGATGGGAACTACTGACAATGTCCACTGCCCTACTGACACCGTCCTCCTCCCTCCCCACAGACTCCCCTTCCTTTATATCGGTCCCCCCTCAATTACATCAGGGAACCCCCCCATCAGTGTCCCCTGCTTTGAAAGACCCCCATTAGACTGCCTTACCGAGAGCCGCTTCAAGCCAGGAAGTGCGGGAGCTGGAGTTTGGGGGTGGAGCTCCTCTACTGTAGTGCTGTTTTCTTTCTTTCCATTGGTGGGGAGCCTTGGGGAGAAGTGTGTCGGCAAGATTTAGGATTCGGGACACATCCGAACTGGTGCGCTCACTCACAGGGCTGCTGTTAACAATTATTGGGGCCCCATACAGCCATCCTCATGGGGCCCCCACCCCCTGAGGAGGGAAAGAAGTGGGGGGAGGGAGGTGAGGGGGGGTGAGAGAGAGGAGGAGGTGAGGGGGGGTGAGAGAGAGGAGGAGGTGAGGGGGGGTGAGAGAGGAGGAGGTGAGGGGGGTGAGAGAGAGGAGGAGGTGAGCGGGGGGTGAGAGAGAGGAGGAGGTGAGAGAGAGGAGGAGGTGAGAGGGGGTGAGAGAGAGGAGGAGGTGAGAGGGGGGGTGAGAGAGAGGAGGAGGTGAGAGGGGGTGAGAGAGAGGAGGAGGTGAGAGGGGGGGTGAGAGAGAGGAGGAGGTGAGAGGGGGGTGAGAGAGAGGAGGAGGTGAGAGAGAGGAGGGGGGTGAGAGAGAGAGAGAAAGGGGTGAGAGAGAGGAGGAGGGGGGGTGAGAGAGGAGGAGGGGGTGAGAGAGGAGGAGGGGGGTGAGAGAGAGGAGGAGGGGGGGTGAGACAGAGAGGAGGAGGGGTGGGGTGACAGAGAGGAGGGGTGGGGTGGCAGAGAGGAGGGGTGGGGTGGCAGAGAAGAGGGGGGGACAGAGAAGAGGGGGGTGACAGAGAAGAGGGGGGTGACAGAGAAGAGGGGGGTGACAGAGAGGAGGGGGTGACAGAGAAGAGGGGGGGTGACAGAGAGGAGGGGGGTGACAGAGAAGAGGGGGGTGACAGAGAGGAGGGGGGTGACAGAGAGGAGGGGGGTGACAGAGAAGAGGGGGGGTGACAGAGAGGAGGGGGGTGACAGAGAGGAGGGGGGTGACACAGAAGAGGGGGGTGACAGAGAGGAGGGGGGTGACAGAGAGGAGGGGGGTGACAGAGAAGAGGGGGGGTGACAGAGAGGAGGGGGGGTGACAGAGAAGAGGAGGGGGGGTGACAGAGAGGAGGTGGGGTGACAGAGAAGAGGGGGGGTGACAGAGAGGAGGGGGTGACAGAGAGGAGAGGGGGGTGACAGAGAAGAGGGGGGTGACAGAGAGGAGGGGGGTGACAGAGAGGAGGGGGGGTGACAGAGAGGAGGGGGTGACAGAGAAGAGGGGGGGTGACAGAGAGAAGGGGGGGTGACAGAGAGGAGGGGGGGTGACAGGGAAGAGGGGGGGTGACAGAGAGGAGGGGGGGTGACAGAGAGGAGGGGGGTGACAGAGAGGAGGGGGGTGACAGAGAAGAGGGGGGTGACAGAGAGGAGGGGGGGTGACAGAGAAGAGGAGGGGGGTGACAGAGAGGAGGGGGGGGGGGTGACAGAGAAGAGGGGGCAAGCTGACAGAGAAGATGAGACCTCAGGAGACACACATCTCCGGGAGCAAGCAGGTGCCGCGCGATTATCGAATCCACAGTCCAGCCCTGCCCCCGCCTCCACACGTGACCAGCAGCTCCGCAGGGCCAATCACAGACCCTCATGTCTGCCGCCCGGCCCGCCCTGCTCATGGCCCGTTCGGCCAATCACAGGGCACCCGCTTCCCATAGTACTAACAGCGCACCGGTTTTCTAATAGTGATAGCGGGCACGGGATCATGCGCGCAGCGCGCCGCCCCTCTAGATGTTGCGGGCTTACGGCCGAGGACAGAGATCCGGCTGCCACAGGACGGTGGAATTTGTGCCCGGGCTTCCAGCGGGTGGAAACCCGGGCACATGTGTCAAAACCCGTACTGTCCGGGTCAAAACCGGACAGGTGGCAACCCTAGGCACCGCCCCAGACAGAAGGGCAGAGGCCCTTTAACAACTTCCCGTCCTTTTGGTGATTGTAACAGGATGATGCTTGCAGCTGCAGGCATTACCAGGTATGGATTTTTAGAGTTGGAGGTTGGGTCTTTTCTAATGGCAATTAGAGCGGCTTACTAGCTCGATTGCTATTACAAGCAGTGGGAGGGGACGTCCCGCGGCTCTCTCGGGCTCTCCTGAGAGACCCAAATGACCAGCCAGGCATCACTTCTGGTTTACTCTAAAACCATTGGCGCCAGTTTTTGAAAATCGAAAGCATTTAAAAACTGATCTTGGTGTTTTGAATGCTTTTAAGTGCAGAGGAGGGATTTGGGGTCTCTTCATAAAGAATAGTTGCCACGTGTCTATTGCTGTCACAAGGATGTCACCTACGCCAGGTACCACATTTATTGACCGGCTGCTATACATTTACACCAGTACTTGGTTAGCCGCAGCAACTGCTCTCATCTTCTGCAGAGTTAACCCTTCGTAGTGGCCTTGTTTCTGTATCCCATGTGTGCTTTACAGGCCCTGTTCCATCAATACATAATGTACCACCATGCACCCTCTTGAATACCTTTAGACCAGGCTTGCAACGGTTAACAAGTTTTACTGAACACTTGAGAACATTACAACGTGAACTAACTATTCTACTGCTGCCCAGGCGTAGCCATAAAGGTTATAAAAGACACAAGATTGCCGCGCTGACAGGAGTGATATGACAGAAACACACAAAATATAAATGTATATATGTGTATATACAATGATCAGTCTATGAAGACATCCAAAGTAACAGTGATCAGTCCATAAAGGGATCCAAAGTGAGTGAAATGTTCTTGAATATTCGTGTCTCAGTGGTAATGAACGACTAAACAACAAAAATGCACCTTCAACCGTGATAAAAGGAAAAGCTGTGCCCTTACCCGATGATTCGACTCCACGTTATAATAGCCTAGTAGAGCGTGAGTTTATACAATGCATAGGATCGTCCTCTGGATGTAGGCAGGATGATGAAGATATCAGTTAAAATGGCTGCTCCCTCTGTCTCCTGCTCCCGGGTGAGGTGAAAAAAGGAAAAAGTAAAAGAGGAGAAAAACGCCAACATAGCATAAAAACCTGATGGTTTATTAAGATAACACAAGTCCAATCAGACAAGGAAACAAAGTATCAGGATAATAAAGCACAATCTGCAGATCATATAAGAACTAGCGTGGTGAGACTGAGCATAGACTTCACCCTACTAGTTTTGTCATAACTGACGTCGTCGAGGGTGTCATCTATAAAGGTAAGAGTCTATTTAGGTAGATGTCCATGACTGGCGAGTTCCATTAGAGTGGCAGGTGAAGGATACATCCTTCCAGATGATACGGACCCTCCGGCTCCCATGCTGTCCAGTACAGACGCACTCTCTGAGCTCAGCCTCCCCCTTCATATACAGTATATAGGAACCGGGAAGGAGGGCAGGACCCAAAAAAGCCTGGGAAACAAGTGATCCAAAACTTAACCCTTTCCTGAAATGGACAAACAACTCTTGCCTCCTAGCAACAACATTGCCTTAGTAGGCACCTGACTACAAGTTAGGGCTTAGAATTTTGAAAATCATACAGGCAACAGGCCAGATATTATAGATGCTGACCCCCAATTACAGGCATTGTGTGCATGCCATTCCTTGCTATGCATGGGTCCTGCTGTGATGGCCCAGTTTCCTAACAGGCAGCTTATGGGATTTTTTGCTCCACTTTGGAACATATGACCAGCCAAACTGCTGGTTTGTCTCACTGTCCCCTTTACAGACCTGCCCACTCCCCCACTCTTTTTGACAAATCCTATACCCCCTCTATTTTTATTGCACTGGAGGTTATCGTATGGCCTGGGATTAGGGGTCATTGTACTTTTGGGACCTCTCTCCCTTTTAGAGACAGTGATATGTCAGAAAGAGCAGACACCGCTGAATGGTTCCCCTTAGAGGGGTTCCCTCTGGGACCTGGTGCGCTTGGCGTGCCTGCCCCTTTAAGACTATCCTGTACATGAAATAAACTGCTTGGAGGTGGTCCCAGCACAGTGCCTGTGTGGTTTTGAGTCTTCTGACATACATGCCCACAGCCTAGTCTACTGGAATGCAGCAAGCATTAGGAGCAGGTGCATTTGCACAATCCTGCTCATGCCAGGGTCTCAGTTACCTAACTGGTCTCGCAGTACACTTTTATAGGCAGGTGCAGTCTGTTTTCTCCACTGCAGGTGGTGCTCAACCGCAGTGGCAGTGAGAAGGGAGAGGAAGCCAGGAGGAACATGATTCTTCTATGGTTTCCAGAGTCACTGGAACAGCGATCTGGTTGGATGCTGACAGCCCATGTGACCATGGAGGCCATCTTGGGTCCGGCAGAGTCTTTTTAAAACCCTGGGTTGGGCACACATTCAACGTGTGGGTAGTGTAATGACAGGTCACCTGTCTGTCAGGGACAGTATTAGCGGTAGGGAAAGATTCCAGACTAGCAAGGAAAGCTTAGGGATCCACCACTCTTGTTGGATACTTCCAACTTGGGCTCAGACTGGTCAAACTGTATTCCACCCCTCCAGACAGACACTGTCAGCTCGGTTGAGATCTGCTCCACTACCCGCTGCAGTCATCTGTGAGTATTCAATGTTGGGCTTCCTTTTACCAGGTTTGTTGTTAACTGTTTTTCATTCATTTCAATACAACTTTCATTATATGTGTAGCGCTACTCTCGTGAAGGCCGCTGATAGAATCTGTACCCCACTAGTTGCCCGAACTCTGCAAGTCCTCTGACACCTCAGACACCTCTGATACCCTGGGTTCAGTCATTTTTGCCAATTGTCACCAATAACAATACATTTACACAATACCAGTTAAGCAGTTCAAGTTTGTTTACTGTGGTAAAAGTGACACATGAAAGTGCATAACTGTCAGAAACCATGAATCAGACCGAGACAGAAGTACAGTTAAATCACACTTGTTTAATAATAATAATAAAAAGATAAACAGAGTAAGCGTAGTCAAAACATAGCCAGAGTTCAGGAACCGGATCGGATAGACAGCCAAGCCAAATGTCAGAGATCCAGAGATAAACGTAGTTCAACAGGAACGCAGGAGATAGTCCCTGTGATGTTGACCAAGGCGAAGGCAGAGATCATCTGAGCTAGACAGCTTAACCACCTCAATACTGGGCACTTAAACCCCCTTCCTTCCCAGACCAATTTTCAGCTTTCAGTGCTCTCGCACTTTGAATAACAATTATTCAGTCATGCTACACTGTACCCAAATGAAATTTTTATCATTTTGTTCACACAAATAGAGCTTTCTTTTGGTGGTATTTATTCACAATTTAATTTTCAATTTTTTGCGATATAAGCGAAAAAAGAGCGAATATTTTGAAAAAAAAAAGAAATTTTCTACTTTCTGTTTTAAAAGAAATCCCAAAAAATCTAATTTTGGTGAAAATTTAGGCCAAAATGTATTCTGCTACATGTCTTTGGTAAAAAAAAATCCTGATAAGTGTATGATAATTGGTTTGTGTGAAAGTTATAGAGTCTACAAACTAAGCTACGCATTATTGCAAATTGATCAATCCTAATGCACTGATGGCCTATCTCATTTCTTGAGGCCCTAAAATGTCAGGACAGTACAAATACCCCCCAAATGACCCCTTTTTGGAAAGAAGACAGTCAGAGGTATTTAGTAAGAGGCATCGTGAATTTTTTTCCCACAATGCCTTGGAAAATTAAGAAATATATATATATATATTTTTTGCTTCACAAAGTTGTCAATTTAGAAGATCTTTCTAACACATAGTATGTACATAGCAAAAATAACACCCCAAAATACATTCTGCTACTCGTCCTGAGTATGGCAATACCCCATGTGTGAGACTTTTCCACATCCTGGCCACATACGGAGGCCAAACATCCAAGTAGCACCATCAGGCGCTCTAAAGGCATAAATTACACATTTCATTTCCTGAGTACCTATCACATTTTTGAAGGCCCTGGAGAACCAGGACAATGGAATTACCCACAAAATGACCCCATTTTGGAAAGAAAACAACCCAATGTATATTCTATGAGGCATAATTAGTCTTTTGAACATGTCAATTTTTTCCAAAAGTTGTGAGGAGGGACTCAAACTTTCGCCCGAGAAGTGTCGGTTCTACCAATCTTCAGTTAACTATCTGGGACACATCGTGTATGAAGAAGGGGTGGCCACCGACCCAGAGAAGTTGGAGGCTAGGGATGAGCTCGATGTTCGACTCGAACATCGGCTGTTCGCGCGTTCGGCGAACAACGAACGATTTGGGCCGTTCGCGCCAAATTCGAGTGACGCGAACGGCCCACAATACACTGCGCCATCGCAGTGTAACCCCGGCACTGTGATTGGCCAAGCATGCACTGTGGCCCTGCATGCTTGGCCAATCACAGCGCCGGCAGCGAGGAGAGCAATGATTGGCCACAGGCAGGATGCCTGTGGCCAATTATAGCTGAGGGGGTTTAGTACACGCCCCACACTATAAAAGGCCGCCAGTGCGGCGGCCTTGTGTAGTGTGTTCCGGAGCAGGGAAAGTGAAGGATAGGCAGGGACAGTGTCAAATCTTGTCAAATCTATTCTTTGCTAAACCTTGTGTGTAGGGACAGAGAAGGATAGGCAGGGAGAGTGTCAGTGTCATATTCTTTGCTAAACCTTGTGTGTAGGGACAGAGAAGGATAGGCAGGGAGAGTGTCAGTGTCATATTCTTTGCTAAACCTTGTGTGTAGGGAGAGAGAAGGATAGGCAGGGAGAGTGTCAGTGTCATATACTTTGATAAACCTTGTGTGCAGGGAGAGAGAAGGATAGGCAGGGGACAGTGTCAGTGTCATATTCTTTGCTAAACCTTGTGTGCAGGGAGAGAGAAGGATAGGCAGGGAGAGTGTCAGTGTCATATACTTTGATAAACCTTGTGTGCAGGGAGAGAGAAGGATAGGCAGGGGACAGTGTCAGTGTCATTGTTGCTAAACCTCCTGCACATTATACACCTGAAGTTAGCCCGTATTGCTGCTTTTTCCTGGTGTGTTACACAAACAGGATTTTGCAGCACTTACAGCGGGCGGAGTGTGCCTCCTGACCATATTACACCTTAACTTAGCCTGTATTGCTGCTTTTTCCTGGTGTGTTACACCAACAGGATTTTGCGGCACTTACAGCAGGCGGAGTGTGCCTCCTGACCATATTACACCTTAACTTAGCCTGTATTGTTGCTTTTTCCTGGTGTGTTACACCAACAGGATTTTGCGGCACTTACAGCGGGCCGAGTGTGCCTCCTGACCCTATTACACCTTAACTTAGCCTGTATTGCTGCTTCTTCCTGGTGTGTTACACCAACAGGATTTTGCGGCACTTACAGCGGGCGGAGTGTACCTCCTGACCATATTACACCTTAACTTAGCCTGTATTGCTGCTTCTTCCTGGTGTGTTACACCAACAGGATTTTGCGGCACTTACAGCGGGCGGAGTGTGCCTCCTGACCATATTACACCTTAACTTAGCCTGTATTGCTGCTTTTTCCTGGTGTGTTACACCAACAGGATTTTGCGGCACTTACAGCGGGCGGAGTGTGCCTCCTGACCATATTACACCTTAACTTAGCCTGTATTGCTGCTTTTTCCTGGTGTGTTACACCAACAGGATTTTGCGGCACTTACAGCGGGCGGAGTGTACCTCCTGACCACATTACACCTTAACTTAGCCTGTATTGCTGCTTTTTCCTGGTGTGTTACACCAACAGGATTTTGCGGCACTTACAGCGGGCGGAGTGTGCCTCCTGACCATATTACACCCTAACTTAGCCTGTATTGCTGCTTTTTCCTGGTGTGTTACACCAACAGGATTTTGCGGCACTTACAGCGGGCGGAGTGTGCCTCCTGACCATATTACACCTTAACTTAGCCTGTATTGCTGCTTTTCCCATTTCCCTGCAGGCCATTAGAATGTCTGGAAGGCAAACAAGGAGAGGCAGACAGTCAGGAGCCAATAAAAGAGGGCAAGCAGGCTCTGTGTCTAGAGACAACAGTGCTGGTCGTGGGCGCGGTGCATCGCCATCAGCACGTGGCCATGGGACACGCTTGTCCTTCTTTTCGGCAGCTGGACGTGTTGAGCCGCATCATGCCGAAGACTTGGTAGAGTGGATGACCAAGCCCTCCTCATCCTCTCTCACCCAGGCTCAGGGTACTGGCAAAGCAGCTGCCAAAGCGTCCTCTTCCCTAGTATCAATGTCATCATCAGTCACTCCTTCCCTAGACCAACCATGTCCTCCTGAGGAGTCCCCCGAACTGTTTGAGCACAGTGTTGGGTACATGCTCCAGGAGGATGCCCAGCGTTTCGAAGGGTCTGATGATGATACCCAGCTAGAGGAAGGCAGTAGCGTGAGAGCAGAGAGAGGGGATGCTCAAGAAGGACACCAATCTGGCAGTCATGTTCCAGCAGCTGCAGCATACTGCCAGATTGGCTCCAGTGATGAGGAGGGAGGGGATGATGAGGTCACTGACTCCACGTGGGTGCCTAATAGGAGAGAGGAGGAGGAGGAGGATGAGGAGGAGGCACATCTCCAACGAGGCAGGATGCCCTCGGGGGGCCAGCGTAAGGGCAGCACACCGACGGAATCACACCGCAGAGCTCCGCCTGTGCAGGGCGCTGCCTCTGCCCATTATTCAAAAAGTTCTTTGGTGTGGGCCTTTTTTGAGTCGAGTGCATCAGATCGCACAGCTGCTGTTTGCAACATATGTCTCAAGCGTATATCGCGTGGCCAAAACATCACCCGCTTGGGCACCACATGCTTGACCAGACATATGTTAACCTGCCATGCAGCTCGTTGGCAAGCCTACCTTAAAGACCCACACCAAAGAACAAAGCTGACCTCTTCTTGCACCGCATCAGCTGGGATCTCCAACCCCACTATACCTTCAGTCCTCTCTGAAACCTGCTCTGAGAGGAATGAAGGTGTAGAATTAGGTGTGTCACAGCCAAGTACTTGCGGACACTCTGCTAGCAGTACACCGACGTCCAATTCTAGCAGGCAAATTTCCCTGCCCCAGCTGCTGGACCGTCGAAAGAAGTTCACTCCCAGCCATCCACATGCCCAGCGGTTGAATGCTAGCTTGGCTAAATTGCTAGTGCTTCAACTGCTGCCTTTTCAGTTGGTAGACTCGGCCCCTCAGTGGCAGGTTCCCAAACGCCACTTTTTCTCACGGAAGGCGATTCCGGCTCTCTACCGGCATGTGGAAGGCAATGTCTTGGCCTCGCTGGACAGGGCGGTCAGCGGTAAGGTGCATATTACCGCTGACTCTTGGTCCAGAAGGCATGGACAGGGACGTTACCTTTCTTTCACGGCCCATTGGGTCACTCTTTTGGCAGCTGGGAAGGATGCAGGACAAGGTGCAGTAGTGTTGAAGGTTGTTCCACCGCCACGCCTCCAAAATGCTACTACTGGTTGTGACACACCTCTGTCCTCCACCCCCTCCTCTTCTTCTTCCTCCGTGGCCTCTTCCTGTGCTTTGTCCTCGGAACCAGCGGTGCTCCGTAGGCGTTCAAGGGGCTACGCAAGTACGCAGGCAAAAAGATGCCATGCCGTGCTTGCGCTGGTGTGTTTGGGGGACAGGAGCCACATTGGGGCAGAGGTTCTGTCTGCTCTGCAGGGGCAGGCCGAGAGGTGGTTGACGCCACGCCAGCTTAAGCCAGGAATGGTAGTTTGCGACAATGGCACCAACCTCCTCTCCGCTCTCCGACAGGGACAACTGACCCATGTGTCCTGTGTGGCTCACGTCCTTAACCTGGTGGTGCAGCGGTTCTTGGGCAGGTACCCGGGCTTACAGGATGTCCTGAGGCAGGCCAGGAAAGTCTGTGTGCATTTCCGCAGATCTTATAATGCCAGTGCTCGCCTGGCTGAGCTGCAAAAGGAGTTGAACCTGCCCAAGAACCGCCTTATATGTGACATGCCCACCAGGTGGAACTCAACGTTGGCCATGCTGCAGCGGCTGCACACGCAGCAGAGGGCCATCAATGAGTACCTGTGCGACTACGCCACCAGGACAGGGTCAGGGGAGCTCGGTTTTTTTCACCACGCCAGTGGGGCATGATCAGGGATGCATGCACTGTCCTGGCACCATTTGAGGAGGCCACGAGGATGGTGAGCAGTGACAGTGCATGCATCAGTGACACTGTACCTCTTGTCCACCTGTTGGAACATACGCTGCGTGGAATAATGGACAGGGCACTTGAGGCAGAACAGAGGCAGGAAGAGGAGGACTTCCTTGCCTCTCAAGGCCCCCTTTACCCAGACAGTGTTCCTTCTGTCCCACCCATTGCACAGGAAGAAGAGGAGGAGGAGGAGGAGGATTGTGTCAGCATGGAGGTGGAGCCTGGCACTCAGCATCATTAGCAGCAGTCTTTTAGGGATGATTTACAGTCCCAAGAAACCAGTGGACTTGTACGTGGCTGGGAGGAGGTGGCTGCGGATCATGTCGTCCTTAGTGACCCAGAGGACTCCGGACCGAATGCCTCAGCTAACCTACGCTGCATTGCCTCCCTGATCCTGCAAAGTCTGCGGAAGGATCCTCGTATTCTTCGGATCAAGGAGAGGGACCATTACTGGCTGGCCACTCTCCTTGATCCACGGTACAAGGGTAAGGTTGCGGACTTTATCTTACCGTCGCAGAGGGAGCAGAGGATGAGACAACTCCGAGAGGCCTTGCAGAAAGGTCTGTGCAACGCGTTCCCAGAGACTGGGAGGTTACAAACTCCTGGTCCTGGACAACGAGTTGCTGAGGCTTCGGTCAGTCAAAGAAGGAGCGGTGGGGAAGGTGGCCGTCTGACCGAAGCGTTCAGACAAATCTTTAGTCCGCAGCCCCAAGGTATGATCGGTTCCAGCAACCATCGCCAGCGTCTGATATACATGGTGCAGGAATACCTAGGGGCAAGGTCAGACTTGGACACCTTCCCCACCGAAAATCCTCTGGCTTACTGGGTCTTGAGGATGGATCACTGGCCAGAGCTTGCACAGTATGCAATTGAGCTACTGGCCTGTCCTGCATCCAGCGTTCTTTCAGAACGCACATTCAGTGCTGCTGAAGGATTTGTCACGGATCACAGGGTGCGCCTGTCCACCGACTCTGTTGATCTACTGACCTTCATAAAGATGAACCAGTCTTGGATCACCACCAGCTACCAAACACCTGAAGCTGATATAACAGACTAATTTATTTTCAAATGTCACATCCCTTCAAGACTGATGCTGATGCTGAGAGACTGTCCTGTTATGTTGACTGACTATCCTCCTCCTCCTCAATGATCCGATTGACGATGATAGCTTGGAAGAACATTTTTGTTTCTGGGTGCCGCCACCAGTGGCTAAGGCCCAATTTTTCAGCCCCTGTTTAACAGGGGTGTGTTATTACAATTTTTTTATGCAATGCTTTGCAGCAGGGCTCATTCCTGCACTCCAACTAGAGTATCTGGGAGTGGTTGCAGTGTCGTGGCACCAGCACCAGTGGCTAAGGCCCAATTTTTCAGCCCCTGTTTAACAGGGGCGTGTAATTACAATTTTTGATGCAATACTTTGCAACAGGGCTCATTGCTGTGCTCCAAGTACAGTATCTGTGAGGGGTTGCAGTGTTGTGGCACCAGTGCCTAAGGCCCAATTTTTATGCCCCTGTTTAACAGGGGCATGTAATTACAATTCTTGATCTAATAATTCACAGCAGGGCCCATTCCTGCGCCCACCAAGACTAACTGTGAGGCCTTACAGTGTTGTGTCAACACCACCACCACCACCACCACCAAAGGCCCAATTTTCAGCCCCTGTTCAACAGGGGCATGCAATTGCAATTCTTGATCTAATAATTCACAGCAGGGCCCATTCATGCGCCCACCAAGAATAACTGTGAGGGCTCAGTGTTGTGGCAACACCAACATGTAAGGGGCAAATTTCAGCTGAGTATATACGGCAGGCCCCTACTTTCAAACATCCAACTTACAAACGACTCCTCCTTGCAAACGGAAGGATACAACAGGAAGTGAGAGGAAATATACCCCTAGGAAGGCAAATTCTCTCCTGTAAGAGTTAATATGGGAAAAAAAGTGTCTCCTCTCCACTGATGCTTTATCACCAATTTTCAAAAAACATTTGTCATTAGGACGGAAAGTGAGGTGAACTGTTCTGAACAGGTGCACACTGCACAGACAGCAAAACAAATGTTACAAGGGTGATAACCCTTCCCTATGTTTTCCAAAAAGCTTAAAAATAGATTTTTTGCCTGGAGCTACACTTAAACAATGTACCTGTTCAAAATTACAAACAGATTCTACATAAGAACAAACCTACAGTCCCTGTCTTGTATGCACCGCCTGTATACGGCTGTTCAGAGTATATAGGGCCTTTTTTATTTTGTGTGCGGGGTTCCCCTTAATATCCATACAAGACCCAAAGGGGCTGGTAATGGGCTGGGGTGGGGGTGTGATGGGGTAGCTATGCCATTTTTCTTAAAGATTTTCATCCATATTACCGGGACCAGACATTACATTAAAGCCGCAAGCAGTTTTAAATGGCTTTTTTCCTTTAGAAATTTAATTTTGTGCAGGGACAGTTCTAAACACGGGAAACACGTGGCACTTCACAGGCATACTTTAGACACCCCCCAGGTACGATATTTAAAGAAATATTTGACTTTTTTTTTTTCACTTTATGCATCATTAAAATGACTGCTCCAGAAAAAAGGCCGTTTTTAAAACTTGTTTTTGCATTGATACATGTCCCCTGGTGCAGATCCCGGGTTCCCAAACCCTTTTTAGGACAATAACATTCATAATAGTCGTTATAATTAGCACTTTAGATTTCGAACGTTCGCATCCATTGTATTTAATAGGGTTCTAAAGTTCGTGCGAACTTTCGGTCCGTTCGCGGGTTCTGGTGCGAACCGAACCCGGGGTGTTCGGCTCATCACTATTGGAGGCAGTTACTTCCTGGCCACGGCCTACTGCGGTCACCGAACTCAGATTCTTCTTGGGGTTCTGTTCCTATTATAGGAGGTTCGTGGAGGGGTTTGCCCGAATTGCCAGGCCACTGAATGAACTACTCAAGACAGAGGGGGAAGAGGATGACTCAGGGCCCAGGAAGCCTGGAGAGTCAGTCCAAGACCAGTGGACCCAGAAGTGTGAAGAGGCCTTTCAGATGTTGAAGAAAAGCTTAACCACTGCCCCCGTCTTGGCTTACGCAGACCCAAAGAGACCTTATGAACTTTGCGTAGATGCCAGTCATGAGGGTCTGGGAGGAGTGCTCTACCAGGAGCATGAAGGACAGCTGCGACCCGTTGCTTACGTAAGCCGGAGCCTGACCCCCTCTGAAAGAAACTACCCCACTCATAAGTTAGAGTTCCTGGCTCTCAAGTGGGCGGTGGTTGATAAACTCAAGGACTACCTGTATGGGGCCAAGTTCACTGTGAAGACCGACAACAACCCCCTTACTTATCTCTTCACCACAGCAAAGCTGGATGCCACAGGACATAGGTGGTTGGCTGCACTGTCTGGGTTATATTTCAGCATGAAGTACAGGCCGGGGGCTGGGAATCGAGACGCAGACGCCCTGTCTAGAAGATCTCATGCCCCCACTAGTGATACAGAAGACTGGACCCAAGTGGCACCTGACGGGGTGCGGGCTCTTTGTCAAGGGGCTGAACTTCAAGCCAGAGGAGGCTCAAGGGCAGAAGAGATAGGGGTTACCATGGTAGGAGTTCCCTAGCAATACTGTGGAGTAACCCAGTTGGAAGAAGATAATCTGCCGAAACTGTCAAGGAAGGAGTTGAGATGTAACCAATTGGAAGACCCCATAGGGAGATTGGTCTTGGAGGCCCTGGAGAATCAGGATCCGAGTAGACTCCTGCGTCATCCTTCAAAGGAAGCTCCCCTGTTAAGGAAGGAGTGGGACAGGTTACAGGTGCATCAGTGGGTGGTCTACTGAAGGGGCCCCTCCCATGACTTGGAAGATAAGTGGCATTTGTTTCTTCCCAAGAAACACCGAGAGACTGTCCTGGTCGCCCTACATGACAATCATGGACACCTAGGGGCTGAAAGAACCTTCCAACTTGTTAGGAGCCGGTTCTATTGGCCCTGCATGAGGGCTGAAGTAGAGGAATACTGCCATTCTCGTGCACGCTGCATCCAGAGGAAGACTTTACCCCATCAAGCTGCCCCAATGGGCCATTTACAAAGTCAAGGCCCGCTTGATTTGGTATGCATTGATTTTCTCTGCCTCGAACCCGACCTGAGTGGACTAGGAAATGTTCTGGTGATAACCGATCATTTAACCCGGTATGCCCAGGCCTTTCCAACCAAAGACCAGAAGGCTTCCACTGTGGCCAAGGTACTTATGGAGAAGTATTTCGTCCACTATGGGCTACCACAGCGACTTCACTCGGATCAAGGGAGGGACTTTGAAAGTCGGCTGATCCGGAAGCTCCTGGATTCCTTGGGGATCAAGAAGACCCGAACCTCTCCTTATCACCCACAAGGGGATGCTCAGCCGGAGAGGTTCAACCGAACTCTGCTCAATATGTTGGGAACCTTGAATAGTGAGAAGAAACAGCATTGGAGCAAACACATAGCGGCTATAGTGCACGCTTACAATAGTACCACAAGTGATGCCACAGGCTACTCCCCCTACCGCCTCATGTTTGGAAGAGAAGCAAGGTTACCTGTGGACCTGGCCTTTGACACCTCCATAGATCATTCCTCGGCCACCAGTCACAAGGGATATGTGGACAGGCTCAGACACAGCTTGAAGAGGGCCTATGAACAGGCCCAAGCGGTTTCAGACCAAAGGGGGGCCCACAATAAGAGAAACTTTGACCTGAAGGTTCGGATCCAGGACCTGCAACCTGGAGACCAAGTTCTGCTACGGAACCTGGGGGTCCCTGGAAAACACAAGCTTGCAGACAGATGGAGACCTGAACCCTATGTCATTTGTAAGAAGCTGCCGGGCCTACCTGTCTATAAGTTGAAGCCTGAAAGGAAGGTGGGCCCACTGAAGACCTGGCATCGAAACCACCTACTTCCCCTTGCCGAAGCAGTTCGGATACCTCCTGTGAGGGACTCCCCAGACCCAGTCTCCATTCTGGATACTCCCAGGCCAAACACTCGGTCCCAGTCTTCTCGAAATGAAGATGTAGAGACCTCTGAACTAAGTGAAGATGAGAGACAGGAACTTGATTGGTTATGGCCTTCTCCGACTCCAGGAACTTCTGCTATAGATCTTCCTCCTACTGAAGACACTATAGACAGAACACTGAATGCAGAAGCTACTGAGTTCATTCCATCCAGTCCTTTGTCAGATTACTGGGAAGATGCCTGTGACACATACTCAGAGGAGGACCCAAGAGACTCTATGTACCTCCCGGCCCCTGAACCAAGTGTTTCAGAACCAGCGGAATCTCTCAAGTCTGCTCCAGAAGGAGAGCCTGTAGTGTCTCAACCAGAAGTTCCAAGAGAGCAAAGAGCCAGAAGAGGCCTCCTAAGAAGTTGACTTACCCACAAATGGGAAAAAACTCAGAAGAAACTGTGGTCACTGCAAAGAGGAGTGCAGAGCATCCAGTTCCCTCCACTGTTCATTTGGTGGAGGGCAACCCCAACTCATCCTCTGGCACAGTTAGGTAGGCCACTCATGAAAATGTGACCTGTGGGCAAGGGAATTCAACCCCTCAGTTTTGGTGGGAGTTCCCTCTGCCGACATCTTACACAACGTTGTCTAGGATTGTACGTAGTGTATGTTAAGAGTTATCTTTGGGGACCAAAGAGTTTAAGTGGGGGGAGTGTGTAGCAGGGTCTCCTTTAAGACTCTAGGACTGCATTTCCCAGAACCCCGTTTGGCACCCAGGGTGCAATGCTGCTACCGCAGAGACTTGTGGGTGGAGAGATAAAAGGAGGGGGCGAGGCTAAGCTCGGCCTCTTTGGACACTGTGCGGCTATTAACCGGTCTTCCTGTGCGGATCTGCTGGAGTATCAGGCCTGAAGCCTGGGGCCTGGTACCACTTCCAAAGAGCCTTCCACCTTGATGTGAGCCTGGGTGGCATCTGATTGCTTCAAGTTGCTGACATTCGTCGGATCAGAGACCCGATCGTTCAGACGCTGTGTGCGGAGACACGTTTGGTGGAAGTCCCGGACTGGAATCGCGTCCGGAGTGGTGAGTGAGCACCTGCTCAATCCAATAGGCTGTACTGTTGCTAGGCCTAGAGACTGCCTTGGCCCACCGGCTTTTATTCGCTATTTCACTGGAGACTAGTAGCGGAACTGAGTGAGTGGTCTCCAGTGAACTGTTCTTTTTGATTGCCTACTCTGTGGATTACAAGTGTTGTTTCCTTTATGTGCACCACTGTTCAAGTTGCATGCAAAGAAAGTGTTATTCAAGGACTAAGTTAAATCTGTGTCAGGCCTGACCGGGGGGGGAGAATATTGTTTGGTGCGTCACAGGGCACATAGATACTAATAGCTGCACGTGGTGTATGACCGCGCTGTGTTATTAGTGTATACGATATCGGAAGCTGCAGGGCTGTAAGCAAGTTATGTGTTATGTTTTAACTTATGCCTTTTAACCAAAAGTAAAACAGTTATGCCGCGTACACACGATCATTTTTCCCGTCTGGAAAAATTACATTTTTTCCTTTGAACGAGAAAAACGATCGTCTGTGGGCTGTTTGTCATTTTTCCAGACGGGAAAAACGGCATTAATCACGACGAGAAAAATTAGAACATGCTCTGTAATTTTTTTCCGCGGCAGTTTTCCCATAGGGAAACACTGCCGCGGAGCCTACACACGGTCGTTTTTCTCGCCAAGAGAAAAAATGACAGGAAAAACGGCCGTGTGTGGGGGAACAAGCCGTTCCCTCGTTTTTCCTGTCGTGATTCACGGCGGTGTTTTCACCGCCGTGAATCACGATCGCGTGTACGCGGCATTATACTTTACTACTTGCTATCAGTGTGTTATCATTGTACATAGTGCTTGCCTTTTAATATAGTTGAGGTGTGTGTACAATCAGGTAAAGATTGTGATAGATAACATTCCCTAGACTAACTGTGCCATAAGTGGGTTGAGTAGATTGCCGGGGGTTGGTGGAGCTGTACTCAGGGCCCGAAAAATCAAACCAGCGGCTCTCTTAGCTGGGGGTAGCGCTACAGTTACATAGTTAGTCAGGTTGAAAAAAGACACAAGTCCATCCAGTTCAACCATAAAAATAAATAAAAATGATATAATATCATACAATCCCATATACCTAATTCTATACCCACTATTGATCCAGAGGAAGGTGAAAAACCCCAGCAGAGCATGATCCAATTTGCTACAGCAGGGGGTAAAATTCCTTCCTGATCCCCCGAGAGGCAATCGGATTTTCCCTGGATCAACTTTACTTATACATGTTAGTACCCAGTTATATTATGTATGTAGCGCCCACCCCATTTAGGGGTGCTATATACCCAAATTTAGGGGCTGGTCTGAGATAGTAGTTGTGCTATTTTATTTCCAGGTGGTATACTGGTTGAACCACTGGTATTAGTGCTGTGCCTTGGGGTGTCCTCTCTCGGCAGTGGTACAGTGGGCGTGGCCGGCCTGCTGTGCATGCTGGGAGAGGATACATAAGGGGCAGACGCCACCTGGGAGGGATCTTCGTCTTGGGAGGAGGAGAGGAGTCTGAGTCCAAGTGCGTGGCGCATGGCCCTCCAGGCCATGGGGCCACATGTGCACCAGTCTCAGGCATCTTTAGTCCTGGGGCTCCATCTTCAACACTGGGCCCAGGACCTTTAGCTGGAGCCCGCTTCGAGAAGGAGAAATCCCAGGGTGTCTCTCGTGAGGGAGCCCGCTTCTAAGAAGAGGAGGCCGAGGGAGGACCTTTCTGACGGACCGGTGAGAGTTCACAGTGAAGGAAGGGGCCCGGTAACTCTCTGGAGGGATTCTTCTATCCACCAAGGACCTAGTAATGTGCTGCTGTTGGCACCTGTCCTTAAGTACCAAAAGCTGAGAGGTTCGGGGTCTGATAGATTCTATGGCAGAGAGTCTCCCGATCGCATCTAGGAAAAGAACCTGATCAAACATCCGAGTATCGCTTCGACTGCTAGGATCCACTTTGCAGGAGACTATCCGGGTGAGCTAAACCTACTCGGGGATAGAGTAGTGATTGTGATATCCATTTGTGCCTGGACTAACCTCCCAACCCTTGCTGTCCTGTCTCTCATCCACCTTTTCCTATCTGCTGAACATTGAGAAAATAAACTCAACATTGGAGTTTAAAGTGGTGTGGACATCGGAATTACTTCGGGGGAAAACAGAGACTTGTCCCTATATCCTAGGAGACGAGAACCAACTGACGGAAGAACCTAGCTGTGGGACCCAAATACATAACACCGCTTAACCTCCTCAACCAGGAGGGTACGGGCATATAGTACGGTGTGCCTTTTTTCCTGCAAGTGAGCCAAAGGTAGGGAAAAGGGTTTGTGTGCTACATGTACATTTAGGAAAGTATCCAGGCCTTTCTTAACCACTTGTCCCCCGCCCACTGTCAATAGACGGCGGGCGGAGGATACTCTCGTTCTGGGAGGACGTCATATGACGTCCTCCCTTTAAAACGAGCTAGGAGGCGCGCGCGCGCCCCCGCCGCGTTCACAAGGCCCCGGTGCGCGTGCCCGGCGGCCGCGATTGCCGCCGGGCACCCGCGATTGCCCGGGAAACGAGCAGGAAAGTGGATCTCTGTGTGTAAACACAGAGATCCACGTCCTGTGAGGGAGAGGGGACCGATGGTGTGTCCCTTGTACATAGGGACAACCATCGGTCACCTCCCCAGTCAGTCCCCTCCCTTCCACAGTAAGAACACTTTGAGGGAACATATTTAACCCCTTCCCGCCCCCTAGTGGTTAACCCCTTCCCTGCCAATCACATTTATACAGTAATCAATGCATTTTTATAGCAGGGATCGCTGTATAAATGTGAATGGTCCCAAAAATGTGTCAAAAGTGTCCGATGTGTCCGCCGCAATATCGCAGTCACAATAAAAAATCGCAGATCGCCGCCATTACTAATAAAAAAAAAATGCTATAAATCTATCCCCTATTTTGTAGACGCTATAACTTTTGCGCAAACCAATCAATACGCGCTTATTGCGATTTTTTTTTTTTTTTACCAAAAATATGTAGAAGAATACGTATCGGCCTAAACTGAGGAAAATTTTATTTAAAAAAAAATGGGTATTTATTATAGCAAAAAGTAAAAAATAGTGTTTTTTTTCCAAACTGGACGCTCTTCTTTTGTTTATAGCGCAAAAAATAAAAACCGCAGAGGTGATCAAATACCACCAAAAGAAAGCTCTATTTGTGGGAAAAAAAGGACGCAAATTTCGTTTGGGAGCCACGTCGCACGACCGCGCAATTGTCATTCAAATTGTGACAGTGCTGAAAGCTGAAAAATGGCTTGGGCAGGAAGGGGGTTTTCGTGCACAGTAGAGAAGTGGTTAAAGCAATCTACTGAGCTGGCCAGAACCAGCTCTGGAGGGAGTCTATTTCACATTTAGACTTAAAGAGTGCCCCCTTGTGCTTTGTGTTGACCGTAAAGTAAATAACTCAACACCAAGTTCACTATATGGAACCCTTATATATTTGTACATGTTGATTAGTGGTGGAACGGATCGTCATTGATCCGTACGGATCAATGACTTCGGATCGGCACCCACAAGATCTGCGGCGCAGGTAGAGGGGGGGGGGGGGCGAGCAGAGCAGTAAAACACGCTGTAACAGCTGACATTGAAATTGTCTCCGCTCCCACTCACACAGCCCCGCCTCCTCCTAACCCCGCGCTTGTGATAAACAGAATGCGGATCCAATGCTGGGAAGTGAAAAAAAATTGATTAAAAAAAATAAAAAAATAATAAGAAATAATAATTAAATTAATAAAATAAAGTAATTAAAAAGTAAAGAATAAGAAAAATAATATTAAAAAGAAAAAGAAAATTATACAAAAATAAAAAAAAGTAAACGACAAGCTACAAAAAAAGAAAATAAAAAAAAGTGAAAAAAAAGTAAAAAAAAAAAAAGAAACAAAAAAATATTTGAACTAACCGTGCCGCCCCTGCCATCCAGTTGCTATTTTCTGTTGATCTGGGGGTTGGTTTGGTTGGTGGGGAGGGGGTGCATTGCGGAACCTGGACTTGGGGCGGCAGGGAGAGCAAATCTGGCCCTGCTGGCCACCCTCTCACTTCCTCCGCCCTGGCGAGGCTGCAATTTGGGGCACAGTGAGGCTGCAATGGGGGCACAATGAGGGTGCAATTTTTTTTGCTGATCCGAAAAATGATCCGATCCGTGACTCTGATCCAAGGAACGATCCGAACCCTCATTTTTTGGATCCGTTGCACCCCTAATGTTGATCATATCCCCCCTTAATCTCCTCTTCTCATATATATATATATATATATATATATACAGTGGGGAGAACAAGTATTTGATACACTGGCAATTTTGCAGGTTTTGCAGGTTTTCCTACTTACAAAGCATGTAGAGGTCTGTAATTATTATCATAGGTACTAGAGAGACAGAATCTAAACAAAAATCCTGAAAATCACATTGTATGATTTTTAAGTAATTAATTTTCATTTTATTGCATGACATAAGTATTTGATACATCAGAAAAGCAAAACGTAATATTTGGTACAGAAACCTTTGTTTGCAATTACAGAGATCAGACGTTTCCTGTAGTTCTTGACCAGGTTTGCACACACTGCAGCAGGGATTTTGGCCCACTCCTCCATACAGAGCTTCTCCAGATCCCTCAGGTTTCGGGGCTGTCGCTGGGCAATACGGACTTTCAGCTCCATCCAAAGATTTTCTATGTGGTTCAGGTCTGGAGACTGGCTAGGCCACTCCAGGACCTTGAGATGCTTCTTACGGAGTCAATCCTTAGTTGCCCTGGCTGTGTGTTTCGGGTCGTTGTCATGCTGGAAGACCCAGCCATGACCCACTTTCAATGCTCTTACTGAGGAAAGGAGGTTGTTGGCCAAGATCTCGCAAAACATGGCCCCATCCACCCTCCCCTCAATACGGTGCAGTCATCCTGTCCCCTTTGCAGAAAAGCATCCCCAAAGAATGATGTTTCCACCGCCATGCTTCATGGTTGGGATGGTGTTCTTGAGGTTGTACTCATCTTTCTTATTCCTCCAAACACGGTGAGTGGAGTTTAGACCAAAAAGCTCTATTTTTGTCTCATCAGACCACATGACCTTCTTCCATTCCTCTTCTGGATCATCCATATGGTCATTGGCAAACTTCAGACGGGCCTGGACATGCGCTGGCTTGAGCAGGGGGACCTTCTGTGCGCTGCAGGATTTTAATCCATGACGGCGTAGTGTGTTACTAAGGGTTTTCTTTGAGACTGTGGTCCCAGCTCTCTTCAGGTCATTGACCAGGTCCTGCCATGTAGTTCTGGGCTGATCCCTCACCTTCCTCATGATCATTGATGCCCCACAAGGTGAGATCTTGCATGGAGCCCCAGACCAAGGGAGATTGACCGTCATCTTGAACTTCTTTGATTTTCTAATAATTGGGCCAACAGTTGTTTGCCTTCTCACCAAGCTGCTTGCCTATTGTCTTGTAGCCCACCCCAGCCTTGTGCAGGTCTACAATTTTATCCCTGATGTCCTTACACTGCTCTCGGGTCTTGGCCATTGTGGAGAGGTTGGAGTCTGTTTGATTGAGTTTGTAGACAGGTGTCTTTTATACAGGTAATGAGTTCAAACAGGTGCAGTTAATACAGGTAATAAGTGGAGAACAGGAGGGTTTCTTAAAGAAAAAATAACAGGCGATCAAATACTTATGACATGCAATAAAATGCAAATTAATTATTTAAAAATCATACAATGTGATTTTCAGGATTTTTGTTTTAGATTCCGTCTCTCACAGTTGAAGAGTATTTATGATAAAAATTACAGACCTCTATATGCTTTGTAAGTAGGAAATACTTGTTCTCCCCACTGTATATATTTGATTATTGTACTTGATGGTCTTAAGGTGTTTATTATTCATATATTTTTTTAGTAAGTAATGAGCAAATTAGGTGTGGAAGCGCACTGGAGTATTTTTATAATGGAAAGACATAGTAGTGGAGTGATGGAGGAGGTGGATGGACAGAGAGATGGAAAGAGTGAGGAGTGAGTTAGGGTCCTTTCACACATACACGTTCAGGTCTGTCTGTCTGTCAGTTTTTCAGGCGGACCTGATCAGACAATCCATTCACCTCTATGGAGCGACAGATGTCAGCGGTGACCTGTCCGCTGGCATCCAATCCGCTAATCCAGACGGATGGAAACCCTATTGTCCATCCCTCTGGCAGATGGGATGAAAACAGACAGGCAGATCTGTTTTCATCCTATCCTCCATAGAGGAGAAGGGAGCTCTGACAGGTCCATCTCAGCACAGTGAGCAGAGACCGACCTGTCATCTGTCGGGTCAGCAGAGCAATCCCTGCTGAGCAAGCGGAGTCTGTGAAAACGGATGTGTGTGTGAAAGAGCCCTAAAGAATGGAGGTATAGATTGGGTGACAGAGAGATGGATGATGGGATAGAGCAAGGCATGGAGGGATGTGAGCGAGATAGAGAAATGGAATGATGAAGCAAAGGATGGAGGGATGGAGTTATGGAAAGAAAGAGGGAGAGACAAAATACTAGAGGGATGAAAGTGATGGAGGATAGAAAAGGTGGAGGGATATAAGGCACAAGGATTGTTGGATGGACAGTATGATGGAGGGAGGAATGGAGCAAAAGATAAAAGGATGGAGTTGTGGAAAGATAAAAGAAGGGAGGAATAGAGTAACAGAGGGATGGAAGTGATGGAGGGTGAAGAGGTTGAAGGGACCTGCAAAAGAGGGAGGGATGGAGACAGGAGGTCTTTAGAATTAGGGACATACATTCTTGTTATCCTGGTTGCTACCTGGAATTGGGTTGCGTTTGGTGAGCGGTAGTGCAGGCTTGTGGGGGGCCTAGTGCATTACTTTGCCCAGGGGCCGACAATGCTATTAAGATGGCCCTGGATGTAGTCTCAGAAGGGCCTAATCCCATTAGGAGACATCTTCACCGCAACCTGCTGAGGCCTTGTGTGCTGAGTGACTATAGCTCTACCAAGCCAACTGGAGACAGAGAGCCCTTCAACTCTGCAGATATCCCACCAGTACAGGAGGTGTCTGCGGAGTGGTACTTGCCATCTCTCCTGCTAGAGCCTCTGGCTCCTGACACTTCCGAGGTAAGAAGCCCCAGCATTACGAGCACAAACAGTCCAGCTACCCCAGAGTACCACAGACTGTCCAGATATGTCTGAAGAGTTGGTTTTGAAACCAAATGAAGAGGGTATGGGGATGTGGATATCCCTCGCCCTCCTGCAACCAGAAGATGATTACCTGCAACCTGACTCCCTAGAGCAGTGGTCGTCAACCCTGTCCTCAGGGCCCACTAACAGGCCAGATTTTAAGTATTACCTTGGGGAGATGCAGACTAGAATACTGCAATCACTGAGCAGCAAATGATATCACCTGTGATGTATTTTAGTTATCTTGCAAACCTGGCCTGTTAGTGGGCCCTGAGGACAGGGTTGATGACCACTGCCCTAGAGGACACTATTGCTTGTTGCCCTTTGTGTTCTAACAGTAGGCAGCTTCCTGCAAGATACTCTGATTCTGCTGTTTGAACTTTCCCCTGTTGTGCCTTACCCATGTTCATTGTATTACTCATGTTGTTCTTTACTGTGGTGCCATGCCAAGGACAGCATTTGTCAATGAGGGGTGGAGTGTAGGCAGGTGCAGTCTGTTTTCTCCACTGCAGGTAGTGCTTAACAGCAGTGGCAGTGAAGAGGGAGAGGTAGTCAAGAGTAATATGCCTCCTCTATGGTTTCCCGGGTCACTAGGGCAGTGATCCATTTGGATGCTGACAGCCCATGTGACCCTGGTGGCCATCTTGGGTCAGGCAGAGTCTATTTATGACCCTGGCTCCTGGGTTTGGTGCGCATTCATCACATGTGGGTAGTGTAATGACAGGTCACCCGTCTGTCAGGGACAGTATTAGAGGTAGAGAAAGATTCCAGATGAGTAAGGAAAGCTTAGGGGTCTGCCACTCTTTTTGGAATCCTTCCCACTTTGGCTCGGACTGGCCATGCCACAATCCACCCCTCAAGACAGATGCTGCTGTCATCTGTGAGTGTTCCCGGTTGGGCTTCCTTTCACCAGGCTTGTTGTCAACTATTTTTCATTGACTTCAATAGAAGTTTCATTATTTGCATCAGGACTGAGTGTGAGTTATTGCTGCCATTGCACCAGACTCTCTGCACTTCAGAATGTGCAAATGCTTCTACTGAAGTCTGCAAGCCACTTCTATTGCTGTGTAGTTATCAGCTGCTGTGACCAGAATTGCTGCACTTGGGATTGAGAGTATCCCAGTTTGTAGCAAGGGCAAAGGACCCTTGGGCAGATGTGGTGGATGCATTGGTAGCTCTGTGGTTGGCCCATTACCTAAACAAGGACATTGTGCTTATATCACTGTGTAGCGGGGTATTGCCCTTTAATTCCCCAGAGACTACAGTACCCAGTGAGCAACGGGACACCCAGGGTGCATTGCCCCGCGCAAGGACTGCTGGGGTGGGTTATTTAACCGAAGGGCGGGGCTGAATTCGGTCTCTTTGGACACCGCCCGCCCAGCAAATGGAACTCTTTCCCGAGCCTGCTGAGATACAAGGCCTGAAGCCTGGGCCTTTCTCCAAAGAGCCTTCCGCCCTCGCTGAGGAACCTGAGGGACGTCTTTTCCTGCTGTTGCTGTATCATCGTCAGGAGGACCGAAGACCCGGAGGTCGTGAGATCTGTGTACCAAGACACAGCAGCGGAAGACAAGGACACGGACTGGTTAGTTGGGTGAGAGAGCACCTGCTCAGAGAACTATATAGGATCTCTAGGCCCAATAACTCTTATCCGGAGTTATCACTAGTGTTTGCTGCTGCGCGCCGGAGAGACAGTGCATCGGAGTTACTTTAGAGATTTGTTCTAAATTCAGCAGGTTATCCAAACCCCTTTTACCCTGTGGATTGAAGTTTATTTCTTCAACAAGTGCACCACCGTTTTGCTAGCGAAGATTTTCCCCTACAGATCTTCTACACAGTACAGTCAGGCCTGACTTAGCGTAGATATTTCTGGGCGCCATTTTGTCCACGAGGGAGGATAGCTGCAGCGGAGACCGCTAGTGTTATGCATAGTACTGTATATCCATCTGTTTGTTGAGATACTCTTTTATTGCAGGGCTCTGCACATGATATGTACACTGTTGATTATATGCTTACCCAACAAATCTGAGTAAAAGTGCAAGGTTTAAGTATACTGGTGTTTGTGTCATTTACTTTGCAGAAGAGACAGTTAAGTAGAGGTATACTCTATTGCTGTGTGTTTTATTATAGGATTGTGTATCCGTGAGTTGCAGGCCACACAATCCTATTATCCCCTACTAACTGTGCCAAGGGAGGTTAGGGCTAATTACTTGGGGTTGACAGCGATGCACTACAGGGCCCAAAAATTATACTGGCAGCCCTCTTAGCTGGGGGTATCGCTACAACTGTATTTCCAAGTCAGTTCACACTAAGTAAGTGGTCCTACACTCCTTTGATGTAGTTAGGACAGTTAGAATGTACTTGAATACCACAGCTGGCAAAGGTAGAGGCCAGACTCTCTGTTTATGGTTGTAGAGGGCCCAAGTAAGGGCCTTGCAGCATTTACTGCTACAATCTCCCAGTGGATTTTGGAAATCCATGTAAAAGCATGCCATCAAGCACCAAGAACTACCATTTTCAGTAGCAGCACAGTGTACCAGGGAAGTGCATCCCCTGCACAACACACACACACCCCTTAATATAGAACTGACACTTTGCCTGTGCCTACCTTAAAACAGTCAGGGACTACTTAGCAAACAGCAACTACTAAGACAATAGACACTGTGGTAAGGATGTAACTTACAGTACAGCTTACAGAATAAAGACCAGACTGTATAACATCCAAAAAAGGGTGTAGGAGTCAACAGTATAGTGAGGAGGAATGGCATTGGCGGTCAATGGAAACAGAAATGCTCTGGCATCAGTGGTAAGTGAAAGGAGAGAAAGCAGAGAAAAAAAATCCCTGGCAGCAGTGTTCGGTGAGAAACAAAAATGTCCTAGCATTGGTAGGCAGTGAAAGGAAGCTTGCCCTGGTATTGGTGGTCAGTAGGATAAAAATCATGGGCAGCTGTTGCTGTCAGCGGGAAGAATCTCCCAAGCATTAGAGTGGGTGGGATTGTTAAAACTTGTTGCATTATTGGTGTCAGTGGGATAATAAAACATTGCACATGCATTGGTGTCAGTGGGCTAAGCAAGCTCCCCATCCTCTGTCAATGTGTCAGTGGTCCCTTTCGTTGGTGTTAAAGTAGAAGTAAACTCCCATGTTTGACTTTTACCATTAGGTATGCCTACAATAAGGCTTACCTATAAGTAGTGTAAATATCTCCAAAACGTGCGCCGTTTAGGAGATACTCACTGTAAATGCAGCTAGTGACATCCCTGGCGCAAGCTCTCTGAAGGAACGGCCACCCAGGCTGATCCTTCAGAGCCCTGTGCCATAAACAACGGCTCCCGCATACACGCATAGGAGTAACGTCATCGTGGCTCTGGCCAGTCACACAGCCGGAGTCCGCGAACCCGGAAGGAAGACTAGGTGAAGATGGGAGCGCCTGCAGCAGTGACAGCTTGGTGCTGGAAGGGCTTCGTTCTAAGATAAGTTTAACATAATGTGCTAGTATGCAATGCATACTAGCATAATATGACATTATCTTGCAGGGTAGGAAAAAAAAAAACGCCCAGCGGTTTACTACCGTTTTAATAGGAGCTTAATGAGAACATACAGTATCATTGGTGTTTAGTTGCATAGTTACCTCAGACACAATGGATCCCTGTCCCATGCGGCTGACTCCTTGCTCAAGTTTGTTCTGTGCAAATCTGGGACATTTATTTTTTCCAAGCTACATTCTCTGCAGATTTAATGTTATTCATTGAAAAAGTGTGAATGGGGAAAATATCACATTATGACCACTAGATAGCACTGGGAAATAGTTATGTCTCTATGCACCATCTAGTGACCTTATTGCAGTATTTTCCCCATTCACACTTTTTCCCCACCTAACATTTGATCTGTAGACAATATAGCCTAAAGCCTCGTACACATGAACGAGTTTCTCGGCAAAAACCAGCAAGAAACTTGCTGGCAGAGATTTTTTGCCGAGAAATTCGTTCGTGTGTATGGTTTCTCGTCAAGAAAAGCGACAAGAATCTCGACGAGAAAATAGAGAACCTGCTCTCTATTTTCTCGTCGAGATTCTCGTCAGCCTGTTTCTCGACGAGAAAATTGTGTGTGTGTACACTTACCTTTTCGCCGGGAAGCCCGCGCATGCTCGAAATGACTTTGACGCATGCGCGGTAGCTTCCTAGGCATAGGTAGGGTGAACCAAGATGGCGGCGACAGCATCGAATGTGACGAGCGCATGCTCGTCGTATTCGATGATGTCACCGCGTTCGCTCCATTCAAAGAACCGCGGGTTCTTTGAATCGAGCATGTGTACACTCGGCCGGGACAAGTTTCTTGTCCAAGAATCTCGTCGAAAAAAACGATGTGTTTTTTTCAACGAGAATCTCGGCCGTGTGTACGAGGCTTGAGAAGTTAATTTTGCCCCATTTGCGAGGAATGAGTTTACATGCAGATTTGGACAAATAGATACAGCCCTAAATGAGCAAATTAGGATTTTCTTGCTAATAGGCATCTTGTGAAATATCTAGGGATATACTGTATATATCTTCTAGACTGTAAGCTCTAACGAGCAGGGCCCTCTGATCCCTCTGTATTGAATTGTATTATGACTGTACTGTCTTCCCTGATGTTGTAAAGCGCTGCACAAACTGTTGTCGCTATATAAATCCTGTATAATAATAATAATATATAAAGTAGTAAATCTAACATTACCCAAACATTACCTGAAGTTGAATCTTCCAGGTGTATGTGTTCAATGACAGTGATGAATTAACAACCAGTGGATGTTTGGTGATAGCATCGGGCTTGCATTCAAAAAATAATAATAATTGTGCTGGTGTAATAGGTAAGGTTGTGCAAATTTAACCACCTGCCGCCCATGCTATAGCCGAAAGACGGCCACAGTGTGGTCTTTATTTGCGGGGAGGGCGTCCATGTACGTCCTCCCGAGAATGCGCCACATGCGTGCCCCCTGCGGGGCACTTGCGGCATGCGCTGTGATCAGCAAGTCAATGAAACTCGGCTGATCGGAGTAAGGGGCCGATCCCAGCCTCTTGCTGCCAGCCTATGAAAGCTGATCACGTGATGTTATCAGAAGATTGTAATCGCTGACAGTGTGAGGAGAAAAAAAAAGCAGACTAGCGGCTGTCCGATCACGGAGAGCCACTGCTGCTTTGCAGTGCCCACCAGTGCCACCTGCCAGTGCCCACCAGTGCCACCTACCAGTGCATATAAGTACTGCCTATCAGTGCCAACCAGTGCCACCTACCAGTGCCCACCAGTGCGACATATCAATGCCCACCAGTGCCACCTATCAGTTCCGCCAATCAGTGCCCATCAGTGCCTCATCAGTTCTACCTATCAGTGTCACCCATCAGTGTCATCTATCAGTGCCGCCTATCAGAGGCCATCAGTCCCACCCATCAGTGCCACCTATCAGTGCCCATAAGTTCCGCCTTATCAGTGCCCATCAGTGCCGCCTCATCAGCGGACATCAGAGAAAGAGAAAAATTACCTGTTTTAAAAAAATTTATAACAGACTATGGAGTTTTTTTTTCAAAAGTTTCCGCCTTTTTCCGTTTTTTTAGCAAAAAATAAAAAATAAAAAACCCAGCAGTGATTAAATACTACCAAAAGAAAGCTCTATATGTGTGAAAAAGATGATAAATATTTTCAAGTATGCACTGAAAGCTGAAAATTGGCCTGGGCAGGAAGGGGGTGAAAGTGCTCAGTAACAAGTGGTTAAGCAACCTAAAGATGTTCAGAAATCATGTTTAAATAATCTGATTACAATATCCTATTTAAAAACATAACTTCTCCTAGGTGTACAATTCTGACTGGGATTGTCATTTTTTTCATTGCAGGTTACATAAATTGTGTGTTTACTGATTCTACAGCACCATCTACTGGTGGAAATAGATACTTATTTTCACCTAAAGCAGGCAATTTTATTTCTTATATGTATGGAAGTGATTGGCTTAATGTGTGTTAACATTTTAAAGAGCTGTTGAGCTGGACATTTATACTGTGACAGTGCAGCCCAATACTAGTACCCATACTGGTACTTTTTTTTCCCTCTGAATTTTATAAACAATTAGTGGTATACTTATAATGCAGAGAATCTGATATTCACTAAACATTTACTGCAGGTAAATCTTTCTGTTTTAAGCTAGCATTGATCCAAGCTATCAGTGTGGTCTACAGTACACCCTCAAGTAATGGAGAGCGGAAGGTGTTTTGTAGTCCCAACACGCTGATCCTGCCAGTAACAAATTTGCTGTCCTAGGATGACAACAGTGCTCCTCCATAGATACAGTACAATACAGTAAAGCCCTGTACACACGATCGGTTTTACCGATGAAAACAGTCAGATGGACTTTTTCCATCGGACAAACCGATCGTGTATGGGACCCATCGGTTTTAAAAAATAGAACATGTTTTAATTTTTCAGATGGATTAAAAACCGATAGCAAATTCCGATCGTCTGTGTGGAACTCCATCGGATAAAAAACCCACACATGCTCAGAATCAAGTCGACGCATGCTCAGAAGCATTGAACTTAATTTTTCTCGGCTCATCGGAGTGTTTTACTTCACGGCATTTGGAACGGTCGGTTTTTTGACTAATGGTGTGTGGGCAAGACTGATGGAAGTAAGCTTCATCGGATTTCCGATGGACAAAACCATCGGATTAGAATCCATAGGATTTCCGATCGTGTGTACGAGGCTTAAGTGAGCATTTTCACCCCTGACAGGAAGTGTGTTACTGGTGGGCATGTCAAAAAAAAGATCAGAAAAGCCGGGAAAAAAGGAAGACTAATGCAGCCACTGCATCCAAGGATTGGTAAACTGCAATATATAAAATTTTTGTTTTTGGGATTTAGTGAAGGGAAGGTTACAGTACAGTACCGAATGTTCAGGGAGGGGATTACTCTGAATCAAAACAGGACACTATGTATACGCTTTAACGTTATCAGTACCTAATGTTTAATGGATCCGAGTAGAAGTTATTCTACAGAAGAAAATGCACAGTTGGATCATACAGTCTATGAAATTTTGAATCATACAGATATCTTACCCCTTTCATGACTAAGCCTATTTCTGACATTTGTTGTTCACAAGTTAAAATCCGTATTCTTTGCTAGAAAATAACTTAGAACCCCCAAACATTATATATATTTGTTTAGCAGAGAAACTAGAGAATAAAATGGCGATTGTTGCAATATTTTATGTCACACGGTATTTGTACAACGGTCTTTCAAACGCAATTTTTTGGGGAAAAAATACACATTTTAATGAATCAAAAAAAAACAACTAAACAGTAGTTAGTCCATTTTTTTTTTGTATAATATAAAAGATGATGTTACGTTGAGTAAATAGATACCAAACATGTCACGCTTTGAAATTGCGCACACTCGTGGAATGGCGACAAACGACATTACCTAAAAATCTCCATAGGCGATGCTTTAAAAAAAATAATTAACGGTTACCAGGTTAGGGTTACAGAGGAGTAGGGATGAGCTCCGGCGTGTTCGCATTGAACACGTGCAGAGCCTGCAAGGAAGTCGGCACCGCACTGCGCTAATGACAGGCAGGGAGACATTTCCCGATGCTCGGCTGCAGAGATTGGGAAATGTCTCCTTGGCTGTGATTAGCGCAGCGCGTTGCTGACTTCCTGGCGGGCTCTGCACATGTTCAACGCGAGCATGCTAGAGCTCATCCCTACAGAGGAGTGCTAGAATTATTGCCCTCGCTCTGACGATCGTGGCTATACCCCACATGCGTGATTTAAACACCGTTTTCATATGTGGGCGTGACTTAGGTGTGCGTTTTCTTTGCTGCGCGAGCTCGCGGGTATGGGGGCGCTTTAAAAAAAATAATCTTATTTATTTTTATTTTTTTACATTGTGTTTTTAAAAAAATATATTTTTTTATCACTTTTATTGCTGTCACAAGGAATGTAAATATCCCTTCTCACAGTAATAGGTGGTGACAGGCAGTAGTGTATTTAGGTTTTGTGCTGCCCTAGGCCTGACTAAACTCGTGCACCCCCTAATTTAAATATGACTCACCCCTTCCTGTCAAGGCCACACCCCTTTCTGTTTAAAACCCGCTCTGAAATTTTTGAGTGGGGACACTAGTTCTGAGGGGGGGGGGGCAATGGATTCACATAATTTGCATAGATTCCCTCTCACTTCCTGTTTGGCTATGGGGCAGGAAGTGAAGGAAAATCTCTGCAATGGGATAGGGATGGTAAAAAATAAACTGACAGGGGCTATAACCCTCCCTTACTCTATCCAAAATGAAAAAAAAAAAAGTGTTGCCTATAGTTCTACTTTAAGCACAAATTTCTGATAATTTTATGGAGAGGACCAAGAAGATATAACCATGCCAATGGTGCAGCAGAAAACATATAGGACAGTGAGGAAGGTTTGTGGTCCAGGATGATAGGACAATCAAAATTAGAAGCAGCACCCCCCCCCCCCCCACAGTTGCGGAATGCCGGCCGCCCGCATGCCGGAAGCAGTGCAGCCGCTTAATGAGACTAATTTGCCTCTCAGCCCAGTCTGCCCCATAAGACTGGCGCTACACTAACAGTGTAGCACAAGCCGGCGGGGACTCTTTCCGTGCTGGCCCCCTGCAAAGTGCTTCCCTAGGCCTGGGCCTTGTTGACCTAGGCCAGGATACAGCGTTGGTGACAGGTACTCTTTATGGAGAGATCGGGGGTCTAAGAAACCCCAGATCCCTCCTTTGCACTTCAAAGTATTCAGATCGGCAAAAACGGCGATTCTGAATACTGTATTTTTTTAAAACCGGCACCATTGGCAGCAGAGTAAACCGGAAGTGACGCTGTGACGTCGCTTCCGTGTTTACATGCAGGAGACTGGATCAAAGCCGTTTCCGGTTTCCGTCCAGTCTGTCTCTAGCCGACAGAAGTGCCGGATCATGGATCGGGTCTCCAGGTGGGACGGGAGGCCCGGTAAGAGCGGCGGAAGGCGGCGGGAGGGGGAATGTCCCCTCTTGCTCCTCCGGTATAACAGCCGAGCGGCTTTTAGCCGCATTGGTTGTTATCCCTGGAGAACCGACCGCTGGCTCTAACAAACGGTACCGGGATGATGCCTGCAGCTGCAGGCATCATCCCGGTATAAGCCCTAAAGCCGAGGACGCATATTTGTGTACACTCGGCGCTAAGGGGATTTATACATGGCCGCACTCAAATTGAATACATTCCTTTATCCTGGATGAGATTCTGTGAAATACTAACTCAGGGCTTGACAAATTTTCTTGGAATCTAGGAGCCAGCTAAAAAAGTTAGGAGCCAGGAACGCACCCCGTACCGCCAAGCTCGCGCGCAGAAGCGAACGCATACGTAACTAGCGCCCGCATATGAAAGCGGTGTTCAAACCACACATGTGAGGTATCGCCGTGATCGGTAGACCGAGAGCAATAATTCTAGCCCTAGACCTCCTCTGTATCTCAAAACATGCAACCTGTAGAATTTTTTAAACGTCGCCTATGAAGATTTAAAAGGGTAAAAGTTTGTCGCCATTCCACGAGCGGACGCAATTTTGAAGCGTGACATGTTGGGTATCAATTTACTCGGCGTAACATTATCTTTCACAATATAAAAAAAAAAATTGGGCTAACTTTACTGTTGTCTTATTTTTTAATTTAAAAAAAGTGTATTTTTTCCCAAAAAAAGTGCGCTTGTAAGACCGCTGCGCAAATACGGTGCGACAGAGTATTGTAACGACCGCCATTTTATTCTCTAGGGTGTTGGTATAAAAAATATATATAATGTTTGGGGGTTCTAATTAGAGGGAAGGAGATGGCAGTGAAAACACAGGGGAAGCTCCATTAGCATTGCTGGTTGTATGTCATACCAACGGCCACCACAAGATGGTGCCAGATTACAGAAGGAAGCATAGGCCTGCAGAAGGCCGCAAAGCCGCGGCCTCAATTACCGGCCGACGCGATTGCGCGGCGCGGGGTGGGGGGGCTTTCACGGAGACACAGGATACCCCAGCTGTGCTGCCCCAGGTGCCAGGTCGCTAATTCTAGTCGCAATGGCGACCTGGCGCCCGGGTTTTGTCGATCCCTGTACTAACTGACTAACTGGCTACCCTGGAAAGTATTGATTGCCTCTAGCCTTAACACAAATTACAGTTTATTTTTACTCAAACACTTACTATTTTTTCTTTTTGGAAACTCAGTAAAGCATGATACAATTTGATGGCGTAATCTACTAAGTACAGCGGTTAACAAGCGTTTCGCAATACGAGCACTGTATTTTAAAAAAATCGTAACTTGGTTTAGGAGTGTTGTCTCGCAAAACGAGCATGATTCAGGCCAAAGCGATGTGCAGTACCGCTTTTAGCCTGAGGTGGGGGGGCGCCGGCGCCGAGCAGAGCCGAACGTTGCCAATCGGCACCGTTCAGAAATGCACGGAAAGGCCTGAGGACAGCACAGCTGACCTTGGCAAATCTCGGGAACAAAGTCTTTCCGAGGTTTGTCGAGGTCAACCGAGGTGGCCTCGGGCCTTTTCGGCCGTTTCCGAGGCTCTCCGGCGCCCCCCGCCTCTGGCCGCATGCAGTATTGCATGCCATTAAAGTCAATGCGGAACAAATTATTTTCGTTTCCATTGACTTCAATGGGGAAACTCGCTTTGATATGCAAGTACTTTGGATTACGAGCATTCTCCTGGAACGGATTATGCTCGTAATCCGAGGTTCCACTGTATAGGATAAACTGTTACGAAAAGACAATATCTTCTTTTTGGATGATTGGGAATGATAGATGGCCTTTGTTTATAACATTTGCTTATTTATTCAAGTGATATGAAACCCTCAATTGTTTAACCACTTCTCCACCAAGGACGTCATATGACGTCCTTGACTTTGAGGGGGGATATCTTAATGATGCCTGCAGCTACAGGCATCATTCAGATATCATTCTGTCATGCCGGCGATTCTGCGCACCATAAGAATGATCATAGTACTGCTGCTTGATCGTTCTTATAGGCGGCAGGAGGGGACATCCCCCCCCCGCCGCCATCCGGTGCTTCTCTGGGCTCTCCCGAGCTATCGGGGGCCCGGAGAATGAATCGGCTGGCGTGGCATGAGGATCATAAGAGATTTCCGGTGACCAGATGGTCACCAGTCATCTCTATGACCGTCGGAGTCCCGGGCGCGACGTTGTGACGTCACGCCCGGTACCCGGAAGTAAACAAAGCCGCAATTGCGGCTGTCAGCATGAGATCGGTGAATTTTTTTTCACCAATCTCATGCTTTCCAGCCTGGAGGAGAGATGTGGGGTCTTATTGACCCCGCATCTCTCCATAAAGAGGACCTGTCACACACATTCCTATTACAAAGGGATGTTTACATTCCTTGTAATAGGAATAAAAGTGATCAAAATTTTATTTTTTTTAAAGTGTCAAAATAAAAAAATCTGTAAAATAATAATAAAAAAAAGTAAAACGCCCCTGTCCCCTGTAGCTCGCGCTCAGAAGCGAACACGCATGTAAGTCCCGCCCACATATGTAAACGCTGTTCAAACCCCACATGTGAGGTATCGCCGCGTGCGGTAGAGTACGAGCAACAATTCTAGCACTAGACCTCCTCTGTAACTCGAAAATAGTAACCTGTAAAAAAAAAAAATTAAACGCCGCCTATGGAGATTTTTAAGTACTGAAGTTTGGCGCCATTCCATGAGTGTGCGCAATTTTAAAGCGTGACATGTTAGGTATCTATTTACTCGATGTAACAGCATCTTTCACAATATGCAAAAAAATTGGGCTAACTTTACTGTTTTGTTGTTTTTTAATTCGTGAAACCGTTTATTTTTCCCCAAAAAAGGTGTTTGAAAAATGATTGCGCAAATACCGTGCAAGATAAAAAAGTTGCAATGACCGCCATTTTATTCCCTAGGGTGTCTGCAAAAAAATATATATAATGTTTGGGGGTTCTGATTAATTTTCTAGCAAAAAAATTATGATTTTTACATGAAGGAGAGAAGTGCTAGAATAGGCCCGGTGGAGAAGTGGTTAAGCACTTTAAGCAGATGATTTAAAAGAGAAGTATGGCTTTTAAAAAATTAAATAAAAATCATACTTACCTAGATGGCTGCAGCACCAATCCCAGCTGCATCTGTCCCCTGCCGCCTCTAAGGCCAAGAACTGAGTGATCAAAGAGGAGGAGGAGCCAAGACTGCCGCTGGGACACACAAAAAAAAAGAGGATAGAGGATGCAAAGCCGTTGCACAGAGCAGGTAAGCATGACATGCTTGTTATTTTTAAAATAAAAAATGTAAACCTTTAGGACCACTTTAAGATCTCTTGCCTTACACACACAGATCCACGTCCCTGCTCTGTTACCGGTAATCGCGGGTGTCCGGCAGACATCGCGGCCGCCGTGCACGCGCATCGCCCCCTAGACGGCTGGGAAGCAGCCCAGGGGGGAGATCCCTCCTGCGAACGTCATATGACTATGGGTGGGAAGGAAGTGGTTAAGGAGTATGTTGTGGGTACAAACTAGACTGTGGCAAATATGTGTAATGTATACCTTGAGTAGACTCAGACTCTATTTAAAGCCTAAATCCAAATATATATATATATTGTGACAGCAGGAAGGTAAAGTCACCTGGTTGCATCCAGGGGGGTAGATATATTTCGCCCAGATTCAGGCTTTACGCCGACTTATACAACTAGGTGGAGAGTTGTATAAGGCTAGTGGGCTCATGGATGACTCATACCTCTAGGGAGAGGGCTGGGCGTCGTGCAGACAGGGAGTTGATGAGACCAGCTGAAGCTTGTCAGCTCATTTAGGCCTCTATAAGAACTCCCAGCTTCATTAGATGTTAGCTCATGCCTGGAACCAGACCTGTGTGGACTGTCTAGGGAGAGTGAACCCCTGTGCGGTGAGACAAAGCCTGTGTGGCTATTTGCTTGGACATTTAAAACCAGGGACTTAGGGACTAGGACAGCACTAGGCTGATCCCAGTCGTTAGTTAGGAAACCTGTATGTTTAGTCAGAGGTCAACTTGACCAGGATTTATTTTGGTTATGTTTCTTTTGCTTTGCTGTGTTTTGTCACTGTAAATAGAAAATAAACCGCACCTTTTTGATTTTGAAAACCACAACCTCCGTTTGCTGGGCCTGTTTTGTGTGGGGAGCCCATCCCGGGGGTCACACACACCCGCTGCCGAGCTAACCCCCTCACAGTTGGTGGAGAATGCGGGCAGTTTTTTTTTAAGCCAGCATGGAGGAGATACTGAAGCAGCTGGCTCTAGCAAATGCCAATCAACAGCAGACAAATGCAGGTTTGCAAAAGAGCCTTGCAGCTCATCAACAGAGCCTTGCAGCTCAACAACAGAACTTCGCAGCCCAGCAGCAAGCTCATCAACAGAGCCTTGCAGCCCAGCAGCAGACAAACGCAACTTTGCAACAGAGTCTGGAGGCTCAGCAACGAGCCCAGCAGCAATCTGAGGCCCGCTTCATAGACCTGTTGCAGAAGCAAGAGCAGAGACTACAACAACAGATGGAAGCAGTAATGCAGCAACGTCCGCAGACCAGTGAGGAAAGCCGTCCCACTAATACCGCGTCCTTTGGGGTGAGTCGTTTATTGACAAAAATGACTGGAGAGGATGATCCAGAGGTATTTTTGACCACATTTGAAAGGACCGCTGAAAGAGAAAAGTGGCCTGAGGAGCAGTGGGCTGGACTGGTGGCTCCTCTGTTAACTGGTGAATCGCAGAAAGCTTACTATGACCTAGAGCCTAACCAAGCAAAAGACTATGTGATGCTAAAAGCTGAAATATTGGCAAGGCTGGGTGTCACCCAGGCTGTCCGGGCTCAGCGTGTGCATAACTGGACTTTCCAGCTTGGAAAACCCCCCAGGTCTCAAATGTATGATCTCATTCACCTGAGCAGAAAGTGGCTACAGCCAGAGACTTTGTCCGCACCAAAGATTGTGGAACGTGTTGTAATGGATCGGTTTTTGAGAGCTCTTCCTACTGCCATCCAAAAGTGGGTAAGCCATGGAGACCCAGAGACGGCCGATGGTCTTGTGGATCGTGTGGAGAAATACTTGGCTACAGAGAACCTGACGGCCTCTTCCAGAGACACTCGGACTTTCCACCCTAAGACCAGACCATCCCCAGGGGCGGATAAGAGGATTCCAAGGGGTAAGGGTGGAGAGAGTGAGAGGGTGGGAGCTCTACCCCAAGTTTGGCGAGAACAGCCTGGGAAATCAGCGGCTCAAGAGGCGGCAAGAAGGATCGTTTGCTACCGCTGCCGGCAAGCGGGACATATTGCAGCCAATTGCCCGGTTGTGGAGGAACCCATGCAGTGTGACTTTCTGACGGGCAGACGTCAGTCGCTGTGTGCGACAGTCGCATGCACTGCCATTCGAGGAACTGAGAAACATTTATGCAAAATGTGTGTTAATGGTAGAAATGTTGTGGTATTGCTGGATTCAGGTAGCCTTGTGACCCTGATAAAGGCTGAGTTAGTTAAAACAGAGGTCTCTGGGAATAGCAAGGTAGCTGTTATTTGTGTGCATGGGGACACCCGAGAGTATCCAGTGACTACAGTGTGTTTCGAGACCCCCAAAGGTACCCTCTCTCATCCAGTGGGCTTAGTATCTCAGTTACCGCATGACGCCATTGTGGGAAGGGATTTTCCGAAGTTCTGGGAACTGTGGGATGATCCTGAGCCCCTCACTGGTGCCCCTATGTACCAGGAATGTGATAGCCAGAACTCCCCTGAGAGTGGTGAGGACTCTCCGGAATTTCCCTTATCAGTATTGGCAGGGGAGACTCAAGAAACTGGAGAGGAGCCCACCTCCTCAGACGAAAACCTACCGTCTGTGGAGTTTTCTGATCTTGAGGTTCACAGGGAAAACTTTGCCACAGAACAGTTGAAAGACCCCGCCCTAATAAAGGCACGGGAAAACGTAGTGAAAATAGATGGCGAGTTAGTGAACCCAGATAATACCTGCACTTACCCATACTTCAGCGTAGAGAAGGACCTACTGTATCGGGTGGCAAAAAGGGCAGAAGAAACCGTTGAGCAGCTTGTGGTGCCCAAACCTTACAGGAAGTTGGTGTTGGAGTTGGCCCATGGGCACATTCTTGGAGGTCATCTGGGGACAGAGAAAACCCGAGAGAGGGTATTACAGAGATTCTATTGGCCGGGGGTGATGAAGGACGTAGAAAATTATTGTTCCTCCTGCCCTGTGTGTCAGAGGTTGGCCCCGATGCCACATTTCCGTAGCCCGCTGGTCCCTCTACCCATCATTGAGGTCCCGTTTGAGAGGATCGCCATGGATTTGGTAGGTCCTATAATCAAGTCCGCTAGGGGGCACCAGTACATATTAGTTATAATGGACTATGCCACCCGTTATCCAGAAGCGATCCCTCTCCGAAATACCTCGGCCAAAACCATAGCCAAAGAGCTATCTCTTGTTTTTAGCCGGGTGGGTATTTGTAAAGAACTGCTTACGGACCAAGGTACACCCTTTATGTCCCGGGTTATGAAAGAGCTGTGTAAATTGTTCAAAGTGACGCAATTGCGTACGTCTGTGTATCACCCCCAAACCGATGGGCTGGTTGAAAGATTCAACAAAACCCTAAAACAAATGTTGAAGAAAGTGGTGGATAGAGATGGAAAGGATTGGGACTGTTTACTTCCTTATTTGATGTTTGCTATTAGGGAGGTGCCCCAATCCTCTACGGGATTCTCCCCCTTTGAGTTACTGTATGGGAGACACCCAAGAGGGCTGTTGGATATTGCCAAGGAAACTTGGGAAAGTGAGAGTTCTCCCCACAGGAGTGTGATTGAGCATGTCGCCCTGATGCAAGATCGAATTGCACAGGTAATGCCCATCGTGAAGGAACATTTGGCCCAAGCGCAGTTGGCACAGCAGAGAGTGTACAACCGTGGAGCCAAGACCCGTACCTTTTCCCCGGGGGATAGGATATTGGTACTTGTCCCTACGGTTGAAAGTAAATTCCTTGCCAAATGGCAAGGCCCCTACGAGATAATGGAAAAAGTGAGCGAAGTGAATTACAAGGTCAGACAACCAGGAAGGCGAAAGCCCGAACAGATCTATCACGTTAATCTGTTGAAAGCCTGGAGGGATAGAGAGTCCCTAGTCGCAGACACTTGGTCACCAGCTCAAACTGGTTGCGTGATTCCTGAGGTTGGAATAGCAGCCACCTTGTCACAACCCCAACAACAGGAGGTTAAGGAGTTTGTGCTTCGCAACAAGGAGGTATTCTCTGAGCTGCCGGGACAAACATCTGGGGTAGAGCATGACATCATTACCCCGCCCGGTGAAAGGGTGAAGTTAAAACCCTATCGGATCCCAGAGGCTCGACGGGAGGCAATACGGGAGGAAGTACAGAAAATGCTGAACTTAGGGGTGATAGAGGAGTCCCAAAGTGATTGGTCTAGTCCCATCGTGTTGGTGCCTAAACCTGATGGCAGCTGGCGATTTTGTAACGATTTTCGTCAGTTGAACAAAGTTACAAAATTTGACACCTACCCCATGCCACGTATAGATGAGTTGATCGACCGGCTGGGAACAGCCCGATACATGACGACTCTTGACCTCACAAAAGGGTATTGGCAAATCCCCCTGGCCAAGTCGGCCAAAGAGAAAACCGCATTTGTAACCCCAGACGGGGCGTTCCAATATAAAAGAATGCCGTTCGGGTTACAGAATGCGCCGGCCACATTCCAGCGGAAAATGGACCAGATGCTGAGGCCCCATCGGAAGTATGCTGCGGCTTACCTGGATGACGTAATTGTCCATAGCACAGATTGGGCCTCACATCTGCCAAAAGTGCAAGCAGTCCTGGACTCTGTTCGGGAAGCGGGGTTTACGGCTAACCCCAAGAAGTGTACCATTGGGCAGGAGGAGGCCAAATATCTTGGGTACACCATTGGGAGGGGAGTAATAAAACCCCAACTCAACAAAGTCAAGGCCATCCAGAGTTGGCCACGTCCCAACAGCAAGAAGCAGGTACGAGCCTTTCTGGGAATCGCTGGGTATTATCGGCGATTCATTCCCCACTTTGCTTCTAAGGCTGTGCCCCTAACCAACCTGACGAAGGGGAAAGGGTCGGTCATGATTAAATGGACCCCCGAGGCTGAGGCAGCATTCCAATTCTTGAAACAAGCCTTATGTAGCCAGCCAGTGTTGTACTCACCCGACTTCTCTAAAGACTTTGTCGTACAAAGTGATGCGTCAGATGTGGGGTTAGGAGCAGTATTGTCCCAGGTCTGGAACGGGGAAGAGCACCCAGTCATTTACCTCAGCAGGAAGTTGAAGTCCCATGAGGTAAATTACGCCACCGTTGAAAAGGAGTGTTTAGCGGTGAAGTGGGCTCTAGATTCCCTTCGGTACTACCTGCTAGGTAGACACTTTGACATGGTTACGGATCACGCTCCGTTAAAGTGGATGGCTCAAAACAAGGAAACAAATAGAAGAGTGAATAGGTGGTTCCTGGCCCTCCAGGAATTCAACTTCACAGTAAAGCATCGCCCTGGCGTTCAAATGGGGAATGTGGATGCTTTGTCTCGAGTACATGAATGCCTGATTGCTGGTGTTCCAACCCCGAGGTTAAAACAAGAGGGGGGGGTATGTGACAGCAGGAAGGTAAAGTCACCTGGTTGCATCCAGGGGGGTAGATATATTTCGCCCAGATTCAGGCTTTACGCCGACTTATACAACTAGGTGGAGAGTTGTATAAGGCTAGTGGGCTCATGGATGACTCATACCTCTAGGGAGAGGGCTGGGCGTCGTGCAGACAGGGAGTTGATGAGACCAGCTGAAGCTTGTCAGCTCATTTAGGCCTCTATAAGAACTCCCAGCTTCATTAGATGTTAGCTCATGCCTGGAACCAGACCTGTGTGGACTGTCTAGGGAGAGTGAACCCCTGTGCGGTGAGACAAAGCCTGTGTGGCTATTTGCTTGGACATTTAAAACCAGGGACTTAGGGACTAGGACAGCACTAGGCTGATCCCAGTCGTTAGTTAGGAAACCTGTATGTTTAGTCAGAGGTCAACTTGACCAGGATTTATTTTGGTTATGTTTCTTTTGCTTTGCTGTGTTTTGTCACTGTAAATAGAAAATAAACCGCACCTTTTTGATTTTGAAAACCACAACCTCCGTTTGCTGGGCCTGTTTTGTGTGGGGAGCCCATCCCGGGGGTCACACACACCCGCTGCCGAGCTAACCCCCTCACAATATATATATATATATATATATATATTTTTTATTGTGCCTCTGTTCGGTAGGATTGCCATCACTTCCTGTCCTGAAGGGAAGGAAGTGAAGGGAAATCTACCCTGTTGGAAAACCTTCAGTGCTGTGCAGCTAGGGCCACTTTTTTTCCATGGTGTACTGTGTCGGCAACATATTAGCTTTGAGCCAAAGTGTACTAAAGTTGGGAGCTATGTTTCTCTGAGTGTAATAGTATCTCATAACCCTGTAGTCAAGAAGAATATAAACCATTACAGGGCTGTGTTTTATACTGCTATGGTTACCTTGGGAGCAGGAAGACAAAGTGTTATCAGTATTTGTTCAGTAACTTCACAATCACAGCCCTCATTTCTATTTCTTAGGTAAATATAAACTTTTTATAGGTAAGCTTGAAGAATTATAATAGTTTACATTGCATTTAACCACTTAAGCTCTCACACCTTTACACTTCCTATGGGCCAGAGCAATGTTTACATTTCTGCTATGGACCTATCGCTTCATTATGTAAGATAACAAAACTATACATATATAGTTTTTAGGACAAACAAGGTTTAATTTTGGTGATGTTGTCTTGAAAAACTATTCTATTTTCGTGCAATCCCTGGACAAAAAAGTAAAAAAAATATTTTACTCTTTCGTTCATGGACCGACACAGCTTCCAATTGACAAGTGGGTATTATCCGTTATTTAGGAGTGACTAGGCAGAAAAAAAACTTGTAAAAAGTGTTGCATCACACCTTCTACAGTACCGCCCAGGGGGCGAACCCTCTGGGTATATCCCCTCACTCTGCATCTCGCAGATTCGTTTTTTTCTGTCTAGCAAGGAGTAGGACATGGCTCCCTTTGGGCCCATTGGTCCAGGGAAAAATATATATATTTTTTTACAATTTGCTTTTTTGGTTCCTGCGATCTGCGATCAACTGCCGACTGGGTGACAGGCTGGGTCCTCGACCCTTGTAGTCCCCCCAGTTTCGGCCATCGAGTGTGTGCCGACCCTAGCTACGTGCTGGGTTTTTCACGACATACCCGTCGCTCTATGGGTGGCTGGTGAGACGATGCTCCAGGGCCTGCATCGGACCGTTTTCAGCTTTGGCTGACCTTACGGCCGAGTTGCAGTAGCCTGTCTGGTGAGCTTACGCTCCTAGGCTTGCATCGGACTGCTCAGCTTCGGCTGACCTTACGGCTGAGTCGCAGTAGCCTGTCCGGTGAGCTAAACGCTCCAGGGCATGCATATGATCGTTCCCCAGGGTTCAATCACAGCATGCCTGGCCGACAGTCACCTCCTGCGCAGATGATGATCTGTCTGGAATGTCTTCCAGCATGATACACACAGGAAGGGTAAGTAGCTCCCCCGCTTCGGCAGGGTGACATTGGCTGTACATTCCCGGAGAGATCAAGTAAGTGGTTATGACCTCTTTCTTTCCTCTCTCCCTGCCTTCCCTCCTCCCTGGGCTCTGAGCTAAGGTTGCTGGGTGCTGGTCACCATGGGGGGGCTCCATCTGGAGCAGGGCTGCGCTGTGTTGTCATTTTAAAAAGAATGTAATTTGCTTACCTGTGTGTGTGTGCTTCTCCCTCCATGCTGTCGGCAGCCATTTTGCGATGGTCCATGCCTGTTTCGGCCTCTAGTGAATGTCCGGCGGCCATTTTGTTGTAGTTTTGCCGCAATAGCTATAAATCGCCGCCCGGCGGCCATTTTCTTGTAGTCCGCGTCCGCTTTGGCCTCTACCGACTGTTCGGCGGCCATGTTTCCTAGGATTCACGCCTGTATGTATATACCGCCGCTCGGCGCCCATTTTGTCGTGGTCCGCAGCCACTTTGCCTCTATATTCAGGCTTGGCGGCCATTTTCTTAGAGCCCACATTGTTCTATACAGCCGCTTGGCGGCCATTTTGCTGTAGTCTCCGGCCTCTGGGGTGCATTTCTCTGGCGCAAATTTACACAGAAGACGCTGATAAGAATCAGACTGACATAGACAGCGGTGGGATAGCATCACAGGCGGAGCACACGGCAGCATAGCAGTACCGTTCCAAGGGTGGTGAGTCCTCTGGGAGACCCAGCATCTCTGTATCAGCTAGGAGGGTGGCCTATTGATATCTTGCCTGGAGTCCCTGTGGGTGTCAGCACGTGGGTCAGCATGCTGTCTGAAGCAGACGTTTTTTCCCCTGAAACACCTGATTTGGTGGCTGGTACCCCTGAGGTATCTATAGACGCTATGTTGGCAATCCTTGATGCTTTTGCTGCCAGGGTGGAAGCAGCACACGGGAACACGGGGGGTAGTAAACGCCCCCATCCCCTGCAATCTTCCGGGGATAATTCTGATGCAGAACCAGGCCCAGCTATGGCTCATGGCCCGGATTCTGATGCATCAGAGACTGCAGACCGTGACCGATCGGACAGTGAGAATGACTCCAAGTCCAGGTCAGTACGCGAAAAGGCTTTGGTATCTGACCTTATTACGGCAGTGCGGGATACGCTAAAGTTGGAAAATGCTGCAGAAGCAGCAGAGACTCCGATCGCCTTTGGGTTCCGTAAACCTACCCGCACTGCTAAGGTGTTTCCTTGTGTGTCTTATTTTGATAAGCTCTTATACAAGAAGTGGGGAAAACCCATCAAGGGTTTTTACGTCCCCAAGGAATCTTGCGGTACGGTACCCCTTTGGGGAGAGTTTTTTGAAGAAATGGACCTCTCCCCCGATAGTGGACCCTTCGGTGTCCAGACTTAATAAAGCTACCACAATTCCAGTGGAAGGGGCTCCAGTTTTCAAAGGACCCTGTGGATAAGAAAGCTGAAGCACTCACTACCTATACACAGTGGTAGGCTCAGCGGTGCGCCCGGCATTGGCTGGGGCCTTATGCCGCGTACACACGACCGTTTTTAACCACTTGACAACTGGGCACATAACCCCCTTCCTGCCCAGGCGAAATTTCAGGTTTCAGCGCCGTCACGCTTTGAATGACAATTGCGCGGTCGTGCGACGTGGCTCCCAAACAAAATTGACGTCCTTTTTTTCCCACAAATAGAGCTTTCTTTTGGTGGTCTTTGATCATTTCTGCGGTTTTTATTTTTTGCGCTATAAACAAAAATAGAGCGACAATTTTGAAAAAAACACAACATTTTTTAATTTTTGCTATAATTAATATCCCATTTTTTTTTTAAAAAACGATTTTTTTCCTCAGTTTAGGCCGATACGTATTCTACATATTTTAGGTAAAAAAAAAAAATCGCAATAAGCGTATAGTGATTGGTTTGCGCAAAAGTTATAGCGCCTACAAAATAGGGAATAGAATTATGATTTTTTTTAAATTATTTTTTTATTTATTTTTTTACTAGTAATGGCGTCGATCTGCGATTTTTTTTTTGTGACTGTGACATTACGGCGGACACATCGGACACTTTTGACACATTTTTGGGACCATTCACATTTATACAGCGAACAGTGCTAAAAATATGCACTGATTACTGTATAAATGTGACTGGCAGGGAAGGGGTTAACCACTAGGGGGCGATCAAGGGGTTAATATGTTCCCTGTTAGATGTTCTTACTGTGGGGGGGAGGGGACTGACTGGGGGAGGTGACTGATGGTTGTCCCTATGTACAAGGGACACACCATCGGTCTCCTCTCCCCGACAGGACGTGGATCTCTGTGTTTACACACAGAGATCCACGTCCCTGGCTCTGTGACAGCCGATCGCTCGTACTTGGCGGACATCGCGGCCGCCAGGCACGCGCATCGGCACTCGCCTGACACGGCGGGCACAGTTTTTCCCCGACGTGCGCCCGCGGTGGCGCGCATCGCGGAAGTAAATAAGAGGACGTCCATAGACGTCCTATCAGCAATTGACGACCGCTTTGCGGACGTCTTTTGCTTATAGCCCGGGCGCAAAGTGGTTAATGTCATTGAAAAAAACTGCATTTTTCTCGACGTGATTCTTCTCAAGTCTGCCTTGCCTTCACACTATCATGGAAAAAAATGCTTGAGTAAAGCGCAGTGACATACAACACGTACGACGGCACTATAAATGGGAAGTTCCATTCGGATGGCGCCACCCTTCATGTTAGTAAAGTTTGTTGAGAGACGATTTGCGCTTTTCAGCCTTGTGCTTTTCAGTCCATTACAGCGTGACGAATGTGCTATCTCCATTATGAACGCTAGTTTTACCAGAACGAGCGCTCCGGTCTCATACTTGATTCTGAGCATGCACATTTTTTTTCACGTCTAAAAAAGCCTACACACGGCCGTTTTTCATGACGAGAAAAATGACGAGGTGAAAATCAACGAGAAAAATTAGAGCATGTTCCAATTTTTTCATGGCCATTTTTCACGTCGTGAAAAATGCTCTGAAGCCCACACACGATCTTTTTTAATGACCATTTTAAAAAATTGCATTTTTCTCGTCATTAAAAACGGTCGTGTGTACGTGGAATTAGTGTCTCAGACACTTACCGAGTGGGCAAAATTTCTGCTCCAGGGGTTAAAGGAGCGAGAGGCTCCTCCTAATGAGATAGCTTTGGCCGACCAGTTGGTACAAGGCCTTAGGTTTGTCTGCGAGTCAGACATGGATACTATCCCCTTGCTGTCTAAAGCTTCGGATTATGCGGTAGCTGTATGCCGCCTGATCTGGCTAAAGGCCTGGTCTGCGGACCAGGCTTCCAAGAAGGCTCTGTTGGATCTGCCCTTTAAGGGCGACAGACTTTTTGGAGCCTCTCTAGATGACATCATCAAGGATGCCACAGGAGGTAAAAGCACGTTGCTTCCTCAAACCATGAAGGGTAAGAGGCCACGTCAAGGGCAAGGGCCCTCCTTTACTGCACGCAAGCGTTTTTTTCGTCCGCCCAGGGCGGACGAAAAAACCCCAGGCCTTTGCAAAGTGATCTTCTCAGGCTACAAGATAGAATTTCTCTCGTATCCACCGGACAGATTCTTTCCCTCCAACCTCCAGCTACAGCCGACCCATCGGGAGGCCCTTACGGGGTGGTCCAGGGTCTACTGGAACGCGGGGTGGTCATCCCAGTTCCAGAGCAGGAACGATTTCAGGGTTTTTACTCAAATCTGTTCATAGTGCCAAAGAAGGAGGGGGTTCGTCCAATCTTGGATCTCAGGGCCCTCAATTGCTTTGTGAAAGTACAAAGATTCCAGATGGAGTCGGTTCGATCAGTAGTCACTACTCTCCATCCAGGGGACTTCCTGGCATCCTTGGACATCAAGGACACATACCTGCATGTCCCCATATACTCCAGACACCAGAGGTTTCTGCGATTCGCAATCGGAGAGAACAACTATCAGTTTGTGGCCCTCCCGTTTGGCCTGGCTTCGGCACCCAGGACGTTCACCAAGGTGTTTGCCCCGATTCCGGCCCTTCTGAGACAGCGGGGCATCGCTATCGTGGGCTACTTGGACGACCTTCTTCTGAAGGCCCCTTCAAGCTCAGAATTAGAGGTAAGCGTGTCCATAACCTGTCAGACTCCGAGACTGTGGTTGGGTACTAAACACGCAAAAGTCAGTATTGGTGCCAACTCAACGCCTAGTGTATCTGGGGTTGATTCTGGATTCCTCAGAGGCAAGAGTTTTCCTCCCGGTAGAAAAGTTGCAGACCCTTCAGGCTGCAGTGCGGCAGCTGACATTTAAGAGTTGTACATCACTCCGTTTTTGCATGCGAGTGTTGGGCCTCATGGTAGCCTCCTTCGAGGCGGTCCCCTATGCCCAATTTCACACTCGAGTGCTACAGAAAGAGGTTCTGTCCAGATGGAACAGATGCCCATCGTCTCTGGATTATGAAATCCAGGTAAGCCACCTAGTCAGGAGATCCCTGGTATGATGGCTGACATCACCAGCTCTGCTGGTCGGGAAGTCATTCCTTCCTGTTCATTGGATAGTGATCACGACGGACACCAGTCTTACAGGTTGGGGGGGAGTCTGGGGTGTTCAGTCGACGCAAGGTCGCTGGACCCCGGAGGAATCCCGCCTGCCGATCAATGTCCTGGAACTCCGGGCGATCAGGCTGTGCCTCTTCAAATGGTCTCAGAGGCTGCAAGGGCGTCCTGTCAGGATCCAGTCAGACAACGCCACGGCTGTGGCATATGTCAATCATCAAGGAGGAACAAAAAGCTCAGCTGCAGCATCGGAGGTCGCTTGCATCCTGAGATGGGCAGAAAGGAGCATACCGGCACTGTCGGCCGTGTACATTCCGGGTGTGGAGAACTGGCAGGCGGACTACCTGAGTCGCCAAATGCTGGACCAGGGAGAATTGTCCTTACACCCGGAGGTGTTCCAGCTCCTCTGCAAAAGATGGAGCACGCCAGACATAGATCTTCTGGCTTCCCGACTCAATCGGAAGGTATTGAGGTTTGTGGCCCGGTCAAAGGACCCATGGGCAGACGCAACGGACGTGTTAGTGGAATTGTGGGGTCAGTATCGACTAATCTATGCCTTCCCTCCCATAATTTTTCTTCCTCTTCTGCTTCGCAGAGTGGAGGAAGAGGGAATTCCAATGATTCTGATCGCTCCAGATTGGCCTCAGCGTCCCTGGTATGCCGATCTAGTACATCTGGTAACAGACATCCCCTGGTGACTACCATTACGGGAGGACCTGCTGTCGCAAGGCCACATACTCCATCCTGCTTTACAGTCACTGGCTTTAACGGCATGGCTATTGAAAACCAGGTTCTGAGGGACCGGGGTCTGTCAGATTCAGTAATCTCGACTATGAGAAGTGCTTGAAAACCGTCCTCTAGGAAGGTTTATCATCGCACTTGGAAGGCCTACATTTCCATGTGTGAGGAAATGAGGTGGCATCCACGTACTTGTTTGGTCTCCAGGATCCTGCTGTTCTTACAGCGTGGGGTGGACCAAAATGCTTGCCTTAAGTACTATTAAGGGGCAGATATCTGCCCTGGCTGTCTTTTTTTCAGCGACCCCTGGCGACTCACTCTCTCGTGAGTACATTTGTGCACGGGGTTCGACATGTGGCTCCTCTGGTCCGTCCCCCGCTACCTCCGTGGGACTTGAACCTGGTCCTCTCGGTGCTTCAGAAATCACCGTTTGAGAATATTAGGGATATTCCCTTGTTGACACTTTCTCAGAAGGTGGTCTTTTTGGTGGCTGTTACGTCAGTTAGACTAGTTTCTGAGCTGGCGGCCTTGTCATCCAAGGCTCCCTACTTGATCTTCCACAAGGATAAGGTGGTGCTGCGGCCGCGGCCTTCCTTTCTTCCGAAAGACGTTTCAGCTTTTCATCTCAATGAAGACATTGTACTTCCATCCTTATGCCCTCATCCGTCGAATCCTAAGGAGTCGGCGTTGCATTCCTTGGACGTTGTCCGAGCTTTGAGAGTATACCTATCTGCTACTTCCCGGATCCGGAAGTCAGACTTACTGTTTGTTTCGGTGGCTGGTCCCAAGAAGGGCCAAGCAGTCTCGTCGGCCACCATTTCTAGGTGGATCTGACAGATAGTAATCCAGGCTTACGCCTTAAGGGGTTAAGCGCCCCCCTTTCCTGTCACGGCGCATTCGACCAGGGCAATAGGTGCCTCTTGGGCTTTCCGGCATCAAGCGTCTGTTTCCCAATAATGTAAAGCGGCGACTTGGTCGTCCGCTCACACTTTCACAAAGTTCTACAAAGTTGATGTAGGTGCATCTTCGGATGCCTCTTTCGGCCGCAAAGTTTTGCAGGCGGCTGTTTAGAGTTGCAACTCCTCCGTTGGAGGAGTGCTGTTTGTGTTTGGGGTGAAGTTTACTTTTATGCTGTTACCACCCCTCGTTTTTGACACTGCTTTGGGACGTCCCACTTGTCAATTGGAAGCTGTGTCGGTCCATGAACGAAAGAGTAAATAGGATTTTTTGTACCCACCGTAAAATCCTTTTCTTTGAGTTCATGGACTGACACAGCACCCACCTCTCCTTTTTAAGTTTGTACTGCTTTTTGGACGAACTAATCTGCGAGATGCAGAGTGAGGGGATATACCCAGAGGGTCCGCCCCCTGGGCGGTTTTGTAGAAGGTGTGATGCAACAGTCTAGTCTGCCTAGTCACTCCTAAATAACGGATAATACCCACTTGTCAATTGGAAGCTGTGTCGGTCCATGAACTCAGAGAAAATGATTTTACGGTGAGTACAAAAAATCCTATTTTTTACTAATTTGATCAGTGTTAGTTTAAAGTGGATGTAAACCCTCCATAGACCCAGTGAAGTGAACAGCCTCAGATGATACACAGGGATGAACCAAATCTCCCTACATAAGTTTTATATGCATATCTGCTGTCTTAACATTCATATACTGTTTAGAAAGATCAGATCGTGTAAGGAAATTTTCTCTTCCTGTTTAACAGAGTGTGATGTCTGGGCATACAGCCAAGATAGCTAAAATTGCTGATTGGGGGAAAGGCACACACCCCCTCTCATCATAGGCAAAGACTCTCAGAGGTGTTTTGTAACAGGGCCAGCTCCCTGCTAATCTATTTTAGAAACCTCCCTTGACAGAAATTTAAGGCTGCTTTTATCTGATGTGTCAGAGATTTTGTCAGGAGTTATCAGGCTGATAACAGAGGAACAGGTCAGGAGAGAGCTATGGGACTTAGCTCTTTGAAGAGAGATGACAAAATACTGCAGATATATGTGCCCAGCTCAAATTTCATGAATTGGGTTTACATCCACTTTAACTAAAAAATTGTGTAACTGTAGATAAAGTAAATATTATTCTGTTATATTTCACATTTAAAATGACATTGAGATGATTCTGGTAATTCGCTATACTAAATTTTTATTTACAAATTAAATAAAGACATATATATACATGACATATATATATATATTGTGACAGCAGGAAGGTAAAGTCACCTGGTTGCATCCAGGGGGGTAGATATATTTCGCCCAGATTCAGGCTTTACGCCGACTTATACAACTAGGTGGAGAGTTGTATAAGCCCAGCTGAGGCTAGTGGGCTCATGGATGACTCATACCTCTAGGGAGAGTGTGGGGCGTCGTGCAGACAGGGAGTTGATGAGACCAGCTGAAGCTTGTCAGCTCATTTAGGCCTCTATAAGAACTCCCAGATTCATTAGGTGTTTGCTCATGCCTGGAACCAGACCTGTGTGGACTGTCTAGGGAGAGTGAACCCCTGTGCGGTGAGACAAAGCCTGTGTGGCTATTTGCTTGGACATTTAAAACCAGGGACTTAGGGACTAGGACAGCACTAGGCTGATCCCAGTTGTTAGTTAGGAAACCTGTATGTTTACTCAGAGGTCAAGTTGACCAGGATTTATTTTATTTATGTTTCTTTTGCTTTGCTGTGTTTTGTCACTGTAAATAGAAAATAAACCGTACCTTTTTGATTTTGAAAACCACAACCTCCGTTTGCTGGGCCTGTTTTTGTGTGGGGAGCCCATCCCGGGGGTCACACACACCCGCTGCCGAGCTAACCCCCTCACAGTTGGTGGAGAATGCAGGTAGTTTTTTTTTAAGCCAGCATGGAGGAGATACTGAAACAGCTGGCTCTAGCAAATGCCAATCAACAGCAGACAAATGCAGGTTTGCAAAGGAGCCTTGCAGCCCAGCAGCAAGCTCATCAACAGAGCCTTGCAGCCCAGCAGCAAGCTCACCAACAGAGTCTGGAAGCTCAGCAACAAGCCCAGCAGCAATCTGAGGCCCGCTTCATAGACCTGTTACAGAAGCAAGAGCAGAGACTACAACAAATGGAAGCAGTAATGCAGCAACGTCCGCAGACCAGTGAGGAAAGCCGTCCCACTAATACCGCGTCCTTTGGGGTGAGTCGTTTATTGACAAAAATGACTGGAGAGGATGATCCAGAGGTATTTTTGACCACATTTGAAAGGACCGCTGAAAGAGAAAAGTGGCCTGAGGAGCAGTGGGCTGGACTGGTGGCTCCTCTGTTAACTGGTGAATCGCAGAAAGCTTACTATGACCTAGAGCCTAACCAAGCAAAAGACTATGTGATGCTAAAAGCTGAAATTTTGGCAAGGCTGGGTGTCACCCAGGCTGTCCGGGCTCAGCGTGTGCATAACTGGACTTTCCAGCTTGGAAAACCCCCCAGGTCTCAAATGTATGATCTCATTCACCTGAGCAGAAAGTGGCTACAGCCAGAGACTTTGTCCGCACCAAAGATTGTGGAACGTGTTGTAATGGATCGGTTTTTGAGAGCTCTTCCTACTGCCATCCAAAAGTGGGTAAGCCATGGAGACCCAGAGACGGCCGATGGTCTTGTGGATCGTGTGGAGAAATACTTGGCTACAGAGAACCTGACGGCCTCTTCCAGAGACACTCGGACTTTCCACCCTAAGACCAGACCATCCCCAGGGGCGGATAAGAGGATTCCAAGGGGTGAGGGTGGAGAGAGTGAGAGGGTGGGAGCTCTACCCCAAGTTTGGCGAGAACAGCCTGGGAAATCAGCGGCTCAAGAGGCGGCAAGAAGGATCGTTTGCTACCGCTGCCGGCAAGCGGGACATATTGCAGCCAATTGCCTGGTTGTGGAGGAACCCATGCAGTGTGACTTTCTGACGGGCAGACGTCAGTCGCTGTGTGCGACAGTCGCATGCACTGCCATTCGAGGAACTGAGAAACATTTATGCAAAATGTGTGTTAATGGTAGAAATGTTGTGGTATTGCTGGATTCAGGTAGCCTTGTGACCCTGATAAAGGCTGAGTTAGTTAAAACAGAGGTCTTTGGGAATAGCAAGGTAGCTGTTATTTGTGTGCATGGGGACACCCGAGAGTATCCAGTGACTACAGTGTGTTTCGAGACCCCCAAAGGTACCCTCTCTCATCCAGTGGGCTTAGTATCTCAGTTACCGCATGACGCCATTGTGGGAAGGGATTTTCCGAAGTTCTGGGAACTGTGGGATGATCCTGAGCCCCCCACTGGTGCCCCTATGTACCAGGAATGTGATAGCCAGAACTCCCCTGAGAGTGGTGAGGACTCTCCGGAATTTCCCTTATCAGTATTGGCAGGGGAGACTCAAGAAATTGGAGAGGAGCCCACCTCCTCAGACGAAAACCTACCGTCTGTGGAGTTTTCTGATCTTGAGGTTCACAGGGAAAACTTTGCCACAGAACAGTTGAAAGACCCCGCCCTAATAAAGGCACGGGAAAACGTAGTGAAAATAGATGGCGAGTTAGTGAACCCAGATAATACCTGCACTTACCCATACTTCAGCGTAGAGAAGGACCTACTGTATCGGGTGGCAAAAAGGGCAGAAGAAACCGTTGAGCAGCTTGTGGTGCCCAAACCTTACAGGAAGTTGGTGTTGGAGTTGGCCCATGGGCACATTCTTGGAGGTCATCTGGGGACAGAGAAAACCCGAGAGAGGGTATTACAGAGATTCTATTGGCCGGGGGTGATGAAGGACATAGAAAATTATTGTTCCTCCTGCCCTGTGTGTCAGAGGTCGGCCCCGATGCCACATTTCCGTAGCCCGCTGGTCCCTCTACCCATCATTGAGGTCCCGTTTGAGAGGATCGCCATGGATTTGGTAGGGCCTATAATCAAGTCCGCTAGGGGGCACCAGTACATATTAGTTATAATGGACTATGCCACCCGTTATCCAGAAGCGATCCCTCTCCGAAATACCTCGGCCAAAACCATAGCCAAAGAGCTATCTCTTGTGTTTAGCCGGGTGGGTATTTGTAAAGAACTGCTTACGGACCAAGGTACACCCTTTATGTCCCGGGTTATGAAGGAGCTGTGTAAATTGTTCAAAGTGACGCAATTACGTACATCTGTGTATCACCCCCAAACCGATGGGCTGGTTGAAAGATTCAACAAAACCCTAAAACAAATGTTGAAGAAAGTGGTGGATAGAGATGGAAAGGATTGGGACTGTCTACTTCCTTATCTGATGTTTGCTATTAGGGAGGTGCCCCAATCCTCTACGGGATTCTCCCCGTTTGAGTTACTGTATGGGAGACACCCAAGAGGGCTGTTGGATATTGCCAAGGAAACTTGGGAAAGTGAGAGTTCTCCCCACAGGAGTGTGATTGAGCATGTCGCCCTGATGCAAGACCGAATTGCACAGGTAATGCCCATCGTGAAGGAACATTTGGCCCAAGCGCAGTTAGCACAGCAGAGAGTGTACAACCGTGGAGCCAAGACCCGTACCTTTTCCCCGGGGGATAGGATACTGGTACTTGTCCCTACGGTTGAAAGTAAATTCCTTGCCAAATGGCAAGGCCCCTATGAGATAATGGAAAAAGTGAGCGAAGTGAATTACAAGGTCAGACAACCAGGAAGGCGAAAGCCCGAACAGATCTATCACGTTAATCTGTTGAAAGCCTGGAGGGATAGAGAGTCCCTAGTCGCAGACACTTGGTCACCAGCTCAAACTGGTTGCGTGATTCCTGAGGTTGGAATAGCAGCCACCTTGTCACAACCCCAACAACAGGAGGTTAAGGAGTTTGTGCTTCGCAACAAGGAGGTATTCTCTGAGCTGCCGGGACAAACATCTGGGGTAGAGCATGACATCATTACCCCGCCCGGTGAAAGGGTGAAGTTAAAACCCTATCGGATCCCAGAGGCCCGACGGGAGGCAATACGGGAGGAAGTACAGAAAATGCTGAACTTAGGGGTGATAGAGGAGTCCCAAAGTGATTGGTCTAGTCCCATTGTGTTGGTGCCTAAACCGGATGGGAGCTGGCGATTTTGTAACGATTTTCGGCAGTTGAACAAAGTTACAAAATTTGACACCTACCCCATGCCACGTATAGATGAGTTGATCGACCGGCTGGGAACAGCCCGATACATGACGACTCTTGACCTCACAAAAGGGTATTGGCAAATCCCCCTGGCCAAGTCGGCCAAAGAGAAAACCGCATTTGTAACCCCAGACGGGGCGTTCCAATATAAAAGAATGCCGTTCGGGTTACAGAATGCGCCGGCCACATTCCAGCGGAAAATGGACCAGATGCTGAGGCCCCATCGGAAGTATGCTGCGGCTTACCTGGATGACGTAATCGTCCATAGCACAGATTGGGCCTCACATCTGCCAAAAGTGCAAGCAGTCCTGGACTCTGTTCGGGAAGCGGGGTTTATGGCTAACCCCAAGAAGTGTACCATTGGGCAGGAGGAGGCCAAATATCTTGGGTACACCATTGGGAGGGGAGTAATAAAACCCCAACTCAACAAAGTCGAGGCCATCCAGAGTTGGCCACGTCCCAACAGCAAGAAGCAGGTACGAGCCTTTCTGGGAATCGCTGGGTATTATCGGCGATTCATTCCCCACTTTGCTTCTAAGGCTGTGCCCCTAACCAACCTGACGAAGGGGAAAGGGTCGGTCATGATTAAATGGACCCCCGAGGCTGAGGCAGCATTCCAATTCTTGAAACAAGCCTTATGTAGCCAGCCAGTGTTGTACTCACCCGACTTCTCTAAAGACTTTGTCGTACAAAGTGATGCGTCAGATGTGGGGTTAGGAGCAGTATTGTCCCAGGTCTGGAACGGGGAAGAGCACCCAGTCATTTACCTCAGCAGGAAGTTGAAGTCCCATGAGGTAAATTACGCCACCGTTGAAAAGGAGTGTTTAGCGGTGAAGTGGGCTCTAGATTCCCTTCGGTACTACCTGCTAGGTAGGCACTTTGACATGGTTACGGATCACGCTCCGTTAAAGTGGATGGCTCAAAACAAGGAAACAAATAGAAGAGTGAATAGGTGGTTCCTGGCCCTCCAGGAATTCAACTTCACAGTAAAGCATCGCCCTGGCGTTCAAATGGGGAATGTGGATGCTTTGTCTCGAGTACATGAATGCCTGATTGCTGGTGTTCCAACCCCGAGGTTAAAACAAGAGGGGGGGGGGGTATGTGACAGCAGGAAGGTAAAGTCACCTGGTTGCATCCAGGGGGGTAGATATATTTCGCCCAGATTCAGGCTTTACGCCGACTTATACAACTAGGTGGAGAGTTGTATAAGCCCAGCTGAGGCTAGTGGGCTCATGGATGACTCATACCTCTAGGGAGAGTGTGGGGCGTCGTGCAGACAGGGAGTTGATGAGACCAGCTGAAGCTTGTCAGCTCATTTAGGCCTCTATAAGAACTCCCAGATTCATTAGGTGTTTGCTCATGCCTGGAACCAGACCTGTGTGGACTGTCTAGGGAGAGTGAACCCCTGTGCGGTGAGACAAAGCCTGTGTGGCTATTTGCTTGGACATTTAAAACCAGGGACTTAGGGACTAGGACAGCACTAGGCTGATCCCAGTTGTTAGTTAGGAAACCTGTATGTTTACTCAGAGGTCAAGTTGACCAGGATTTATTTTATTTATGTTTCTTTTGCTTTGCTGTGTTTTGTCACTGTAAATAGAAAATAAACCGTACCTTTTTGATTTTGAAAACCACAACCTCCGTTTGCTGGGCCTGTTTTTGTGTGGGGAGCCCATCCCGGGGGTCACACACACCCGCTGCCGAGCTAACCCCCTCACAATATATATATATATATATATATATATATATATATATATATATATACATACAGTATCTCACAAAAGTGAGTACACCCCTCACATTTTTGTAAATATTTTATTATAGCTTTTCATGTGACAACACTGAAGAAATTACACTTTGCTACAATGTAAAGTAGTGAGTGTACAGCTTGTATAACAGTGTAACTTTGCTATCCCCTCAGAATAACTCAACACACAGCCATTAATGTCTAAACCGCTGGCCACAAAAGTAGACTAAGGACATGGATTACTGGAACCATGTCCTTTGGTCTGATAAACTTATTTGATTCAGATGCTGTCAAGTAGGGATGAGCTTCGTGTTCGAGTCGAACATACGTTCGACTCGAACATTGGCTGTTCGATCGTTCGACGAAGATCGAACGATTTGGGCCGTTCGCGCCAAATTCGAGTGACGCGAACGGCCCACAATGCACTACGCCATCGCAGTGTCATCCAGGCGCTGTGATTGGCCAAGCATGCACTGTGACCCCGCATGCTTGGCCAATCACAGCGCCGGCAGCGAGGAGAGCAATGATTGGCCACAGGCAGGATGCCTGTGGCCAATTATTGCTGAGGGTGTTTAGTACACGCCCCACACTATAAAAGGCCGCCAGCACGGCGGCCTAGTGTAGTGTGTTCCGGAGCAGGGATAGAGTAGCATAGGCAGGGACAGTGACTGTTATTTCTTTCTTGCTTAACCTGGATTCCTTTAGTTTAGGGAAAGAGAAGGATAGGTAGGGAGAGTGTCAGTGTGTTTTGTGCTTCTGCTATAGTGTGCTTAAAAAAAAACATTTATTCTAGGGACAGAAAACTCTAGGTAGGGACAGTGTCAGTTTCTTTCACTCTGCAAGTCCTTGTTTCCAGGGACCTGGAAGGACAGTGAGTGAATTGTCCTTTTGCTATATTGTGATTAAAAAAAACATTTATTCTAGGGACAGAAAACTCTAGGTAGGGACAGTGTCAGTTTCTTTCACTCTGCAAGTCCTTGTTTCCAGGGACCTGGAAGGACAGTGAGTGAATTGTCCTTTTGCTATATTGTGATTAAAAAAAACATTTATTCTAGGGACAGAAAACTCTAGGTAGGGACAGTGTCAGTTTCTTTCACTCTGCAAGTCCTTGTTTCCAGGGACCTGGAAGGACAGTGAGTGAATTGTCCTTTTGCTATATTGTGATTAAAAAAAACATTTATTCTAGGGACAGAAAACTCTAGGTAGGGACAGTGTCAGTTTCTTTCACTCTGCAAGTCCTTGTTTCCAGGGACCTGGAAGGACAGTGAGTGAATTGTCCTTTTGCTATATTGTGATTAAAAAAAACATTTTTTTCTAGGGACAGAAAACTGTAGGTAGGGAGAGTGTTTTTTTTCTTTCACTCTGCAAGTCCTTGTTTCCAGGGACCTGTAAGGACAGTGAGTTAATTTTCCTTGTGCTATATTGTGATTAAAAAAAACATTTATTCTAGGGACAGAAAACTCTAGGTAGGGACAGTGTCAGTTTCTTTCACTCTGCAAGTCCTTGTTTCCAGGGACCTGGAAGGACAGTGAGTGAATTGTCCTTTTGCTATATTGTGATTAAAAAAAACATTTATTCTAGGGACAGAAAACTCTAGGTAGGGACAGTGTCAGTTTCTTTCACTCTGCAAGTCCTTGTTTCCAGGGACCTGGAAGGACAGTGAGTGAATTGTCCTTTTGCTATATTGTGATTAAAAAAAACATTTATTCTAGGGACAGAAAACTCTAGGTAGGGACAGTGTCAGTTTCTTTCACTCTGCAAGTCCTTGTTTCCAGGGACCTGGAAGGACAGTGAGTGAATTGTCCTTTTGCTATATTGTGATTAAAAAAAACATTTATTCTAGGGACAGAAAACTCTAGGTAGGGACAGTGTCAGTTTCTTTCACTCTGCAAGTCCTTGTTTCCAGGGACCTGGAAGGACAGTGAGTGAATTGTCCTTTTGCTATATTGTGATTAAAAAAAACATTTATTCTAGGGACAGAAAACTCTAGGTAGGGACAGTGTCAGTTTCTTTCACTCTGCAAGTCCTTGTTTCCAGGGACCTGGAAGGACAGTGAGTGAATTGTCCTTTTGCTATATTGTGATTAAAAAAAACATTTATTCTAGGGACAGAAAACTCTAGGTAGGGACAGTGTCAGTTTCTTTCACTCTGCAAGTCCTTGTTTCCAGGGACCTGGAAGGACAGTGAGTGAATTGTCCTTTTGCTATATTGTGATTAAAAAAAACATTTATTCTAGGGACAGAAAACTCTAGGTAGGGACAGTGTCAGTTTCTTTCACTCTGCAAGTCCTTGTTTCCAGGGACCTGGAAGGACAGTGAGTGAATTGTCCTTTTGCTATATTGTGATTAAAAAAAACATTTATTCTAGGGACAGAAAACTCTAGGTAGGGACAGTGTCAGTTTCTTTCACTCTGCAAGTCCTTGTTTCCAGGGACCTGGAAGGACAGTGAGTGAATTGTCCTTTTGCTATATTGTGATTAAAAAAAACATTTATTCTAGGGACAGAAAACTCTAGGTAGGGACAGTGTCAGTTTCTTTCACTCTGCAAGTCCTTGTTTCCAGGGACCTGGAAGGACAGTGAGTGAATTGTCCTTTTGCTATATTGTGATTAAAAAAAACATTTTTTTCTAGGGACAGAAAACTGTAGGTAGGGAGAGTATTTTTTTTCTTTCACTCTGCAAGTCCTTGTTTCCAGGGACCTGTAAGGACAGTGAGTTAATTGTCCTTGTGCTATATTGTGCTGAAAAAAACATTTATTCCAGGGACAGAAAACTCTAGGTAGGGACAGTGTCAGTTTCTTTCACTCTGCAAGTCCTTGTTTCCAGGGACCTGTAAGGACAGTGAGTTAATTTTCCTTGTGCTATATTGTGATTAAAAAAAACATTTTTTCTAGGGACAGAAAACTGTAGGTAGGGAGAGTGTTTTTTTTCTTTCACTCTGCAAGTCCTTGTTTCCAGGGACAGAGAAGGACACCTGAAGGTAGCCCTTATTGCTTTTTTCCCATCTCCCTGCAGGCCATCTATTAGAATGTCTGGAAGGCAAACAAGGAGAGGCAGACAGTCAGGAGGCAATAAAAGAGGGCAAGCAGGCTCTGTGTCTGGGGGCAACAGTGCTGGTCGTGGACGCGGTGCATTGTCATCAGCACATGGCCATGGGACACGCTTGTCCTTCTTTTCGGCAGCTGGACATGTTGAGCCACATCATGCCGAAGACTTGGTAGAGTGGATGACCAAGCCCTCCTCCTCCTCCTCATCCTCTCTCACCCAGGCTCAGGGTACTGGAAAAGCAGCTGCCAAAGCGTCGTCTTCCCTGGTATCAATGTCAGACAAATCATCAGTCACTCCTTCCCTAGACCCACCATGTCCTCCTCCTGAGGAGTCCCCCGAACTGTTTCAGCACAGTGTTGGGTACATGCTCCAGGAGGATGCCCAGCGTTTCGAAGGGTCTGATGATGAAACCCAGCTAGAGGAAGGCAGTAGCGTGAGAGCAGACAGAGGGGATGCTCAAGAAGGACACCAATCTGGCAGTCATGTTCCAGCAGCTGCAGCATACTGCCAGATTGGCTCCAGTGATGAGGAGGGAGGGGATGATGAGGTCAATGACTCCACGTGGGTGCCTAATAGGAGAGAGGAGGAGGAGGAGGATGAGGAGGAGGCACATCTCCAACGAGGCAGGATGCCCTTTGGTGGCCAGCGTAAGGGCAGTACACCGACGGAATCACACCGCAGAGCTCCGCCTGTGCAGGGCGCTGCCTCTGCCCGTCATTCAAAAAGTTCTTTGGTGTGGGCCTTTTTTGAGGCTAGTGCATCAGATCGCACAGCTGCTGTTTGCAACATATGTCTCAAGCGTATATCGCGTGGCCAAAACATCAGCCGCTTGGGTACCACATGCCTGACCAGACATATGTTGACCTGCCATGCAGCTCGTTGGCAAGCCTACCTCAAAGACCCACACCAAAGAACAAAGCGGACCTCTCCTTGCACCGCATCAGCTGGGATCTCCAACCCCACTATAACTTCAGTCCTCTCTGAAACATGCACTGAGAGGAATGAAGGTGTAGAATTAGGTGTGTCACAGCCAAGTACTTGCGCCCACTCTGCTAGCAGTACACCGACGTCCGATTCTAGCAGGCAAATTTCCCTGCCCCAGCTGCTGGACCGTCGAAAGAAGTTCACTCCCAGCCATCCACATGCCCAGCGGTTGAATGCTAGCTTGGCTAAATTGCTAGCGCTTCAACTGCTGCCTTTTCAGTTGGTAGACTCGGCCCCCTTCCGTGAGTTTGTGCAATGTGCGGTTCCTCAGTGGCAGGTTCCCAAACGCCACTTTTTCTCACGGAAGGCTATTCCGGCTCTCTACCGGCATGTGGAAGGCAATGTCTTGGCCTCGCTGGACAGGGCGGTCAGCGGTAAGGTGCATATTACCGCTGACTCATGGTCCAGCAGGCATGGACAGGGACGTTACCTTTCTTTCACGGCCCATTGGGTCACTCTTTTGGCAGCTGGGAAGGATTCAGGACAAGGTGCAGTAGTGTTGGAGGTTGTCCCACCGCCACGCCTCCAAAATGCTACTACTGGTTGTGACACACCTCTCTCCTCCACCCCCTCCTCTTCTTCTTCCTCCATGGCCTCTTCCTGTGGTTTGTCCTATGAACCAGCGGTGCTCCGTAGCCGTTCACGGGGCTACGCAAGTACGCAGGCAAAAAGATGCCATGCCGTGCTTGCGCTGGTGTGTTTGGGGGACAGAAGCCACACTGGGGCAGAGGTCCTGTCTGCTCTGCAGGGCCAGGCCGAGAGGTGGTTGACGCCACGCCAGCTTAAGCCAGGAATGGTGGTTTGCGACAATGGCACCAACCTCCTCTCCGCCCTCCGACAGGGACAACTGACCCATGTGCCCTGTGTGGCTCACGTCCTTAACCTGGTGGTGCAGCGGTTCTTGGGCAGGTACCCGGGCTTACAGGATGTCCTGAGGCAGGCCAGGAAAGTCTGTGTGCATTTCCGCAGATCTTATAATGCCAGTGCTCGCCTGGCTGAGCTGCAAAAGGAGTTGAACCTGCCCAAGAACCGCCTTATATGTGACATGCCCACCAGGTGGAACTCAACGTTGGCCATGCTGCAGCGGCTGCACACGCAGCAGAGGGCCATCAATGAGTACCTGTGCGACTACGGCACCAGGACAGGGTCAGGGGAGCTTGGTTTTTTTTCTCCACGCCAGTGGGGCATGATCAGGGATGCATGCACTGTCCTGGCACCATTTGAGGAGGCCACGAGGATGGTGAGCAGTGACAGTGCATGCATCAGTGACACTGTACCTCTTGTCCACCTGTTGGAGCACACGCTGCGTGGAATAATGGACAGGGCACTTGAGGCAGAACAGAGGCAGGAAGAGGAGGACTTCCTTGCCTCTCAAGGCCCCCTTTACCCAGACAGTGTTCCTTCTGTCCCACCCATCGCACAGGAAGAGGAGGAGGAGGAGGAGGAGGAGGATTGTGTCAGCATGGAGGTGGAGGCTGGCACTCAGCATCATCAGCAGCAGTCTTTTAGGGATGATTTACAGTCCCAAGAAACCAGTGGACTTGTACGTGGCTGGGAGGAGGTGGCTGCGGATCATGTCGTCCTTAGTGACCCAGAGGACTCCGGAGCGAATGCCTCAGCAAACCTACGCTGCATGGCCTCCCTGATCCTGCAAAGTCTGCGGAAGGATCCTCGTATTCTTCGGATCAAGGAGAGGGACCATTACTGGCTGGCCACTCTCCTTGATCCACGGTACAAGGGTAAGGTTGCGGACCTTATGTTACCGTCGCAGAGGGAGCAGAGGATGAGACAACTCCGGGAGGCCTTGCAGAAAGGTCTGTGCAACGCGTTCCCAGAGACTGGGAGGTTGCAAACTCCTGGTCCTGGACAACGAGTTGCTGAGGCTTCGGCCAGTCAAAGAAGGAGCGGTGGGGAAGGTGGCCGTCTGACCGATGCGTTCAGACAATTCTTTAGTCCGCAGCCCCAAAGTATGATTGGTTCCAGCAACCATCGCCAGCGTCTGATAAACATGGTGCAGGAATATCTAGGGGCAAGGTCAGACTTGGACACCTTCCCCACCGAAAATCCTCTGGCTTACTGGGTCTTGAGGATGGATCACTGGCCAGAGCTTGCACAGTATGCAATTGAGCTACTGGCCTGTCCTGCATCCAGCGTTCTTTCGGAACGCACATTCAGTGCTGCTGGAGGATTTGTCACGGATCACAGGGTGCGCCTGTCCACCGACTCGGTTGATCGACTGACTTTCATCAAGATGAACCAGTCTTGGATCACCACCAGCTACCACACACCTGATGCTGATATAACAGACTAATTGATTTTAAAATGTCACATCCCTTCAAGACTGATGCTGATGCTGAGTGCCTGTGCTGTTATGTTGACTGGCTATCCTCCTCCTCCGAGTCCTCAATGATACGATTGATGATGATAGCTTGGAAGATCATTTTTGTTTATGGGTGCCGCCACCAGTGCCTAACGCCCAATTTTTCAGCCCCTGTTTAACAGGGGCGTGTAATTACAATTTTTGAAGCAATACTTTGCAACAGGGCTCATTGCTGTGCTCCAAGTACAGTATCTGTGAGGAGTTGCAGTGTTGTGCCACCAGTGCCTAAGGCCCAATTTTTCAGCCCCTGTTTAACAGGGGCGTGTCATTACAATTTTTGAAGCAATACTTTGCAACAGGGCTCATTGCTGTGCTCCAAGTACAGTATCTGTGAGGGGTTGCAGTGTTGTGCCACCAGTGCCTAAGGCCCAATTTTTCAGCCCCTGTTCAACAGGGGCATGTAATTACAATTCTTGATCTAATAATTCACAGCAGGGCCCATTGCTGCACCCACCAAGAGTAACTGTCAGGGCTTACAGTGTTGTGGCACCAGCACCACCATCAAAGGCCCAATTTTTACTACCACTGTTCAACAATTATATGTAATTAAAATTCCTGATATAATAGTTGACAGCAGGGCGTTCCAGCACCAACCAAGAGTAACTGTGAGTGCTTACAGTGTTGTGCCAACACCAACAACTAAGGGGCCTATTTCTGCAGAGTATATACGGCAGGTCCCTACTTTCAAACATCCAACTTACAAACGACTCCTACTTGCAAACGCAAGAAGACAACAGGAAGTGAGAGGAAATCTACCACTAGGAAGGAAAATTCTCTCCTGTAAGAATAAATATGGGAGAAAGGTGTCTCCTCTGTACTGATGCTTTATCAGCAATCCTTGTTTCAAGAAAAACACCACATTTCAAAAACAGTTGTCATTGGGACGGAAAGTGAGGTGAAATGTTCTGAACAGGGGCACAGACAGCAAAACAAATGTTACAGGGGTGATAACCCTTACCTATGTTTTCCAAAAAGTTTAAAAATAGATTTTTGGGCTGGAGCTACACTTCAACAATGTACCTGTTCAAAATTACAAACAGATTCTACATAAGAACAAACCTACAGTCCCTGTCTTGTATGCACCGCCTGTATACGGCTGTTCAGAGTATATAGGGCCTTTTTTATTTTATGTGCGGGGTTCCCCTTAATATCCATACAAGACCCAAAGGGGCTGGTAATGGGCTGGGGTAGGGGGGGGGGGTCATGGGGTAGCTATGCCATTTTTCTTAAAGAATTTCATCCATATTACCGGGACCAGACATTACATTAAAGCCGCAAGCAGTTTTAAATGGCTTTTTTTTCCTTTAGAAGTGTCATTTTGTGCAGGGACAGTTCTAAACACGGGAAACACGTGGCACTTCACAGGCATACTTTAGACACCCCCCAGGTACGATATTTAAAGGAATATTTGACTTTTTTTTTTTCACTTTATGCATCATTAAAATGACTGCTCCCGAAAAACGACCGTTTTTAAAACTTCTTTTTGCATTGATACATGTCCCCTGGTGCAGAACCCGGGTTCCCAAACCCTTTTTAGGACAATAACATGCATAATAGTTGTTATAATTAGCACTTTAGAATTCGAACGTTCGCATCCATTGTATTTAATAGGGTTCTAATGTTCGTTCGAACTTCCGGTCCGTTCGCGGGTTCTGGTGCGAACCGAACCCGGGGGTGTTCGGCTCATCACTACTGTCAAGCATGTGTGGTGGCAACCAGGTTAGGAGTACAAGGACAAGTGTGTTTTGCCTACAGTCAAGCATGGTGGTGGTAGTGTCATGGTCTGGGGCTGAATGAGTGCTGCCGGAACTGGGGAGCTACAGTTCATTGAGGGAACCATGAATGCCAACATGTACTGTGACATACTGAAGCAGAGCATGATCCCCTCCCTTCAGACACTGGGCCGCAGGGCAGTATTCCAACATAATAATGGCCCCAAAAACACCTCCAAGACGACCACTGCCTTGCTAAAGAAGCTGAGTGTAAAGGTGATAGACTGGCCAAGCATGTCTCCAGACCTAAACCCTATTGAGCATCTGTGGGGCATCCTCAAAAGGAAGCTCCTCAAACGGAAGCTCCATGATGTCGTCATAGAGGAGTGGAAGAGGACTCCAGAGGCAAACTGTAAAGCTCTGGTGAACTCCATGCCCAAGAGGGTTAAAGCAGTGCTGGAAAATAATGGTGGCCACACAATATATTGACACTTTGGGCCCAATTTGGATATTTTCACTTAGGGGTGTACTCACTTAGGGGTGTACCCACAAGTGGTTGTAAACCTAAAAAAAAAAACCCTGCAAGACAAAGGCATAATGAGCTAGTATGCATAACATACTAGCTCATTATGAAATACTGTAAAGGGGAGAAGAGTGCACATACATTAAATTAAAATACACACAAAAATGCCAATGAATCAATATGTGCAATAATGATGCATTCAATAAAGATACATTCAAAAATTATTTCAGTGAAAAAATCTATAAGCCTCGTACACACGACCGTTTTTCTCGGCAAGAAAACTGCTGGGAGAGCTTTTTGTCGAGAAAACCAGTCGTGTGTATGGTTTCTCGTCTGGAAAACTGCCGGGAATCTCGATGAGAAAAATAGAGAACCTGCTCTCTATTTTCTCGTCGGGATTCTCGTCAGCCTGTTTCCCGATGAGAAAACCGTCAGTGTGTATGCTTACCTGTCCATGGTAAACCTGCGCATGCTCGAAAAGACTTTGACGCATGCGCGGTAGCAAACAAGGGTAGTGTAGGGTGTAGTAAGATGGCTGCGACGGCATCGAATGTGACGAGCACAGGCTTGTCGTAATCAATGACGTCACCGCGTTCTTGCCATTCAAAAGAACGGCGGTTCCTTTGAATGGCCGTATGTACACTCGGCGAGCAAGGCAAGCTTGCTGGGAATCTCGACTGGAAAACCGATGTTTTTTTTCCTGACGAGATTCCCGCTCGTGTGTACGAGGCTATATATTTAAAAATTGTCCATGTGTAAATCGTGAAGTGTTCAACTTCCTAACAAAACACAATATGTGCAAAGGTGTACCCAATAAAGAATATATCATTCAAATATATTCAGTGAAAAAATATCTGTATATTTAAAAAAAGTCCAAATGTGAGTAGTGAAGTATTCAGCTTCCAAAAAGCACACAGGATCTTCAATCAGTAGATGTTCCAGCATATGGTATCACAAAATGCTCCAGCTTATAGTATATAAAACTGCTTACCAGACTTGTAGGATCTCATTAGGTAGAGATCATAAGCGCTTGTGCATCAGCCTGCCGGCATGAGAGGAATCCACCTGCAGTCTTCTGACGAGAGGGAATGTGTCCTCAGCTATCAAAGCAGACCTCTCCAAGACCACTCCAAGAGGCTTTGTATACAGAATCTCTCCTTGGTTAAAAAGTGATACCATATGCTGGAACATCTAATGCCGCGTACACACGACTATTTTTCATGACGAGAAAAATGCCATTTTATAAAATGGTCATTAAAAACGATCGTGTGTAGGCTCCAGAGCATTTTTCACGACGCAAAAAATGGGCATTAAAAATTAAGAACATGCTCAATTTTTTTCTCGTCGTTTTTCATCTCTCGTCGTGAAAAACAGCCATGTGTACGCTTTAATGACCGGAAATAAACGCACATGCTCAGAAGCGCAAGTTATGAGACGGGAGCGCTCGTTCTGGTAAAACTAGCGTTCGTAATGGAGATAGCACATTCGTCATGCTGTAAATTATTGCATCGTTTAATTAATGCAGCGCATTCTTTTCTTCTTTATAATGCTACAATAATCAAATTATTTTGCTGCTGATATTCTCACAGCGTTATGACAAACTTGCTTCTTTATTATTTATCGTGATCTCAGGAATAATCTTTATTTTTTGTAAGCCAGATCTCCCTAAAAAAATTTTGATTAATTTTTACAATCTTTTAATGAACATTTTATATTTTTGTTATTAATTGGATAATATTTTAGACTGATTTCCATTTTTTTTTGTATTTTTGAGTGTGTCAAGTTACCACAACATTATTATTTAGTATTATTTACCCTCAAGGAGGTTAGTGTCCCTTAATTTGAAAATGTTTTTTTGAAATGTCCCTGCCTACTCACTAGCAAACTCTCTATTTTGCATAAAAACACATGGTCAATTTTTGCCTGTAAACCAAAAATCTATTTATTCTGGCTGAAAAAAAATTAAAGGTGAAGGCAAACCAAAAAACCAAAAACACAGGTAATAAAAACAAAGAAGCCAGGAAGGCAGCAGTGGAGACCCTGCTTGAATTAGTGCAGACACAGATCACCACAGCAAACAACCAAGGATGTCAAGAACAAAATTGGGACCATGAGAAGCACGTATCATAGCATTATTTTTTTGGTCTTCTTTGTAGCCTTCTTTACAACCTTCCCTGCAGCCTTTGCTAACCATGTCTTCGGAGGCTGTGTCCCTGGAGGGGAGCTTGTGGCAGGAGCAGGAACTGGAGCAGGAGCAGGAACAGGAGCAGGAGCAATCTCCACAAGGTCTGTATAATCTGTGAGCTTCCTCATCATGCCCATGTTGACCACCTTCAATATGATGGTTTTGCATCTGAGACGCTGGCCCATGTCCATTGTTGGCAGTTTGTGACCAATAAGGGCAGCAAATCCTTCTGCAGCGGTGGGGGGCACTTTGAGGGCCGCAGTAGCCTCCCTAATTAGGGCCTGTGTTTCCTCCTCCATCTGTATAAGCCTCCTGGCCCTTTTTTGGTGGAATGCGGAGAGGAGGTATCTGGGACCTGGTGTTACGCCGTGTCCAGGCACACCCTAATCACCCTGTGCAGCACAGATTCCCCCTATTGCCCTGGCTCCCCCCCTCCTTCCCTCTGCAGCGCTACCGGCTTCCCTTCTTTCCTCTCCTGCCGGCTGTTGCTGCGGGGATGTTTTAGAATGAGTGAGGCAAGGGGCTGGTAAATATGCATTTATCAGCCCCTTCCCTTTCTGAATGAACATGGTGAGTGATGGGTAGTGTGTGTTTGAGCTTTGGGGTGCACACACTAATGCAATAGGCTGCGCACACCTATGGCCATGTCCCACTGGGACCTGCATCCTCCTGGGCCCCACTGGGGCCTGCTTCCTCCTGGCTCACATTTTCTCCTCCTCAGTGGCGGCTGGTGCTCAAAATTTTTTGGGGGGCGCAAACAAACTGAAAAAATAAATAAAAATCAATTGCCGCCACTGTGCCCATTAAACGCAGCCACTGTGCCCAAACGCCACCAGTTTGCCCCCTCAAATACAGCCAGTTTGTTTCCATATACAGCCAGTGTGCCCCCATATATATATATATATACAGCCAGTGTGCCCCCATATACAGCCAGTGTGCCCCCATATACAGCCAGTGTGCCCCCATATATATATATATAGCCAGTGTGCCCCCATATACAGCCAGTTTGTCCCCATATATATAGCCAGTGTGCCCCCATATACAGCCAGTGTGTCCCCATATATATAGCCAGTGTGACCCCATATACAGCCAGTTTGTCCCCATATACAGCCAGTTCCCCCCAAATGCAGCCAGTTCCCCCCCCCATATACAGCCAGTTCCCCCCAAATGCAGCCAGTTTGTCCCCCATATACAGCCAGTTCCCCCAAATGCAGCCAGTTTGTCCCCCATATACAGCCAGTTCCCCCCAAATGCAGCCAGCGTGTCCCCCATATACAGCCAGTTCCCCCAAATGAAGCCAGTTTGTCCCCCATATACAGCCAGTTCCCCCCAAATGCAGCCAGCGTGTCCCCCATATACAGCCAGTTCCCCCCAAATGCAGCCAGTTTGTCCCCCATATACAGCTAGTTCCCCCCAAATGCAGCCAGCGTGTCCCCCATATACAGCCAGTTCCCCCCATATTCAGCCAGTTTGTCCCCCATATACAGCCAGTTCCCCCCATATTCAGCCAGTTTGTCCCCCATATACAGCCAGTTCCCCCCATATTCAGCCAGTTTGTCCCCCATATTCAGCCAGTTCCCCCCATATTCAGCCAGTTTGTCCCCCATATACAGCCAGTTCCCCCCATATTCAGCCAGTTTGTCCCCCATATTCAGCCAGTTCCCCCCAAATGCAGCCAGTTTGTCCCCCATATTCAGCCAGTTTGTGCCCCATATTCAGCCAGTTTGTCCCCCAAATGCAGCCTGTCCCCCCCCCCCAGCCCTGCACTTACCTTCCTCGGTCCGCGCCGTCCTTGATGTGTTCTCCCGCCCTCGATGTTGCTTCAGCCAATCAGGTTACCGGTAACCAGATCCGGTGAACCTGATTGGCTGAAACCTCCACACAGTCTTCTTCCAGGAACGCACCCCCGTGCGTACCTGGGAGGAGTTTTTGGAAGCCGAATACAGCGTGAGAGCTGTATTCGGAAAGCCTATCAGAGCCGCTGGCTCTGATAGGCACTTCCAAGTTACACCCACCGCCGGCTGCCGCTCTAATTCATATGGCCGGCGCTCACCAGGAGGCCGGCCATATGAATAGTGGGCAGCGCGGCAGCGGTGACAATACACAGATTCATGCAATGCATGAATCTGTGTATTGTCTTTCAGTGGCGGTGCGGGAGCGAGAGGGGGCGGCGCTCCGGCGCCCTCTATGGACGCACCGCCACTGCTCCTCCTTCATCCTGGCTTTGTTCTGTCTGTGTATCAAAAAGGTACATAGTTAAATTTTGGTCTTCATCTATCACACACATTTGTCACCTCATGACAGTTGCAAATTGAATGCTAATAAATATTAAAGACAATCATTCTGACCCCTGCACTTTTCATTCTTGTCCCCATAATTTTTGGCCACTACTGTCTATTGATATGTCAAACACTTTTTGTTCAATCATTACATTTTTTGCACTAGTAACATCAGTTTTACATCATTATACTTTTAGTACAAGAAATCTTTAGATAAATACTATACTCACTGATTCTGAATTATGGTGAGTTGAACCATTTCATTTTATATTACAATGTAATAATATAAATAATGCGCTTCAATCAGGGATGATTGAAGCTCCAACACCAGCCATTTGTTGGAAGTACCAATAAATATAGTCTTATTCAGTGGTGGCTGGTGCTCAAAATTTTTGGGGGGGGGCGCAAACAAACTGAAAAAAAAAAAAAATCAATTGCCGCCACTGTGCCCATTAAACGCAGCCACTGTGCCCAAACGCCACCACTTTGCCCCCTCAAATACAGCCAGTTTGTTTCCATATACAGCCAGTGTGCCCCCATATATATATATATATACAGCCAGTGTGCCCCCATATACAGCCAGTGTGCCCCCATATACAGCCAGTGTGCCCCCATATATATATATAGCCAGTGTGCCCCCATATACAGCCAGTTTGTCCCCATATATATAGCCAGTGTGCCCCCATATACAGCCAGTGTGTCCCCATATATATAGCCAGTGTGCCCCCATATACAGCCAGTTTGTCCCCATATACAGCCAGTTCCCCCCAAATGCAGCCAGTTTCCCCCCCCCATATACAGCCAGTTCCCCCCAAATGCAGCCAGTTTGTCCCCCATATACAGCCAGTTCCCCCAAATGCAGCCAGTTTGTCCCCCATATACAGCCAGTTCCCCCCAAATGCAGCCAGCGTGTCCCCCATATACAGCCAGTTCCCCCAAATGAAGCCAGTTTGTCCCCCATATACAGCCAGTTCCCCCCAAATGCAGCCAGCGTGTCCCCCATATATAGCCAGTTCCCCCCAAATGCAGCCAGTTTGTCCCCCATATACAGCTAGTTCCCCCCAAATGCAGCCAGCGTGTCCCCCATATACAGCCAGTTCCCTCCATATTCAGCCAGTTTGTCCCCCATATACAGCCAGTTCCCCCCATATTCAGCCAGTTTGTCCCCCATATACAGCCAGTTCCCCCCATATTCAGCCAGTTTGTCCCCCATATTCAGCCAGTTCCCCCCATATTCAGCCAGTTTGTCCCCCATATACAGCCAGTTCCCCCCATATTCAGCCAGTTTGTCCCCCATATTCAGCCAGTTCCCCCCAAATGCAGCCAGTTTGTCCCCCATATTCAGCCAGTTTGTGCCCCATATTCAGCCAGTTTGTCCCCCAAATGCAGCCTGTCCCCCCCCCCAGCCCTGCACTTACCTTCCTCGGTCCGCGCCGTCCTTGATGTGTTCTCCCGCCCTCGATGTTGCTTCAGCCAATCAGGTTACCGGTAACCAGATCCGGTGAACCTGATTGGCTGAAACCTCCACACAGTCTTCTTCCAGGAACGCACCCCCGTGCGTACCTGGGAGGAGTTTTTTGGAAGCCGAATACAGCGTGAGAGCTGTATTCGGAAAGCCTATCAGAGCCGCTGGCTCTGATAGGCACTTCCAAGTTACACCCACCGCCGGCTGCCGCTCTAATTCATATGGCCGGCGCTCACCAGGAGGCCGGCCATATGAATAGTGGGCAGCGCGGCAGCGGGTGACAATACACAGATTCATGCAATGCATGAATCTGTGTATTGTCTTTCAGTGGCGGTGCGGGAGCGAGAGGGGGCGGCGCTCCGGCGCCCTCTATGGACGCACCGCCACTGCTCCTCCTTCATCCTGGCTTTGTTCTGTCTGTGTATCAAAAAGGTACATAGTTAAATTTTGGTCTTCATCTATCACACACATTTGTCACCTCATGACAGTTGCAAATTGAATGCTAATAAATATTAAAGACAATCATTCTGACCCCTGCACTTTTCATTCTTGTCCCCATAATTTTTGGCCACTACTGTCTATTGATATGTCAAACACTTTTTGTTCAATCATTACATTTTTTGCACTAGTAACATCAGTTTTACATCATTATACTTTTAGTACAAGAAATCTTTAGATAAATACTATACTCACTGATTCTGAATTATGGTGAGTTGAACCATTTCATTTTATATTACAATGTAATAATATAAATAATGCGCTTCAATCAGGGATGATTGAAGCTCCAACACCAGCCATTTGTTGGAAGTACCAATAAATATAGTCTTATTCAGTGGTGGCTGGTGCTCAAAATTTTTGGGGGGGCGCAAACAAACTGAAAAAAAAAAAAAATCAATTGCCGCCACTGTGCCCATTAAACGCAGCCACTGTGCCCAAACGCCACCACTTTGCCCCCTCAAATACAGCCAGTTTGTTTCCATATACAGCCAGTGTGCCCCCATATATATATATATATACAGCCAGTGTGCCCCCATATACAGCCAGTGTGCCCCCATATACAGCCAGTGTGCCCCCATATATATTGTGAGGGGGTTAGCTCGGCAGCGGGTATGTGTGACCCCCGGGATGGGCTCCCCACCCAAAAACAGGCCCAGCAGACGGAGGTTGTGGTTTTCAAAATCAAAAAGGTGCGGTTTATTTTCTATTTACAGTGACAAAAACACAGCAAGGCAAAAAAAACATAAACAAAATAAATCCTGGTCAACTTGACCTCTGACTAAACTTACAGATTTCCTAACTAACAACTGGGATCAGCCTAGTGCTGTCCTAGTCCCTAAGTCCCTGGTTTTAAATGTCCAAGCAAAATATAGCCACACAGGCTTTCTCTCACCGCACAGGGGTTCACTCTCCCTAGACAGTCCACACAGGTCTGCTTCCAGGCATGAGCTAACACCTAATGAATCTGGGAGTTTTTTATAGAGGCCTAAATGAGCTGACAAGCTTCAGCTGGCCTCATCAACTCCCTGTCTGCACGACGCCCAGCCCTCTCCCTAGAGGTATGAGTCATCAATGAGCCCACTAGTCTCAGCTGGGCTTATACAACTCTCCACCTAGCTGTATAAGTCGGCGTAAAGCCTGAATCTGGGCGAAATATATCTACCCCCCTGGATGCAACCAGGTGACTTTACCTTCCTGCTGTCACATACCCCCCCCTCTTGTTTTAACCTCGGGGTTGGAACACCAGCAATCAGGCATTCATGTACTCGAGACAAAGCATCCACATTCCCCATTTGAACGCCAGGGCGATGCTTTACTGTGAAGTTGAATTCCTGGAGGGCCAGGAACCACCTATTCACTCTTCTATTTGTTTCCTTGTTTTGAGCCATCCACTTTAACGGAGCGTGATCCGTAACCATGTCAAAGTGCCTACCTAGCAGGTAGTACCGAAGGGAATCTAGAGCCCACTTCACCGCTAAACACTCCTTTTCAACGGTGGCGTAATTTACCTCATGGGACTTCAACTTCCTGCTGAGGTAAATGACTGGGTGCTCTTCCCCGTTCCAGACCTGGGACAATACTGCTCCTAACCCCACATCTGACGCATCACTTTGTACGACAAAGTCTCTAGAGAAGTCGGGTGAGTACAACACTGGCTGGCTACATAAGGCTTGTTTCAAGAATTGGAATGCTGCCTCAGCCTCGGGGGTCCATTTAATCATGACCGACCCTTTCCCCTTCGTCAGGTTGGTTAGGGGCACAGCCTTAGAAGCAAAGTGGGGAATGAATCGCCGATAATACCCAGCGATTCCCAGAAAGGCTCGTACCTGCTTCTTGCTGTTGGGACGTGGCCAACTCTGGATGGCCTCGACTTTGTTGAGTTGGGGTTTTATTACTCCCCTCCCAATGGTGTACCCAAGATATTTGGCCTCCTCCTGCCCAATGGTACACTTCTTGGGGTTAGCCGTAAACCCTGCTTCCCGAACAGAGTCCAGGACTGCTTGCACTTTTGGCAGATGTGAGGCCCAATCTGTGCTATGGACAATTATGTCATCCAGGTAAGCCGCAGCATACTTCCGATGGGGCCTCAGCATCTGGTCCATTTTCCGCTGGAATGTGGCCGGCGCATTCTGTAACCCGAACGGCATTCTTTTATATTGGAACGCCCCGTCTGGGGTTACAAATGCGGTTTTCTCTTTGGCCGACTTGGCCAGGGGGATTTGCCAATACCCTTTTGTGAGGTCAAGAGTCGTCATGTATCGGGCTGTTCCCAGCCGGTCGATCAACTCATCTATACGTGGCATGGGGTAGGTGTCAAATTTTGTAACTTTGTTCAACTGACGAAAATCGTTACAAAATCGCCAGCTCCCATCCGGTTTAGGCACCAACACAATGGGACTAGACCAATCACTTTGGGACTCCTCTATCACCCCTAAGTTCAGCATTTTCTGTACTTCCTCCCGTATTGCCTCCCGTCGGGCCTCTGGGATCCGATAGGGTTTTAACTTCACCCTTTCACCGGGCGGGGTAATAATGTCATGCTCTACCCCAGATGTTTGTCCCGGCAGCTCAGAGAATACCTCCTTGTTGCGAAGCACAAACTCCTTAACCTCCTGTTGTTGGGGTTGTGACAAGGTGGCTGCGATTCCAACCTCAGGAATCACGCAACCAGTTTGAGCTGGTGACCAAGTGTCTGCGACTAGGGACTCTCTATCCCTCCAGGCTTTCAACAGATTAACGTGATAGATCTGTTCGGGCTTTCGCCTTCCTGGTTGTCTGACCTTGTAATTCACTTCGCTCACTTTTTCCATTATCTCGTAGGGGCCTTGCCATTTGGCAAGGAATTTACTTTCAACCGTAGGGACAAGTACCAATATCCTATCCCCCGGGGAAAAGGTACGGGTCTTGGCTCCACGGTTGTACACTCTCTGCTGTGCCAACTGCGCTTGGGCCAAATGTTCCTTCACGATGGGCATTACCTGTGCAATTCGATCTCGCATCAGGGCGACATGCTCAATCACACTCCTGTGGGGAGAACTCTCACTTTCCCAAGTTTCCTTGGCAATATCCAACAGCCCTCTTGGGTGTCTCCCATACAGTAACTCAAAGGGGGAGAATCCCGTAGAGGATTGGGGCACCTCCCTAATAGCAAACATCAAATAAGGAAGTAGACAGTCCCAATCCCTTCCATCTCTATCCACCACTTTCTTCAACATTTGTTTTAGGGTTTTGTTGAATCTTTCAACCAGCCCATCGGTTTGGGGGTGATACACAGATGTACGCAATTGCGTCACTTTGAACAATTTACACAGCTCTTTCATAACCCGGGACATAAAGGGTGTACCTTGGTCCGTAAGCAGTTCTTTACAAATACCCACCCGGCTAAAAACAAGAGATAGCTCTTTGGCTATGGTTTTGGCCGAGGTATTTCTGAGAGGGATCGCTTCTGGATAACGGGTGGCATAGTCCATTATAACCAATATGTACTGGTGCCCCCTAGCGGACTTGATTATAGGACCTACCAAATCCATTGCGATTCTCTCAAACGGGACCTCAATGATGGGTAGAGGGACCAGCGGGCTACGGAAATGTGGCATCGGGGCCGACCTCTGACACACAGGGCAGGAGGAACAATAATTTTCTATGTCCTTCATCACCCCAGGCCAATAGAATCTCTGTAATACCCTCTCTCGGGTTTTCTCTGTCCCCAGATGACCTCCAAGAATGTGCCCATGGGCCAACTCCAACACCAACTTCCTGTAAGGTTTGGGCACCACAAGCTGCTCAACGGTTTCTTCTGCCCTTTTTGCCACCCGATACAGTAGGTCCTTCTCTACGCTGAAGTATGGGTAAGTGCCGGTATTATCTGGGTTCACTAACTCGCCATCTATTTTCACTACGTTTTCCCGTGCCTTTATTAGGGCGGGGTCTTTCAACTGTTCTGTGGCAAAGTTTTCCCTGTGAACCTCAAGATCAGAAAACTCCACAGACGGTAGGTTTTCGTCTGAGGAGGTGGGCTCCTCTCCAGTTTCTTGAGTCTCCCCTGCCAATACTGACAAGGGAAATTCCGGAGAGTCCTCACCACTCTCAGGGGAGTTCTGGCTATCACATTCCTGGTACATAGGGGCACCAGTGGGGGGCTCAGGATCATCCCACAGTTCCCAGAACTTCGGAAAATCCCTTCCCACAATGGCGTCATGCGGTAACTGAGATACTAAGCCCACTGGATGAGAGAGGGTACCTTTGGGGGTCTCGAAACACACTGTAGTCACTGGATACTCTCGGGTGTCCCCATGCACACAAATAACGGCTACCTTGCTATTCCCAGAGACCTCTGTTTTAACTAACTCAGCCTTTATCAGGGTCACAAGGCTACCTGAATCCAGCAATACCACAACATTTCTACCATTAATACACATTTTGCATAAATGTTTCTCAGTTCCCCGAATGGCAGTGCATGCGACTGTCGCACACAGCGACTGACGTCTGCCCGTCAGAAAGTCACACTGCATGGGTTCCTCCACAACCGGGCAATTTGCTGCAATATGTCCCGCTTGCCGGCAGCGGTAGCAAACGATCCTTCTTGCGGCCTCTTGAGCCGCTGATTTCCCAGGCTGTTCTCGCCAAACTTGGGGTAGAGCTCCCACCCTCTCACTCTCTCCACCCTCACCCCTTGGAATCCTCTTATCCGCCCCTGGGGATGGTCTGGTCTTAGGGTGGAAAGTCCGAGTGTCTCTGGAAGAGGCCGTCAGGTTCTCTGTAGCCAAGTATTTCTCCACACGATCCACAAGACCATCGGCCGTCTCTGGGTCTCCATGGCTTACCCACTTTTGGATGGCAGTAGGAAGAGCTCTCAAAAACCGATCCATTACAACACGTTCCACAATCTTTGGTGCGGACAAAGTCTCTGGCTGTAGCCACTTTCTGCTCAGGTGAATGAGATCATACATTTGAGACCTGGGGGGTTTTCCAAGCTGGAAAGTCCAGTTATGCACACGCTGAGCCCGGACAGCCAGGGTGACACCCAGCCTGGCCAATATTTCAGCTTTTAGCATCACATAGTCTTTTGCTTGGTTAGGCTCTAGGTCATAGTAAGCTTTCTGCGATTCACCAGTTAACAGAGGAGCCACTAGTCCAGCCCACTGCTCCTCAGGCCACTTTTCTCTTTCAGCGGTCCTTTCAAATGTGGTCAAAAATACCTCTGGATCATCCTCTCCAGTCATTTTTGTCAATAAACGACTCACCCCAAAGGACGCGGTATTAGTGGGACGGCTTTCCTCACTGGTCTGCGGACGTTGCTGCATTACTGCTTCCATCTGTTGTTGTAGTCTCTGCTCTTGCTTCTGCAACAGGTCTATGAAGCGGGCCTCAGATTGCTGTTGGGCTTGTTGCTGAACCTCCAGACTCTGTTGTAAAGTTGCAAGGCTCTGTTGATGAGCTTGCTGCTGGGCTGCAAGGCTCCTTTGCAAACCTGCATTTGTCTGCTGTTGATTGGCATTTGCTAGAGCCAGCTGTTTCAGTATCTCCTCCATGCTGGCTTAAAAAAAAAACTGCCACTGGTTCTCCACCAACTGTGAGGGGGTTAGCTCGGCAGCGGGTATGTGTGACCCCCGGGATGGGCTCCCCACCCAAAAACAGGCCCAGCAGACGGAGGTTGTGGTTTTCAAAATCAAAAAGGTGCGGTTTATTTTCTATTTACAGTGACAAAAACACAGCAAGGCAAAAAAAACATAAACAAAATAAATCCTGGTCAACTTGACCTCTGACTAAACTTACAGATTTCCTAACTAACAACTGGGATCAGCCTAGTGCTGTCCTAGTCCCTAAGTCCCTGGTTTTAAATGTCCAAGCAAAATATAGCCACACAGGCTTTCTCTCACCGCACAGGGGTTCACTCTCCCTAGACAGTCCACACAGGTCTGCTTCCAGGCATGAGCTAACACCTAATGAATCTGGGAGTTTTTTATAGAGGCCTAAATGAGCTGACAAGCTTCAGCTGGCCTCATCAACTCCCTGTCTGCACGACGCCCAGCCCTCTCCCTAGAGGTATGAGTCATCAATGAGCCCACTAGTCTCAGCTGGGCTTATACAACTCTCCACCTAGCTGTATAAGTCGGCGTAAAGCCTGAATCTGGGCGAAATATATCTACCCCCCTGGATGCAACCAGGTGACTTTACCTTCCTGCTGTCACAATATATATAGCCAGTGTGCCCCCATATACAGCCAGTTTGTCCCCATATATATAGCCAGTGTGCCCCCATATACAGCCAGTGTGTCCCCATATATATAGCCAGTGTGCCCCCATATACAGCCAGTTTGTCCCCATATACAGCCAGTTCCCCCCAAATGCAGCCAGTTTCCCCCCCCATATACAGCCAGTTCCCCCCAAATGCAGCCAGTTTGTCCCCCATATACAGCCAGTTCCCCCAAATGCAGCCAGTTTGTCCCCCATATACAGCCAGTTCCCCCCAAATGCAGCCAGCGTGTCCCCCATATACAGCCAGTTCCCCCAAATGAAGCCAGTTTGTCCCCCATATACAGCCAGTTCCCCCCAAATGCAGCCAGCGTGTCCCCCATATACAGCCAGTTCCCCCCAAATGCAGCCAGTTTGTCCCCCATATACAGCTAGTTCCCCCCAAATGCAGCCAGCGTGTCCCCCATATACAGCCAGTTCCCCCCATATTCAGCCAGTTTGTCCCCCATATACAGCCAGTTCCCCCCATATTCAGCCAGTTTGTCCCCAATATACAGCCAGTTCCCCCCATATTCAGCCAATTTGTCCCCCATATTCAGCCAGTTCCCCCCATATTCAGCCAGTTTGTCCCCCATATACAGCCAGTTCCCCCCATATTCAGCCAGTTTGTCCCCCATATTCAGCCAGTTCCCCCCAAATGCATCCAATTTGTCCCCCATATTCAGCCAGTTTGTGCCCCATATTCAGCCAGTTTGTCCCCCAAATGCAGCCTGTCCCCCCCCCCCCCAGCCCTGCACTTACCTTCCTCGGTCCGCGCCGTCCTCGATGTGTTCTCCCGCCCTCGATGTTGCTTCAGCCAATCAGGTTACCGGTAACCAGATCCGGTGAACCTGATTGGCTGAAACCTCCACACAGTCTTCTTCCAGGAACGCACCCCCGTGCGTACCTGGGAGGAGTTTTTGGAAGCCGAATACAGCGTGAGAGCTGTATTCGGAAAGCCTATCAGAGCCGCTGGCTCTGATAGGCACTTCCAAGTTACACCCACCGCCGGCCGCCGCTCTAATTCATATGGCCGGCGCTCACCAGGAGGCTGGCCATATGAATAGTGGGCAGCGCGGCAGCGGTGACAATACACAGATTCATGCAATGCATGAATCTGTGTATTGTCTTTCAGTGGTGGTGCGGGAGCGAGAGGGGGCGGCGCTCCGGCGCCCTCTATGGACGCACCGCCACTGCTCCTCCTTCATCCTGGCTTTGTTCTGTCTGTGTATCAAAAAGGTACATAGTTAAATTTTGGTCTTCATCTATCACACACATTTGTCACCTCATGACAGTTGCAAATTGAATGCTAATAAATATTAAAGACAATCATTCTGACCCCTGCACTTTTCATTCTTGTCCCCATAATTTTTGGCCACTACTGTCTATTGATATGTCAAACACTTTTTGTTCAATCATTACATTTTTTGCACTAGTAACATCAGTTTTACATCATTATACTTTTAGTACAAGAAATCTTTAGCTAAATACTATACCTGGCTCCATATGGTCAAATCAGGCTCCTCCAGGAATTCAGGTTGTTCCTCCGAAGAAGGTTGAACTTGGCTGCATGGAAGGCTGGAGGGTTGGCTGCAGGGAAGGCTGGAGCTACTTCTGGGGGGAAGGCTTGAAAGGGATTCCCTTGCTTCCAGATGGTCATCAAGGAAGTTTAGCTGACTGAAGTATCACAGAATAGGCTTGTAAATTTGATCTGCAGCTGCTCCTGACCTCATTGATTTGATAACTTTTTTTGCGTTCAGTACGATATGTGCCCCTAATGGTCGCAATTTTCTTCTTGACATCCTCGATTGTTGCTGTGGGGATCTGGGTTTTCATAAATTCAAGCATGCTCTCCAGTGCTATCTTCCTGGCTTCTTTATTTTTATTTGTCTTACTTTCCATAAAACTGGAAGATTTTTCCACCTTTTGCAGGAACTCTGCCATAAACTCGGTATCTTTGAAGACCTGCATGATTTCTGCAAGTCAAAAACCAGTCAAAAATACTAATGTCAGTCAAGACTCTACTACTAATCTTTCTCACCATATATAGGCCACAAACTCATCCACTGATCAGTCAAGTCAAAAAAATGTTACGTACCCTCGATCTACACGTTCGTTGCTTCCGACCTTCTTCCACACACTGAACGTCGTTTTGACCCATGCGGATTCCTGTTATATACACTGCGCATGTGTGAAGCTCTGCACGCTTTCCCCCCCCTGCCGTTCGTTATACTATTTTTCCCACCCCTTCTCGCTCGTCGTAATGCAAGACAACATGGCGGACACTCTGCAAGTGGCAACCTCAACCGAGGAGGAAATCCAGGTGGAACCACAGACCAGATCCCGGAGATACAAGGCCACAAACATGGCGTTCGTGGAGATGGTTGAAATGGCTGCAATATTGAGGAGGTAGGATTATGATGCAAAAATGCATAATCAGGTCAAGGCCAAAATAATGGACAAAGTGGTTAAAACTTTGCGAATTAAATTTGGGGTGCGCAGATCAAAAGAACAGCTCCACAAAAGATGGCCTGACATCAAGTTGAGGGAGCCGGAGCAATACCACAAAATTAAAAAAGTTATTAGAAAAAGTAAGTCATTTTCCTGTGTTACTCAGATTATTATTACTAGCATGGTGCTGCATGTGCTTTTTCTTTAATGTAGTACAGTTCAAGATGTCAAGTTTCATGTTCGTGGGCACAATTATCGGTCGTAGGAATCATCGTTCATTCGCTCACTAATAATAATACAATTTTTTTGTCTGATAGTGTTAACTAAATTTGACCATGCCTATTTAGGCATGGTCAAATTTAGTTAACACTATCAGACAAAAACATCGTAATTTTATTAGTGAGCGATTGAACGATGATTCCTACGACTGATTATTGTGCCCAAGAACATGAAACTTGACATCTTGAACTATTTATGTGAGAATATTTTTGGAACATGGTTGTGTAGATGTGTTGGTAACTATATTTAAATAATAATAAAACTGGTTTCAGTGTACGGTAAGGAGAGGATGCTCAGCAGCTGGTTACACATCTGGACTCATTAGCACAAGTGTGGGCCACAAGAACAACCTTTTTAGGGTGTCACACACAGGTGATCCAGTGGATACTTGGAGTAACGGCACCCCAAGTATGAAAGGGAGTTAACGCCGCTTAAGCGATTCCCTCTCCTGGACACACATTCGCTACCGATACTCCACAGTCAGGCGACCACTTCCCATAGGATTAATCCTTCCATAAGAACGAGACAACACGCTCTGTATCTTCCCAAGATAGACTCTGTTTATTGAAAAAACATTGCAACTTTTATACACATAGATGGGAGTTTCTTATTTTCTTCTCACCATACATCTTTGACCAGAGCTAATTTCCATGATCTACTTAACTACAGCTTGATGACTCAGACATATGACCTTTTTAGGCTAGCTTTTGTCTCCCAATCCACATTTCAGTTTAAATGATTATGCGTGACCTTTTAGGCTAGCCGTACCGTCTCCTATTTCTCAAAAGACTTCACACAATAGATACATAACGAGCTCCCAATACACATCTCACAATGAAAGGATCTGTAGCATAATTGAGGTTCATTAACATTACACAAGCAGACAGGTGACACATCAGCATCTCTTAATTTAACCTGTTGAGTTCAGGATCAACAAAATAGTTATTTACAGATCCTGGGAAATATTGGTGAATAATATTACAGACCCATTTTAAAACAATCCAATACATATTCTCAATGTCCATTATTTCCTGGCTCATCCTGTGCCCAAAATGACCCCTGTCACAACAACGTATATACAGCATTGAATCTGATTAGTACAGATCATAGTGGGGTTTTCATTCACCCTGTGCCCCTAATAGAGACACAGGGTGGTTTACACATAAGAGGCATTGGGGAAGCTGAAGCAAGGGTATCTCATACTTTCTAAGAGATTCTGGGTTCCCCGGGCCCTCCCGTTACACTTGGTGTGTTTCCATGTGTGAAACTTGACCAAAATAGATCAATGTACCAGCTTTGGTAATGGATACAATCATGTGTTCAGCTTAGAACTATTGACAAAACAGACACTTGTACCACACTTCCAAAGAATGATTCATATTCCTCTTTCAGGCCTCAAATCTTTTTTTACTCAAGTATAACTTTTGCTTCAATCTCATAGGGCTTCAAAGAGCTTTGAGACGGGAGCCTAGGAATCCCACACCTCCAAACCAAGACCCACAACCGCGGGATGTGGTAGAAGAAGTGGGGGAAGTGGAAAATGGCACCACAACAGGTCAGTGTCATACACCACAGATTCAGGTAATATATGTAGGCCTGCATATTTATAATACATGGCGTGTTTCTAAATTTTAGGTGCTTTTCTGCCTGTGGAGCAAGAAAGATTCACCAGTCACAGTGCCCAGATGGTGATCAACTAAATCATGGTCTGCTCTCGTGACCTGGATCACATAAACCAAAACTTGCTCCAGATCAGGCAAAAGACCAAGCAGTTGTAGCAAAGAATAAAAAAATATCATAGACGTGCTTGGGAGGGTTTAATAATTGAATATGGCAAAAATTTTAACTATTAATTTTGTTTGTTGTTTTGATTGTTTGGTTTGTAATGTTTTAATTGTTTTTAGTACAAGTTACATGCGTTCATGCGTTTTAGCAAGATAAATACCCCAAAAAAATAATAATACAATTTTCTAATTTTTTTGAAAAAAAAAAACACATTTAAAATGTGTAACAATTAAAACGATTTTATACTCAACAATGTGTGGCTTCTTATATCAATGTTGCCTAAAATAAAATAAAAAATTTTGGGGTGTTTACACTGACAATGATGGTTATTTACTAAAGGAAAATACACATGGCACTACAAGTGCACTAGGATAACCTAGGAGAAAGATAAAAGAAACCCAAAGCAAAAAAAAAACCAAGATGTTTTCAGTAGAAATTATATTTTTATTTAAACAAAACATTCAAATGTCATCAGGCATTGCAATGGCCCCCCTACCCATAAAATACTCCAAATACTGTTGCCGCACATCACGGACGCTTTGGGGGGCCAAGCCTGTAGGGCCAGCTTCCTTGGCCGGCAATGCAAGTTCAGAATGTACTCATGCCCCATAGAAGCGAAATAATTTGGAGAATATTTTTTTTTTAAATTATGAAGGACGCAACAGCACATTACAATGTGATTCCACTTGTACTTCGCCATATTTATTGAGGTCATAAAGAGGCGGAAATGGCTGGCCATGATGCCAAAGGCATTTTCAACCACCCTTCTGGCTCTGGCCAGCCTGAAATTAAACATCCTCCTCTCAGGGGTGAGGGTCCTTTGGGGAAAAGGCCTCATCAGATGTGAACAGAGCGCAAACGCCTCATCTGCGATGAAAACAAAGGGTAGTCCCTCTTCATTCTCTGCCGCAGGTGGCAATGCCAGGTCATCTGATTGTAGCCGTTGGGCGAACTCCGTCTGGGCAAAAACTCTGCCATCAGACATTCGCCCATTTTTCCCCACATCCACAAAAAGGAATTCATAATTGGCAGACACCACCGCCATCAGCACGATACTGTGGAACCCTTTATGATTAAAATAATACGATCCCAAACGGGGTGGTGGCACGATGTGGACGTGCTTGCCATCAATGGCTCCTCCACAGTTGGGAAAGTTCCAACGCTGTGAAAACTCCGATGCCACATTCTGCCATTCCTGTGGCGTAGAAGGGAACTGTGTAGTCAAACAAGAAAAAAAAATTAATACTTTGATACATAAACATTGCAAGCAGATTATCCCAAAACATTCTTGCCAAAACATCAGTATAACATTAATTTGAAGGAGTATTTTAAGACAAAAAAAAGATCACTAATCAGATTTCTCACCCCCTCTGATGATCCAAAAACATTATTTTATGGGGGGTGGGGGGGTTCAAGGGTTGGAGGGTCAAGCACTACAATGGAGCAGACAAAAAACATTGGGAAGTGACTAGGCTAGGTGTGTTTGGGCCCAGGATAGAATGCTGGAGAGGTTGGTTATTGGAAATATGCATGTAGGCCAAAAAAGGAGCATTAAAAGTTTACAACATGCATGGGGACAAAGGGGACATTCACAGCATATTACAATCATGGTAATTAGGGACTGTTGAAACAAATACTATATATTAGCAAGCATTAAATACATAGAATATGAGGTTAAAGGACAAAACTTACCTTAATATAGTACTCATGCAGGACTTGGATTATGGCAGAACAGGTTTCTGGGATAATGAGGCCCAGAGCCTGGGGGGAGATGCCTGTCGAGAACTTGAGGTCCTGCAAGCTTCTCCCTGTTGCCAGGTAGCGCAACGTAGCAACTAGCCTCTGCTCAGCAGTGATGGCTTCCCGCATAACGCTGTCCTGCCTGGTGATATAGGGGGACACCAAAGCCAAGAGCTTCTGAAAAACGGGGTCAGACATCCTAAGAAAATTCCTGTAGTCATCATGGTTATTCTCCTGGATCTCTGGCAGCAGAGGCATGTGACAGAATTGGTCCCGCTGAAGCAACCAATTCTTGGTCCATGAACTCCTCCTCACCCTGTTCATGGACCGGAGCTGGGATAAAGCAACAATCCCAGCACCAAGCACAGCACGATCTCGGCGACAAGAACGTACCCGCAACATGGCTAGAAAACGGTTGTCTAATCAGAACGAACTAAAAGAATGCACTGAAGAACAGCAAGGCCTCTGAAGAAAGACCTGAAAAACAGTAACGAGCAGACAAGAACGCACTGCCAAAACAGATACGAACTGACTACAAGCACTGAAAGACAGATACGAACCCACAAGCACAAACTGAACACCAGAAAACGATCTTTAAAGCACGAAGACTGAAAAGCGCGAATCGTCTCTCACCAAACTTTTACTAACACGCGGTAACACGAAATCAGCAAAAGCAGCCCAAAGGGTGGCGCTATCCGAATGGAACTTCCCCTTTATAGTCCCATCGTACGTGTTGTCGAATGTGTTGTACGTCACCGCGCTTTGCTCGAGCATTTTTTTTCACTATAGTGTGTAGGCAAGGCAGGCTTGAGAAGAATCACGTAGAGAAAAACGTTGTTTTTTTCAATGACATTAAAAACGGTCGTGTGCACGCAGAATTACTGATTGAAGATCCTGTGTGCTTTTTGGACTTTTTTTAAATATACAGATATTTTTTCACTGAATATATTTGAATGATATATTCTTTATTGGGTACACCTTTGCACATACTGTTTTTTTAGGAAGTTGAACACTTCACGATTTACACATGGACAATTTTTAAATATATAGATTTTTTCACTGAAATAATTTTAGAATGTATCTTTATTGAATGCACCATTATTGCACATATTGATTCATTGGCATTTTTGTGTGTATTTTAATTTAATGTATGCGCGCTCTTCTGCCCTTTACATTTATCTTGAACTTTAGTATTTAAGTTTTCAGAGCTGCAGCACACATCTCTCGCTCTCTTTTTTTTTTTTGGTTAGCGCAAATTCACCCCTTTTTTGTATACATTAGGAAATACTCACCTTAGATCAAAGCCCTGTAGTGGTCCCAATACACAGCTGTGCCCAGCGACATCGATCCCGGAGTTACTTCTGGGTATTGCGGGCTCTGGCACAGTTACCAGCCGGAGCCGAGATGACAATCACACCCTCGCATGCGAGCCGCCGGTAATGGCACACTAGCTTAAGCAATGGCACACTAGTTTAAGCAATGGCATGTTCGCAATTGCAGTGCACATGCGCCGATGACGTTGGCACATGCTGATACAGGGGATATCTCCTAAACCGTGCAGGTTTAGGAGATATCTGCGGTAGCTACAGGTAAGCCTTATTATAGGCTTACCTGTAGTAAAAAGTGACCACTACTTTAATAGCTGTGTGTTGAGTTATTTTGAGTGGACAGCAAATTTACACTGTTATAGAAGCTGTACACTCACTACTTTACATTGTAGCAAAGTGTCATTTCTTCAGTATTGTCACATGAAAAGATATAATAATATATTTAAAATATTTACAAAAATGTGAGGGGTGTACTCACTTTTGTGAGATACTATATATATATATTATATATATATATATATATATTATATATTATGTGTGTGTATGTGTATGTGTATATATATATATATGTAGCGGGTCCTCAATTTAGTGGGATACACCTGGGGGTAGTGTGACCCAGGTGTGTAATTATGTTAGGGTTCAGACCCCTTTTTTCTTATTCGTGGAGGATTGGGTGGTGCAATATTCTCTTTGACCAGTGGGTGTCAGTGTACCTGCTGGCTTGAGGTAGAATCGCTATCACAGTGTTACCCTTTTTTTTGGTTCCTTCCTGGAGATGGTACGGCTGGGGCGGGGAACCCGCCGTGGTGTCGATGGGAGGAGATAAAAGGGGAGACGCTCTCGCCACGGGGTCGTTTTTCGGGGATGATCTCTTCACGCACCCAGGCACCTTAGGCCTGGGTGCGGGCAGTTCAAGGTTCCGGCCTAGGCGCCCAAGGCCTGGCCGGAATGAAGATGGAGTCCATCCCAGGCACCTTCAGCCTGGGGTGAGGTACTATTGAGGAGGCCTGGGACCCGGTGACTCCGACTGGGTCCCGCGAGGGTGAAGTTGCTCCAGGGCGCCCCTTGCGAGGGGACCCGCATCTGAGGTGAGGAGGCTGGGGAGGTCACCCGTCCGAAGACCCGGTGCAGTGTCAACCCGGTGACGGATGGGCCTTCGGTAACTCCCTTGGAGGACATCTTCCCCTGATAGGGGCTACAGCGCAGCGGAGGAGCTTTCATCAAGACTCCTGCAACCCCTGGTCATAGCACAGGGGGTGTAGGGACTAGGAACCTGTACAGTGCCTCGACCTGCTTTCCCATCGTATCATGCCGTTGCATTTGACTGTATGTGGAGATACGCAATAAACCTGAGTTTGGACTTTGATGGGTGTATGGACTCTGTTGATGGGAGCAAAGGGAGATTCTGGCACGGAAGGACTGACCCTCGTAACCAGCACACATTTGACCCGAGGAAAAGATTGGTACTGGCCTTCACCTCACCCACATGCATGGGGAGGACATGGGCCGTAGCGCACCTCACTCTGTCGCTCGACATACCCCTAGCTAAAGAGGTCGGGGTGAGGAGGCCGCTACACGTGGGGGCTCGTCCGGGATGAAATGTGTGTTGACCCTGAGGTTTGGAACGGCTGTGTTTGAACTTTGCTGCCCGGAGGAGGTCCGAGCAGGTCGGCCATGTGATTGGCCAAAGTGCGTCCCTGTGCTCGAAGTCGTGGAAATTTCTCTGAAAAAACCGGGAGAGGCCCATGCAGAAAGAGCGGGAAGAGGGAGGAGTCCAGCCGTGTGACGAACTACATGTGGGGACTTTTGCTGCACTGCGCCACGAGGCACCCCGTGACTGTACAATTCGTGGGCGGAGGCTGGCGGAGGCCCGCGAAGGTGTGCAAGTCGTGGGAGGAGTCTGGCCACGTGTGGAGATACATGTGGAGACTCCGGCGCGTGGCCAGCGCGTGATGGAGCAGCAAGTGGTCGGAGTGAACTCAGGCTCCCAGTGGATGTCGGTACCTTATCCTTTCAAGATGACTGCATTTGCTGCTCCCCTGACAGACACGGGAATAAGACTTAGGCCCCGAGGACAGTTGGCTCTGTATTCATGCAGAGACACGGAGGCCCTCGGTGTGATCTGTCCCGGATGCTCGGGACTGGTGGTCCAACTAAAGCCATTCGGGCGATGCGAAGCATGCAAGGAGTTCCTTTTTGAGGTTGAACCATACACGGAAAGGCCCCGGGCCCTACGCCTCAACTGCATCACAGGAACCGCCACTCCGGAGGGAGAGATCAAAGCCTCTGCGGAGGTTCCCGTACGCGCTGACCAGGGCGAAGTGACTGCCCAACCAGAGACTGAGAGAGAAAAATCCGAGGACACTGCTTCGGTCACCACAGACTCCCTGCTGCCACCCCCGAAGAGGAAGATAGGCCTGGTGCAGGCCTCCTGTGGTCGTGGTCGAGCTTCACCCCGCTGCTTGCCGGACCTGGATGGATCCGGTCGGAAGAATCCTGGACATCCCAGTGCTGAAAAAAGTCCAGGTGAGCCAGGGGCTGGGACTGTGTGTGTGGTTGGAGGTGTCGGGAGTTCACATCTGGTGGAGCCCGCAAGGGAGGGTAGCCTTCCGTCTACTAGAGACTACCTTCCCGCCGAGATGTATGACACCTCCGACTTAGAGTCATTGTCAGACTGTAAAGCTGATTGGAGACTGGGACGCCATATCCATGCTGATAAGGTGCTCGTCTGCAGGAAAGAAGGAGAAGACGTCGAATATTCGGTGGAAGTATTTGACAAACACCTGAAGCCCTTGTTTTTGCCGGATCCAAGATTTTACTTGTAGGAGAAGTGAACTCCTATTTTGTTGCTGTTGAAACTTTCTGGAAGAGACATTCCCAGACGCCTAGAACTGTGCCCTACTTTTGTTTTGATTTGGGCTTTTCTTTCACTCACTGGAGATTTGGGAGCTGTTGTTTTTTTTTGTTCTCCCTTTTCGTCATGTGCCAAAAGGCAGAGACATTTGGGGATAGAGTTAGAGTAGGAAAGCAGGAAGAATGGAGACTTCGGCAAGTGTTGTGACCGCGGCGCTGTCACCAGGTGGCAGTGTTGTGCAACGGTTGTTTGAAAATATTACACATGCATTACTTACTTATTGGAGTGAGTGGGTCTCTCGGCTGACGGACCCACTCATGCCAAGTTAACACAGAGTGTTAGGATGTTTTTTTTTGTTTCCCTTCTGCAGGAGATTCGTCGGTCAAGACTACTGAGTATGGGGTGGTTCTTAGACAGTGACGGGAGGGATTGTATATGTGTACATGACAGATGTTTTATACAAGAGTTTATCGTTTTATATTTCCCTTTTCTGTTGAACAGGTCTTGGCATGTACAGTATTCAAAGTTTGGGGACAGCCTCTGGGGTTCACTCCATGTCACCATGTTAATGGGAGACATGGGTGTGCACCTGACGCTGGGGACCAGCGTCAAATCACAGGGGGGAGTGTGTAGTGGGGTCCTCAATTTAGTGGGATACACCTGGGGGTAGTGTGACCCAGGTGTGTAATTATGTTAGGGTTCAGACCCCTTTTTTCTTATTCGTGGAGGATTGGGTGGTGCAATATTCTCTTTGACCAGTGGGTGTCAGTGTACCTGCTGGCTCGAGGTAGAATCGCTATCACAGTGTTACCCTTTTTTTTGGTTCCTTCCTGGAGATGGTACGGCTGGGGCGGGGAACCCGCCGTGGTGTCGATGGGAGGAGATAAAAGGGGGAGACGCTCTCGCCACGGGGTCGTTTTTCGGGGATGATCTCTTCACGCACCCAGGCACCTTAGGCCTGGGTGCGGGCGGTTCAAGGTTCCGGCCTAGGCGCCCAAGGCCTGGCCGGAATGAAGATGGAGTCCATCCCAGGCACCTTCAGCCTGGGGCGAGGTACTATTGAGGAGGCCTGGGACCCGGTGACTCTGACTGGGTCCCGTGAGGGTGAAGTTGCTCCAGGGCGCCCCTTGCGAGGGGACCCGCATCTGAGGTGAGGAGGCTGGGGAGGTCACCCGTCCGAAGACCCGGTGCAGTGTCAACCCGGTGACGGATGGGCCTTCGGTAACTCCCTTGGAGGACATCTTCCCCTGATAGGGGCTACAGCGCAGCGGAGGAGCTTTCATCAAGACTCCTGCAACCCCTGGTCATAGCACAGGGGGTGTAGGGACTAGGAACCTGTACAGTGCCTCGACCTGCTTTCCCATCGTATCATGCCGTTGCATTTGACTGTATGTGGAGATACGCAATAAACCTGAGTTTGGACTTTGATGGGTGTATGGACTCTGTTGATGGGAGCAAAGGGAGATTCTGGCACAGAAGGACTGACCCTCGTAACCAGCACACATTTGACCCGAGGAAAAGATTGGTACTGGCCTTCACCTCACCCACATGCATGGGGAGGACATGGGCCGTAGCGCACCTCACTCTGTCGCTCGACATACCCCTAGCTAAAGAGGTCGGGGTGAGGAGGCCGCTACACGTATATATATATATATATATATATATATATATATATATTGTACAGGACGCCAAGGTTGGGTCCTGGACGGGTGCTATATAGCACCAATATTTGGGTTATGGTCCCTTTAATGAGTAGTAATGGTGCTCAGGAGGTCGCCCAGAATGTGTGAGGAGTTCCGGGCAAAATAAATAGCCCAGAGAGGACTGGCACGCAGTCCTCTTTGTATTAATAGAGAGGTATTTGGGGCCCGGAATTTCGGAGGCTCTAAAGTGACATTCGGGTGGGATAGAGCCTCCACTCCTGACCACTGAGAGTCAGCACACAGGGGGTTAAGGGCTTCCAGGAAAACAGCTCGTATAACAGGAAGTAGTGCTAGAGGTGTGAGAGAGAGGAGTATGAGGATTGCACCTGAGATGAGCTGTGTGTCTGCTAGGAGCTGGTAAATTTCAGCAAGAGCCCTGGAAGTTCCCCTACAAACTGTATGTGCCTTTTTCTTTGATTTATACTTGTGCTGAAGACAAGCCGGACTTTGTTTTGATACTTTTCTGTGTGCTGAATCAAGCTTGTTTCTTTTGGTTTGTTCACGAATAAAAGCCTTTCTGCTCAAAGTACAACGGTTTATGCACTTAGTCCCGTGGAGCTATAACCCCCAAAGTTTACAACTGGTGCCTTGGATGCGTGCAAAGTGCATTTGCAGCTGCAAAAACCGTTTAAAACAAACTGACATTTAAAGAGACAGGGTGCTTATGGCATGTCTTGGGTGAAGTCAGCTCAGACATTGCAGACAGCAGACAAAGGCATGGAGGAGGTCATCAAGGCTTTGGCACAAGCCACTGTAACCCAGCAGCAAGCCACTGCGGCCCAACAACAAGCTCTAGCAGAGGCAAACCGTCGCCATGAGGAAGCGATGGCTCAGCAGCAGGAAAGCACACGGCTGCTAGCCGCCCAGTTTACGGCCCAGCAGGGGTCCACTCAAGCACAGGTGGCCGCATTGCAGGAGGCAGTACAGCGGCTGGCTCAGGGACGAGAGCAAGTGGTCGTTGCCGCTGGCAACCAAGTGTCCGTGAGAGCCACTCATTTTTTACAAAAGCTAACACCCAGTGATGACGTAGAAGCTTTTCTCACTACCTTTGAAAGGATAGCAGAGAGAGAGGGGTGGCCCCGTGACCAATGGGCTGGTATTATCTCCCCTTTTCTCACCGGTGACCCGCAAAAGGCTTATTTTGACCTCCCATCTGAGCACATCAGCGACTATGAGCGGCTGAAAGCAGAGATCCTGGCCCGCCTGGGAGTGACCACAGCCGTCCGGGCTCAGAGGGTGCATCGCTGGCGGTACAAACCTGACCGACCACCTAGGTCCCAAATGCACGAACTAGTGCAGCTGGTGAAAAAATGGCTGCAGCCGGAAAAATTGTCGGGCCCACAAATGGTGGAACGGGTGGTGATGGATTGGTACCTGCGGTCCCTGCCAGATGACCTACAGCGCTGGGTAAGCCATGGAGACCCTGCAACTGCTGACCAGCTGGTTGAGTTGGTCGAAAGGTACACAGTGGTAGAGGACCTGCTTGGGCCTGCCAAGTGTCGGGAACCCACACCAAGGGCAACCAGACCAGCCACAGCACCTAGGAGAGAAGCCCTGCCTGACATTGGAACCCGCAAACCTGCATCATCTGCCGCAGAACCACGAAGGTTGGTTCCCGTCCCACGGATGGGGGACCTACAGTGTTGGCGATGTCGGTCCTGGGGGCATACCCGGGCACAGTGCTCGCTGCAGGAGGAGCCTATGGACTGTGGGACCGGTCGGAGAAGCTCCTTCTATGTTCAAAGAGTGTGTGCCACTCATCTTGATCTGGCTGAAGGACGGTTCGAGTGTGAAGTGTGGGTGAACCACCTTCCTGCTAAAGCGCTACTGGACTCCGGTAGCATGATAACACTGGTACATGCCAGGGTGCTCGGGAGACTCGGCCCAGTGAATAAGACTCTACGGGTAGTGTGTATCCATGGGGACACCAGGGAGTACCCCCTGGTCCCGGTAACAGTTTCCTATGGCCATATTTCAGTTACACAAGTGGTTGGGGTGGTAAAGAGTTTAATACATGACATCATAGTGGGGCGGGACTGTCCACTATTCCTTGAACTATGGAACCAGGTACAGATAGGGCCGCCCAGAGAACTGGGGACACTGGGCCGGGAAGGGACAGAGTCTGAGGGATCCGGGCCGGAAACCCCCACAAATATGGAGCTACCTGTCACTGACAATGAAGTTACAGAAAATACTAATTTGGATGATAATGTTTCTGTTCCAGGTCTTAAAACCGAGTGGATCTCTGAGGGGGGGGAAGTTTTCCCATTACAAGTCATGCTGGGGGAGGAAGATGAGGGGCTCTCTCCGGCTGAGGAGGAGGAGGGGGAAACATCCTCGAGGCCAGTGCATCCAGACCTGGATGTATCCAGGGGTGCATTTGGCACCGCCCAATTACAGGATCCTACCTTGATTAATGCTCGAGAGCAGGTTTCTGTCATTGATGGGGTCTCACAAGTGCCAGGGGCAGATCAGAGGTTTCCTCATTTTGCTTTAAAGGGAACCTTGTATATCGGGTAGCTGAGAGCCGAGGGGAAACTGTAGAGCAGTTGCTAGTTCCCCAACTATATAGGCGGATGCTCCTTGATCTAGCCCACAACGACGCACTGGGAGGACACCTGGGGGCAGAGAAAACGGAGGCCAGGATAACCGACCGGTTCTACTGGCCAGGAGTGAAGGTCGAGGTTAAAAGATATTGTGCATCTTGTCCCATTTGCCAGTTAACGGCCCCAGTGCCCCACTATAGAAACCCTCTAGTACCCTTGCCAATTATTGAGGTCCCATTCGAGCGGATCGCTATGGATCTGGTGGGACCCCTGGTAAAGTCGGCAAGGGGGCACCAATACATATTAGTCATCCTAGATTACGCAACTAGGTATCCAGAAGCAATCCCTTTGAGGAAAGCTTCCTCTAAGGCCATTGCCCGGGAGTTGTTTCAAATGTTCTCACGAACGGGGTTCCCCAAAGAGATGCTGACGGACCAGGGCACCCCTTTTATGTCAAAGGTGATGGCGGACTTGTGTAAACTGTTTCAGATTAAGCAGTTGCGGACGTCCGTTTATCACCCGCAGACCAATGGCCTAGTCGAGAGGTTTAATAAAACCCTAAAGTCCATGTTGAAAAGAGTGGTCCAAAAAGACGGGAAGGATTGGGATATGTTACTCCCTGCCTTGTTGTTTGCCATCCGGGAGGTTCCACAAGCATCCACGGGCTTCTCACCATTTGAGCTAGTGTATGGACGAAGGCCCCGGGGGTTGCTCGACCTAGTAAAAGAAACGTGGGAAAGTGAGTCCTCACCACATAAAACCGTGGTAGAGCATATCTCTCAAATGTGAGAGAGGGTGGCTAAGGTGATGCCGCTGGTGAGGGAGCACATGCAGAAGGCTCAGGATGCCCAAAGAAGAGTGTACAACCGGTCGGCTAAAATTAGACAATTTCAAGTAGGAGATCGGGTGGCTGTTCTAATACCCACGGTGGAGAGCAAATTCTTAGCCAAGTGGCAAGGTCCGTTTGAGGTAGTAGAGAAAGTAAGTGAGGTGAACTACAAAGTACACCAGCCAGGGAAAAGAAAACCCTACCAGATCTATCACGTGAATTTATTGAAACCCTGGAGAGACAGAGAACAGGTATCTGCGGTGGTAGGGGTACACTCAGGGGACCATGCAGGGATCGACCTGGTGCAGGTTGCTGCCACCCTGACTAGACCCCAAACCCAGCAAGCAAAAGGGTTTCTGCAAAGAAATAGGGTCATGTTTTCAGAATTGCCCGGGCTCACCAACGTCATCAGACATGACATCGTAACTGAACCCAATGTAAAAATCCGGTTAAAGCCTTACCGTATCCCAGAAGCTCATAGGGTGGCAGTATCTGATGAAGTTAAAAGAATGCTCGAACTTGAAATCATTGAAGTGTCACAGAGCGAGTGGTCGAGTCCAATCGTGTTGGTACCCAAACCCAACGTCACCCTCCGCTTCTGTAACGACTTTAGAAAACTTAATGAAGTCTCCAAATTTGATGCGTATCCCATGCCACGGGTAGATGAGCTAATTGAGAGGTTAGGTCCTGCCAGGTACATCACCACGCTGGACCTCACGAAAGGGTACTGGCAGATCCCCCTGACCAAGGAAGCCAGGGAAAAAACAGCCTTCTCCACCCCGGAAGGCCACTTCCAATACAAAAGGATGCCATTTGGTCTACACTCTGCCCCTGCCACGTTCCAAAGGGCCATGGACAAAACGTTGCGCCCACATCAACAGTACGCTTCTGTCTACTTAGATGACATAGTCATCTTCAGCACTGATTGGCAGTCCCATCTTCCCCGGGTTCAGGCAGTGGTAGACTCCTTGAGAAGAGCAGGGTTCACCATCAATCCGGAGAAGTGTGCCATTGGAATGGAGGAAGCCAAGTACCTAGGGTATATTGTGGGTAGGGGGTTGGTGAAGCCCCAAATGAGTAAGGTGGAAGCCATACAAGACTGGCCCCGTCCCCTAACCAAGAAGCAGGTCAGAGCGTTTTTGGGCATAGTTGGCTATTACAGGAGGTTTGTCCCCAACTTCGCCACCATTGCTGCACCGCTGACTGACTTGACCAAGGGCAGAAAGTCAGTGATGATAAAGTGGAATGCCGAAGCCGAGAAAGCTTTTCAAAAGCTTAAGATGGCATTATGCCAGGATCCGGTGCTGGTAGCTCCGGACTTCGCAAAAGATTTTGTAGTGCAGACAGACGCTTCAAGTGAGGGATTGGGAGCAGTCTTGTCGCAGGAAAGCAATGGGGAAGAGCATCCCGTAGTTTTTCTTAGCAGGAAGCTGACGGCAGCTGAAAAAAACTACGCTATGGTAGAGCGGGAGTGTCTGGCCATCAAGTGGGCTTTGGACTCCCTACGATATTTCCTCCTAGGTAGGAGGTTTCGCTTGATGTCAGACCACGCTCCTCTTACCTGGATGAGACAAAACAAGCACACCAATGCCAGGGTGACAAGGTGGTTTCTTTCTCTCCAGGAGTTCAATTTTGTGGTAGAACACAGACCCGGGAGACAGAATGCCGATGCCCTCTCCCGAGTCCATTGTATGATATCGAGTGGTGCCTCCAACACCTCCGCGTTGAGGCAGAGGGGGGGATATGTACAGGACGCCAAGGTTGGGTCCTGGACGGGTGCTATATAGCACCAATATTTGGGTTATGGTCCCTTTAATGAGTAGTAATGGTGCTCAGGAGGTCGCCCAGAATGGGTGAGGAGTTCCGGGCAAAATAAATAGCCCAGAGAGGACTGGCACGCAGTCCTCTTTGTATTAATAGAGAGGTATTTGGGGCCCGGAATTTCGGAGGCTCTAAAGTGACATTCGGGTGGGATAGAGCCTCCACTCCTGACCACTGAGAGTCAGCACACAGGGGGTTAAGGGCTTCCAGGAAAACAGCTCGTATAACAGGAAGTAGTGCTAGAGGTGTGAGAGAGAGGAGTATGAGGATTGCACCTGAGATGAGCTGTGTGTCTGCTAGGAGCTGGTAAAGTTCAGCAAGAGCCCTGGAAGTTCCCCTACAAACTGTATATGCCTTTTTCTTTGATTTATACTTGTGCTGAAGACAAGCCGGACTTTGTTTTGATACTTTTCTGTGTGCTGAATCAAGCTTGTTTCTTTTGGTTTGTTCACGAATAAAAGCCTTTCTGCTCAAAGTACAACGGTTTATGCACTTAGTCCCGTGGAGCTATAATCCCCAAAGTTTACAATATATATATATATATATATATATACTGTGAGGGGGTTAGCTCGGCAGCGGGTGTGTGTGACCCCCGAGATGGGCTCCCCACACAAAAACAGGCCCAGCAAACGGAGGTTGTGGTTTTCAAAATCAAAAAGGTGCGGTTTATTTTCTATTTACAGTGACAAAACACAGCAAAGCAAAAGAAACATAAACAAAATAAATCCTGGTCAACTTGACCTCTGACTAAACATACAGGTTTCCTAACTAACAACTGGGATCAGCCTAGTGCTGTCCTAGTCCCTAAGTCCCTGGTTTTAAATGTCCAAGCAAATAGCCACACAGGCTTTGTCTCACCGCACAGGGGTTCACTCTCCCTAGACAGTCCACACAGGTCTGGTTCCAGGCATGAGCTAACATCTAATGAAGCTGGGAGTTCTTATAGAGGCCTAAATGAGCTGACAAGGTTCAGCTGGTCTCCTCATCTCTGTCTGCACGACGCCCCACACTCTCCCTAGAGGTATGAGTCATCCATGAGCCCACTAGCCTTAGACAACTCTCCACCTAGTTGTATAAGTCGGCGTAAAGCCTGAATCTGGGCGAAATATATCTACCCCCCTGGATGCAACCAGGTGACTTTACCTTCCTGCTGTCACATACCCCCCCCCCCTCTTGTTTTAACCTCGGGGTTGGAACACCAGCAATCAGGCATTCATGTACTCGAGACAAAGCATCCACATTCCCCATTTGAACGCCAGGGCGATGCTTTACTGTGAAGTTGAATTCCTGGAGGGCCAGGAACCACCTATTCACTCTTCTATTTGTTTCCTTGTTTTGAGCCATCCACTTTAACGGAGCGTGATCCGTAACCATGTCAAAGTGCCTACCTAGCAGGTAGTACCGAAGGGAATCTAGAGCCCACTTCACCGCTAAACACTCCTTTTCAACGGTGGCGTAATTTACCTCATGGGACTTCAACTTCCTGCTGAGGTAAATGACTGGGTGCTCTTCCCCGTTCCAGACCTGGGACAATACTGCTCCTAACCCCACATCTGACGCATCACTTTGTACGACAAAGTCTTTAGAGAAGTCGGGTGAGTACAACACTGGCTGGCTACATAAGGCTTGTTTCAAGAATTGGAATGCTGCCTCAGCCTCGGGGGTCCATTTAATCATGACCGACCCTTTCCCCTTCGTCAGGTTGGTTAGGGGCACAGCCTTAGAAGCAAAGTGGGGAATGAATCGCCGATAATACCCAGCGATTCCCAGAAAGGCTCGTACCTGCTTCTTGCTGTTGGGACATGGCCAACTCTGGATGGCCTCGACTTTGTTGAGTTGGGGTTTTATTACTCCCCTCCCAATGGTGTACCCAAGATATTTGGCCTCCTCCTGCCCAATGGTACACTTCTTGGGGTTAGCCGTAAACCCCGCTTCCCGAACAGAGTCCAGGACTGCTTGCACTTTTGGCAGATGTGAGGCCCAATCTGTGCTATGGACAATTATGTCATCCAGGTAAGCCGCAGCATACTTCCGATGGGGCCTCAGCATCTGGTCCATTTTCCGCTGGAATGTGGCCGGCGCATTCTGTAACCCGAACGGCATTCTTTTATATTGGAACGCCCCGTCTGGGGTTACAAATGCGGTTTTCTCTTTGGCCGACTTGGCCAGGGGGATTTGTCAATACCCTTTTGTGAGGTCAAGAGTCGTCATGTATCGGGCTGTTCCCAGCCGGTCGATCAACTCATCTATACGTGGCATGGGGTAGGTGTCAAATTTTGTAACTTTGTTCAACTGCCGAAAATCGTTACAAAATCGCCAGCTCCCATCCGGTTTAGGCACCAACACAATGGGACTAGACCAATCACTTTGGGACTCCTCTATCACCCCTAAGTTCAGCATTTTCTGTACTTCCTCCCGTATTGCCTCCCGTCGGGCCTCTGGGATCCGATAGGGTTTTAACTTCACCCTTTCACCGGGCGGGGTAATGATGTCATGCTCTACCCCAGATGTTTGTCCCGGCAGCTCAGAGAATACCTCCTTGTTGCGAAGCACAAACTCCTTAACCTCCTGTTGTTGGGGTTGTGACAAGGTGGCTGCTATTCCAACCTCAGGAATCACGCAACCAGTTTGAGCTGGTGACCAAGTGTCTGCGACTAGGGACTCTCTATCCCTCCAGGCTTTCAACAGATTAACGTGATAGATCTGTTCGGGCTTTCGCCTTCCTGGTTGCCTGACCTTGTAATTCACTTCGCTCACTTTTTCCATTATCTCGTAGGGGCCTTGCCATTTGGCAAGGAATTTACTTTCAACCGTAGGGACAAGTACCAGTATCCTATCCCCCGGGGAAAAGGTACGGGTCTTGGCTCCACGGTTGTACACTCTCTGCTGTGCTAACTGCGCTTGGGCCAAATGTTCCTTCACGATGGGCATTACCTGTGCAATTCGGTCTTGCATCAGGGCGACATGCTCAATCACACTCCTGTGGGGAGAACTCTCACTTTCCCAAGTTTCCTTGGCAATATCCAACAGCCCTCTTGGGTGTCTCCCATACAGTAACTCAAAGGGGGAGAATCCCGTAGAGGATTGGGGCACCTCCCTAATAGCAAACATCAGATAAGGAAGTAGACAGTCCCAATCCTTTCCATCTCTATCCACCACTTTCTTCAACATTTGTTTTAGGGTTTTGTTGAACCTTTCAACCAGCCCATCGGTTTGGGGGTGATACACAGATGTACGTAATTGCGTCACTTTGAACAATTTACACAGCTCCTTCATAACCCGGGACATAAAGGGTGTACCTTGGTCCGTAAGCAGTTCTTTACAAATACCCACCCGGCTAAACACAAGAGATAGCTCTTTGGCTATGGTTTTGGCCGAGGTATTTCGGAGAGGGATCGCTTCTGGATAACGGGTGGCATAGTCCATTATAACTAATATGTACTGGTGCCCCCTAGCGGACTTGATTATAGGACCTACCAAATCCATGGCGATCCTCTCAAACGGGACCTCAATGATGGGTAGAGGGACCAGCGGGCTACGGAAATGTGGCATCGGGGCCGACCTCTGACACACAGGGCAGGAGGAACAATAATTTTCTATGTCCTTCATCACCCCCGGCCAATAGAATCTCTGTAATACCCTCTCTCGGGTTTTCTCTGTCCCCAGATGACCTCCAAGAATGTGCCCATGGGCCAACTCCAACACCAACTTCCTGTAAGGTTTGGGCACCACAAGCTGCTCAACGGTTTCTTCTGCCCTTTTTGCCACCCGATACAGTAGGTCCTTCTCTACGCTGAAGTATGGGTAAGTGCAGGTATTATCTGGGTTCACTAACTCGCCATCTATTTTCACTACGTTTTCCCGTGCCTTTATTAGGGCGGGGTCTTTCAACTGTTCTGTGGCAAAGTTTTCCCTGTGAACCTCAAGATCAGAAAACTCCACAGACGGTAGGTTTTCGTCTGAGGAGGTGGGCTCCTCTCCAGTTTCTTGAGTCTCCCCTGCCAATACTGATAAGGGAAATTCCGGAGAGTCCTCACCACTCTCAGGGGAGTTCTGGCTATCACATTCCTGGTACATAGGGGCACCAGTGGGGGGCTCAGGATCATCCCACAGTTCCCAGAACTTCGGAAAATCCCTTCCCACAATGGCGTCATGCGGTAACTGAGATACTAAGCCCACTGGATGAGAGAGGGTACCTTTGGGGGTCTCGAAACACACTGTAGTCACTGGATACTCTCGGGTGTCCCCATGCACACAAATAACAGCTACCTTGCTATTCCCAGAGACCTCTGTTTTAACTAACTCAGCCTTTATCAGGGTCACAAGGCTACCTGAATCCAACAATACCACAACATTTCTACCATTAACACACATTTTGCATAAATGTTTCTCAGTTCCTCGAATGGCAGTGCATGCGACTGTCGCACACATCGACTGACGTCTGCCCGTCAGAAAGTCACACTGCATGGGTTCCTCCACAACCGGGCAATTGGCTGCAATATGTCCCGCTTGCCGGCAGCGGTAGCAAATGATCCTTCTTGCGGCCTCTTGAGCCGCTGATTTCCCAGGCTGTTCTCGCCAAACTTGGGGTAGAGCTCCCACCCTCTCACTCTCTCCACCCTCACCCCTTGGAATCCTCTTATCCGCCCCTGGGGATGGTCTGGTCTTAGGGTGGAAAGTCCGAGTGTCTCTGGAAGAGGCCGTCAGGTTCTCTGTAGCCAAGTATTTCTCCACACGATCCACAAGACCATCGGCCGTCTCTGGGTCTCCATGGCTTACCCACTTTTGGATGGCAGTAGGAAGAGCTCTCAAAAACCGATCCATTACAACACGTTCCACAATCTTTGGTGCGGACAAAGTCTCTGGCTGTAGCCACTTTCTGCTCAGGTGAATGAGATCATACATTTGAGACCTGGGGGGTTTTCCAAGCTGGAAAGTCCAGTTATGCACACGCTGAGCCCGGACAGCCTGGGTGACACCCAGCCTTGCCAATATTTCAGCTTTTAGCATCACATAGTCTTTTGCTTGGTTAGGCTCTAGGTCATAGTAAGCTTTCTGCGATTCACCAGTTAACAGAGGAGCCACCAGTCCAGCCCACTGCTCCTCAGGCCACTTTTCTCTTTCAGCGGTCCTTTCAAATGTGGTCAAAAATACCTCTGGATCATCCTCTCCAGTCATTTTTGTCAATAAACGACTCACCCCAAAGGACGCGGTATTAGTGGGACGGCTTTCCTCACTGGTCTGCGGACGTTGCTGCATTACTGCTTCCATCTGTTGTTGTAGTCTCTGCTCTTGCTTCTGCAACAGGTCAATGAAGCGGGCCTCAGATTGCTGCTGGGCTTGTTGCTGAGCCTCCAGACTCTGTTGCAAAGTTGCGTTTGTCTGCTGCTGGGCTGCAAGGCTCTGTTGATGAGCTTGCTGCTGGGCTGCGAAGTTCTTTTGCAAACCTGCATTTGTCTGCTGTTGATTGGCATTTGCTAGAGCCAGCTGCTTCAGTATCTCCTCCATGCTGGCTTAAAAAAAAAAAACTGCCCGCATTCTCCACCAACTGTGAGGGGGTTAGCTCGGCAGCGGGTGTGTGTGACCCCCGAGATGGGCTCCCCACACAAAAACAGGCCCAGCAAACGGAGGTTGTGGTTTTCAAAATCAAAAAGGTGCGGTTTATTTTCTATTTACAGTGACAAAACACAGCAAAGCAAAAGAAACATAAACAAAATAAATCCTGGTCAACTTGACCTCTGACTAAACATACAGGTTTCCTAACTAACAACTGGGATCAGCCTAGTGCTGTCCTAGTCCCTAAGTCCCTGGTTTTAAATGTCCAAGCAAATAGCCACACAGGCTTTGTCTCACCGCACAGGGGTTCACTCTCCCTAGATAGTCCACACAGGTCTGGTTCCAGGCATGAGCTAACATCTAATGAAGCTGGGAGTTCTTATAGAGGCCTAAATGAGCTGACAAGGTTCAGCTGGTCTCCTCATCTCTGTCTGCACGACGCCCCACACTCTCCCTAGAGGTATGAGTCATCCATGAGCCCACTAGCCTTATACAACTCTCCACCTAGTTGTATAAGTCGGCGTAAAGCCTGAATCTGGGCGAAATATATCTACCCCCCTGGATGCAACCAGGTGACTTTACCTTCCTGCTGTCACAATATATATATATATATAAATATATATTTATACATATATATTGCTTTTTTAAATGCAACACTGAAAAAAAATACCAAAATAAAATGAGTAAAAAGTAAAAAAGTTTTAAGTTTTAATACTGATAGTGGTTAAAAAAAACTGAAAAAAAAAAACCCCAGAAAAATAGTTTACCCCTTATTTTCCCCTTAGCTATTCAAGGAGAAAATGGGAAGAAGGAATTCATTTTGGCTGATTAGGGTAAACTAAGGGTTATTAAAGTGTTAAATAAGAATACCGGTACATTTTATTTGAAAATGTCAGGTTGCTTTAACTGATATAATTTGCAGACGGAAGCTCTTTAGCCTAGGTTCACATTAGTCTGATTTGGCATGCAAATCGCATACCAAATTGGCGGCTATCGCCGGCAATGACACAGTCCGAAAAGGTGCGGCGCCGACTTTGCTGCACCTCACCGATTCCCAAAAGTAGTTCCTGCACTACTCTTGGCGACTTTAGGCGTCTGTCAAATCGCCCCTGAAGTCGGACTGCATTGCCGGGTTGAAGTCGATTTCTAACCTGCAACAATGTGAACCTAGGCTTAATTTTGCAGATTATTGAAACAAAGTAGATAAAAAAGTAGGAATATTACTATGTATCTATATCTTTATAAGCTATGTGTCAGACAGTCTTTTTTCTTGTTTTTTTCAACAGCAGCAGCTACTGTTGCTGTATTTACACTACAACTCTAGGTGGGAGTCATTTTGACAATGAGGAATTGATGGGAGTTGTGAGAAGAGGAGCGTCAGAGGGGCAGAAGGAAAGGATTTACTACACATATCCAATATCAACTTTCATGAAGTTTATTGGGACATGTGTAGCATGTCCAGTGTCCACAACTGGTTAAAGGTAAATCTTTTCTTTTTTTACTTTAGAATAGAGTGCTGAGGATTTGGAACCGCTGTCGAGTTTTTATTACTGTCTGTGTCCAGTGGCGTCACTAGGGTTGGTGTCACCCGGTGCGAAAAAAAATGGTGTCACCCCCCAACAACTATAGTCCCCCCTCAGTACAGACCCCCCTCCACTAACTACAGACCCCACTCCCACAGTATAGATCCCTTCCCTCAGTACAAACCCGCTCCACTAAGTACAGACTCTCCACCATCAATATAGACCCGCCTCCCTCAGTATGAACCCCCACCTCAGTGCAGACCGCTCCATCAGTACAGACACCCCCACCTCAGTGCAGACCCCCTCAGTTACAGACACCCCCCTCAGTTACAGACACCCCTCGTACAGACACCCCCCTCAGTACAGACACCCCCCTCAGTACAGACACCCCCCTCAGTAACAGACACCCCCCTCAGTAACAGACACCCCCTCGTACAGACTCCCCCTCGTACAGACTCCCCCTCGTACAGACCCCCCCTCAGTTACAGACACCCCCCTCAGTACAGACACCCCCCTCAGTACAGACACCCCCTCGTACAGACTCCCCCCCGTACAGACTCCCCCTCGTACAGACCCCCCCTCAGTTACAGACACACCCTCAGTTAAAGACCCCCCCTCAGTTAAAGACCCCCCCTCAGTTACAGACACCCCCCTCAGTTACAGACACCCCCCTCAGTACATACACCCCCCTCAGTACAGACACCCCCTCAGTACAGACACCCCCACCTCAGTACAGACCGCTCCATCAGTACAGACACCCCCACCTCAGTGCAGACCTCCTCAGTTACAGACACCCCCCACAGTACCAGACACCCCTCGTACAGACACCCCCTCAGTTACAGACACCCCCCTCAGTACAGACACCCCCCTCAGTACAGACACCCCCCTCAGTACAGACACCCCCTTGGTACCAGACCCCCCTCAGTACAGACACCCCCTCAGTTACAGCCCCCCTGGTGCAAACTCCCCCTAGTGCAGACCCCAGCAGTACAGACACCCCCTCCCCCCATCAGTAAAGATGCCCCCCTTACCTTACAGACCTCAGAACAGAGCGGCAGATACACACAGCGGTGTGTCTCTCGAGCGCGGGCTCCTCCTCCTCCTCTGTGGATGTAAACAGAGAGGAGGCAGAGGGGGCGGCGGCTTCCTTCCGCTCCGCTGAGGGACACAGCCGCAGCGTGAGCCTAAGGCACAGGGCAGCGGGCAATGTCAGTGTGGTGCCGCTGCGCTACCCACGGGTGTCACCCCTCTGGTGGGTGTCACCCGGGTGCGGCCCGCCCCCCCCCGCACCTGGCTAGCAACGCTAGTGCGTGTCGTCACATCATCACAGTGCAGTGTGATGATGTGACAGGCTGAGTCGCTCGCTGGCTCTGTAGGGTAGGGAGGAGGATTGGAATTTAGGAATAGGAAGAATAAGGAGCCGGAGGACACACACCAGGCGCGGCCGCGGCGCTGGAGGTGTTGTTCCAGGCTTCCAGCCCAGTGGGGTGAAATTAATCAATGAATGGGTCAGCTGTAAAAAAAAAAAAAAAAAAATTTAAAAAAATGTAAAAAAAAAAAAAAAAAAAAAAAAGGGAGGGTGTCACCCCTCTAGCGGGTGTCACCCGGGCGCGGACCGCACCCCCCGCACCCCCCTAGCAACGCCTCTGTCTGTGTCCTTGATCTGGAGATTCACTCTTTTCGCCCCAATATCCATTGTGACTGAAAGTAAAAGAAAGTCCAATGACTCGTACACATGACTGGTTTTCCCGGCAGAAAAACTGCCATGACAGATTTTCGCCAGGAAAATGGCCGCGTGTATGCTCAATCGCAGTTTTCACGGCAGGAAAACCACCGGGAATCCCGGTGGAATAAAAGAGAACATATTTTCCTGCCGGGATTCCCGGCGTTTTTTTTTTTTGCCAGTTCTCCAATGTTAAACACTGCGAGGCAGTGCCGATGGAGCATACACACGGCCGGGATTCCCGACCAAAGCTCTCAATGACAGTTTTCCTGTTGGGAAACCCGGCCGTGTGTAGGGGGAAAAAGCGACCGAGCAGGTTCTCGGTTTTCCCCTCGATTTTCCCGGCTGACTTTTTACCGCCGGGAAAACCGATCGTGTGTACTAGGCACAAGACTTTGAGTTGTCATCAGAACAGGAATAGCAGGATGTGGTCCTCTAATGGAGACTGCCTTCTCTTTGGAGAGATTTCCTCTCACTTCCTGTTGTATCTCCATGACCAAAAATTAAGAGAAATCTCTGCAATTGTACAAAGATCCTCTACTTTATCCAAAACTGAGAAAATGGCTATAAATACAAACTGATTGAAGACCAATCGTTTAAGTTCTTACCTAAAGCCCAGTACATACAAGCTGTAAAATGGCTGGTTCAGGAGGAACCTGGAAGGAGGTTCTGCTGGAAGACCAGCATTCAATCAGTGCTTGCAGCCAATGGCATCCGTGTCTATGGACTCAGGTAGTGTGGCTTGGGATCGAGCCTGCAGGTGTGCAACAATAGGAATCAGCTTCCTATGGTGGCACACCAAGAAGAGGAGGAGCAAGGAGCTCCAATGGGGAACCCCGGAAGAGGAGGATCAAGGGCTGCTATGTGCAGTTCTTTTGCACAGAGCAGATAACGCATAACATGTTTGTTATTTAAAAGAAAAATACAATTAACAATCACTTTAAGCTCAAAAATGGCTGGTTCGTGTTATTGCATCTGTGAAGGTGTATTTGGTTTCAGCCCATATACACTTTTAAATGGTTTTATCAAAGGTATACACATTCTTTCTTTCTACCTTGAGTGTACAGTTTAGCTATTCAGACTATTAGAAAGGCAGTGTTTCTAAAAAATATTTTTCTACCGTTCATTGAAGTTGTGAAATGGCAGACTATGAGTCATGGACAAGGATCTATGAAAATAATTATTCCCCAGTACCAGTCCTGAGCTCTCCCCATCTGGGTCAGAGGCCAGAGGTAAAGACTTAATGACAACATGCAGAGCAAACAAGAAGAGGAAAGCAGGAAGGCAGTATTTCAGGGGTCAGAGGTGTTAACACACTAAGCACAGGAAGGGTAGGCAGATGGATAAATAATAAGTGAAAGTGTGCTGAAGAATGTAGGAGAGAGAAGAGTTTTGACTAATAGCGAGTAGGCTCCTCTTACACAAATAAGCACATTACCTACATTTTAGCAAAATAGCAACATATCATATGGCCAACATTTTACAAGTTTGCATGAATCTTTTAAAAAATGCATCAATCTTAAAATATATCCTTATTTTTTCCTTCCTATTGAGTCAAATTCAGGGCTCCCTCTTGGCAAATCCACAATTATGTATGGGGCTTACTTATATAGAAATAGCGTATTAAAATCTTTTTTTTTACTTTTTTATTGTGACAGCAAGTTCGGGAAGAAGATCCCCGGATCGCTGTCACTCACTACAGGCAGCGGATCAGAGAGTCTCTAAAAATGGATGGAACATGTAACATGTTCCCGAAGGTGAACTTATTATTTAAAGCAGACCTTCACCCTAAGACCCCTTTCACATGAGGCAGATTCTGTTGCTATCAGCAGGGGATCTGTGAGCTGGTCCTCTGATGATTGGAGCAGAGTAGGCAGATGATACATACTGTATGTGTCAACTCAGTATCTGCAGAGTGGACATGGGCGTAGCCCACTCTGCTCTATGGGCGCCTGGGAGTAAACAGAGTCCGATGCCTTTTTACACCTGGCCACCAAGGCCTAAATGGAAGAGGACGGAGTCCTCTCCTGCTTTTTTTTAGTGGGCATGATCGGATACAGAGGTAGGCGGTTAAAAATGGACAAAAGTCCATTTACACCTGCCTGTCCATCATGGGGATGATTGGACCTTTAGATCAGGTCCATCTGAAAAAATCTCAGGTGGACCTGATCGGAGCACCCCTGTTAGAAAGGGGCCTAAAGGTGATGTTGTGTCACCCTGTCTCCACCTCCCTCCCTCTCTTACAAATAGACAATTGTTTTTTTTCAACAATAGGTACAGTAAGATGTTACATAATCATGCATGGCACATACAGTAGTTTAAAATATTCTTACACAGACTACCTAGAGTGACAATTGGTATCAACACTAAAGGAGCTATGAAGGGTCATCTTAGGAGTAAAGTTGTGACTATTTTGAGCCAATATATTATATATTCTAGTTTTAAAGAATATTAAAATAGGTGGGGGAAGAGATTTTGGATAAAGAGGAGGAGGAGAAGGAGGGTAAGCAATTTAGATATTGGAGTCAAAAAGATTAAATAGTAGAGAGAGTGGGGGTGGTAGGAGGGTATGAGCAGTTTATATGGTGTTTGGTTAGTTAGGTGGTCAGTCCATCGACCACTCAAGAGCTTTATGTGATAGGTGATTAATTAAATAGAAGAATAAGGCTTCTTTGCTTAAGCCGGCCATAGATGATTTGAATCTTGGCCGATTCAGCAGAGACTGGCCCAGATTCGATCCATCGTTGGGCAGGCTGATTGTACCCAAGTCGATCAATCGACTTGGGTACAACCAGCACATCAGATTTCTAGCATGTGATTAATGCCAGCGGCTATAGCCGCTAGCAATAACCATTGTGTTCTACTGGTAGGGGCGGATCCCTGTGCCCCCCCTGCTGGGAGAGCACAATAGCTCTTCAGAGGGGACCCCCCATCAACACTAACTCTGTTGACAAGAGAATCAAGCAATTTTCTTTCCTGCAACCACAGAAAATCGCATTTCTATGGCCTGCCTTAGCCTACAGAATTGTTTCTTGTCTGTAATGCAGTGGTTATCAACTAATCAGGTAAAGGGAGCCTCAAATGTGGCCCCTGACAACTCCAAAGGGCTGCACATAATGTTCAATACATGTAATGCTTGAGAAGATTGTCAGAAACTGCACAATAAGGCCCCTTTCACACTGGGGTGGTAGCGGCGGTGGCGGTAAAGCGCCACTATTTTTAGAAGCGCTTTACCGCTAATTTTGCAGCGGTATTCGGGCACTAGCGGGTCGGTTTTACCCCCTGCTAGCGGCCGAAAAAGGGTTAAAAACCACGCAACGCGCCTCTGCAGAGGCGCATTGCAGGCAGTATAGCCGCGGTTTCCCATTGCTTTCAATGGGAAGGAGCGGTGGAGGAGAGGTAAACACACCGCTCTTTCACCGCTCCATAGATGCGGCTAGCCGGACTTTTTTTCCCATCCTGCTAGCGCATTGCTCCAGTGTGAAAGCCCTCGGCCTTTCACACTGGAGAAACAGCAGCCGCTGTTTCAGGTCGGTTTGCAGGTGCTATTTTAAGCACAATAGCACCTGCAAACTGCCCCAGTGTGAAAGGGGTCTAAAGGAAATGAGAATCAGAGATCGTGGAAATGTTACATTTTTGGTTGGGAAAATGTTGCAGAATACAATACGAAACTGGGAACATGTTTCATGAGGCTAGTAGAGATCAATGTTATTACCCCAATCAATGTTCTCACTACAGACTGCTAAGGCCTGAGGCCGTACATCATATACCAAAGGGCTGCATGCAGTCCTCAGCCTGCAGGTTGGGGACTAGAAATGTGCAATTCATTTCCGTTTGAATCTACATTCAGACACATTTTTGGTTATTCGAAGATTCAGATGTATTCGGATTTCCGAATAGCAATAGTAACGAATTTAGTTAAAATTCGTCTTGTTTATTCGTCTTCTATTGAATTCCAAATTTTCAGAATGATTCTAATTCGAGTTGGTTGGAAATGTATCCACTGATCTGAATTCTGTGTGAACAATAGCTGGTTGTTAAGGAGCGGGCCGTCACATCCTTAGCAACCGATGGACGGCTTTAGTGCAGGTATTTGGGCTTCAAATATGGGGCTATTTGTAAAGGGTTGATTAGCTGGGTACTCATTTTTCAGATCACCATTTGCTAATCTTTTCCAACAGTTTTCAGCCTTTTTTGCATTACCTTCCCAAAATACACCACATTAAAAAAGAGGTGTACAAGGATTTGAGGACAGATTTTGCAGCTTTAGTATGGATTTAATGCAGAATTTCAGTATACCTCCTTTGGTAGAAATACAAACACTCTCTGATTATTCATATGCTGAATGCAGCCAAATCTCTAATTCCACAACATTGGAGATTGACACTACCTCTCTCAACAAGAGAATGGCTGCACATAGTGGATACTATTTATGCTATAGAAGAAACAATAGCCCAGAGACACGACAGCTTGATTTCACAAAATATACAGTTAAACCTCGGATTACGAGCATCATTCGTTCCAGGAGAATGCTCGTAATCCAAAGAACTTGCATATCAAAGCAAGTTTCCCCATTGAAGTCAAAGGAAACGAAAATTATTTGTTCCGCATTGACTTCAATGGGATGCAATACAGCATGCGGCCAGAGGTGGGGGGGGGCGCCGGAGAGCCTTGGAAATGTCCGGAAAGGGCCGAGGGCACGTCGGCTGACCTCGGCAAACGTCGGAAAGGCTCGGAAACAGAGTATTTCCGTGTATTTCCGTGTCTTTCCGAGCATTGCAGAACGGCGACGATCGTCTGCGATCGTCGCTGTTCAGCTCTGCTCCGGTGCCTCGCACCTCAGGCCAAATGCGGTACTGCAGGCCCTATTAGGTTGAATTCTGCTCGTCTTGCAAAACAACACTCGCAAACCGAGTCAGAATAAAAAAAAAAAAGTTGCTTGTAAATCAAAACGCTCGTTAACCGCGTTACTCTTAAACCGAGGTTCCACTGTAGTTAAATTCAAACACTCTAATCTATGACTTACTGATATAAGTATAAAACCCATTACAGCCCCGGTGGATAATTGACATGTGCAGAATAGAAAAATTTGTTTAGTTTTTGATAAATTTGTTGTGTTACTAATTTATTAATTTTCAAATCAATTCCAAATTTTTAGAACAATTCAAATTCAAATTGGTTTAATTTTTTTCCACCGATCCAAATTCTGTGTGAAGAATAGCTGGTTGTTAAGGAGCGGGCTGAGAAGCCAGCCGCCGTGTCCCTAACAACCGATGACTTCTCAGCTGTCAGTGGGTTTCCCCACTGACAGCTCAGCTGAATGCAAACAAAATAAAGCTGACAATGAAAAATAAAGAAAAAAAACAGAGTGCCCCCCCCCCAAATCTATACCAGGCTCTTTGGATCTGGTATGGATTTTAAGGGGAACCCCACCCCAAAATGAAAAAAAATAAAATGGCGTGGCCCCCCTCTAAAATCTATAACAGCGCCTTATCTGAGCATGCAGCCCAGCAGGTCAGGTAGCCCTCAACATGGCTCCCACCATCTGACAGCTCCGTCATCTGGCATTTCTTAAATAGCTAAGGGCCCCTTAGTTATTTAGGAACTGCCAGATGGTGGGAGCCTTTGTTGGGTGTGGACATTTTTTTTTCCGGGTTAGCTGCGGCCGCTTCGTCCATCATGATTGACGCTGGATTTACTTTGGGGGAAGTTGCTCGTTCGCCCCCCCCCCACCTCTTCACCTGCTGGGCTGCAATTTGTTAGAAATGAATAAACTAAACTAAACTAAACGAATTCTGAAAAAAATCCACCAAACAAAATGAGTAACATAATGAATTTATCCGAAACAAAACAAGATACATTTTTCCATTCTACATATGTCTATTGGACACCAGGACTGTAATAGGTTTTATACTTTCATCAGTGATTCATAGATTAGAGTGTTTGAATAGGTACCAATTTAACTATATTTTGTGAAATCAAGTTGCTTAAAAAAAATTAGCTTTGCTAAAGGGAATAAATGAGTTAAATAAATAAACAAATAATAATAAATGAAAAAATCTCCCTTACTCAATAGTGAATAAATACCAAAAATAACTCAAATGCATCTAAATTAACAAAATATGTTTTTAAATGAATAAAAAGTGGGTATATAAATATACATCCATGTAGCACCCTCTACCTCAGTTAGGATGTGCTAGAGGTAGTTGTTTGTTTTTACAGCAAGTGCAGGTAAATTTAGGCAGGCCTAGCAGTGAGCAAGGCCTGTTTGTTTTGGGGGCTGGGAGTGGTTTTTAGAGTAGCAGCAGGTGACTGACATGCACTTCATCTCTCTGGCCCCTCCTCTGTTTCTGGAAGGTTCTGGGAAAGAGGCAGGGCAGAGGATTGGAGTGGCATGGAGTGTATCTGGGAGCCCTTCCCTAACCCCAACTAGGATTGGCAGGGGGCAGGCCTCCTATATATACTCATGGTCAGCCTGCTGGAGGAGGAGTTGTTTGGGTGGAAGAACTAGTAATGCAGTGTTAGGCTGTCGTAGCCTTGGAGGGAGCCCCCTTTCTAAGGGGGGGGGGTGACCTTGGGCCTTGAGCTTGGGAGCTGGGAAGGTAGCCCCAGTGTGAGAGCCCGAGTACTGGAGCAGTGCGCTTGCAGGACGTTAGAAAAAGCAGCATCTTTCGGGTGGGCAACGCTGCCGAAACACCTGCAAAGTGCTTCGGCAGCGGCGCTTTGCGGGCACTATTAACCCTTTATTTGGCCCCTACCGGGGATTAAAAGCACCCCGCTAGCGGCCTATTACAGCGGTAAATCGCCGATAAAATTATTTTACCGCTCATGCCCCTCCCACCCCAGTGTGAAAGTAGACTAAATAAACAGTACTACACTAGGGCGCCGTGCGCTCTTTTCCTTTCTTTGTTTGCATAGATCCTATTCCACCACCCAGCGGATCAACAGGAGAGCTGAAGCAAACTTTGTGACAAAAGATTTGTTCCTTTTTTAGTTAGGATTACCAGCTGGACTTGGGAGTTGTGTTTGACCAGCGCATGGACTGGTGAAGTGTGTTTTTTGTTTTTATATTACATATAAAATGCACAGTGAATATGCATCAAAAAAAAATAGATTCACCAAATACAAAGTAAGCAATGTAGTTTTTATTAATTTAGCATTGTTTATGATTAATTAATTAATTAATTATTAATTTATTTTATTTTATGTATTTATTTGCTTTAGTGGGGCACAATATTTTACATAGATTTATATATATATATATATATATATATATATATATATATATATATATATATATATATATATATATATATACACTGTGTGTGTATATGTATATAATTTTTTTTTTTTTGTGGTGCTAGCAGCTTAATTTTACACAAGTATGATTGGTGCAAGGTGCAAGGTAACATATCAAGACAATGTATGAGATTATAATTTACATCTTAAACTACCTGTTGCTACTTTTATTTTATAATTTTCTTTTAGCTAAAGGTTCATTTCAAAGGTAGCCTTTACTGATATAAATATGTAGGCTGCCATTACTAAACTAAAAATTCAAGTTGTCTGGCTGTCTTGATTCAATGGTTTCAATATTTTATTGACCACTGACTAGGGACAATTCTGCAGACTTCAAAACTACTTTTTTTTGTATATGTATTTCCCTTAGTATAAGTTTTCTTTAGTAAAAGAGCTCTCATCTACCACTAGAGGGTGGTAGAAAACTATTTCTTAATAAAATTATGTACCATCATGCATATAAACACAGAAGTTTAAAAGTTTAGTTATGTGCCAAGGGTTTTCAATCTTTTCAGTAAAAGGGCCACATTGCATATTTTTTTAATCAAATATAAAAATCAGTTTTATAAATGAATGAATAAAATGTAATTGAATGAACACGCTCCAATAAATAACTTCACATTAGAAGTTCCGTCTTTCCCATCCGAAGCCCCCATCACATCAGGGTCCCTATTTCACGTTAGAAGATTGCATCACATCAGAATCTCCCCTTTCACATAACAAACCCCTTCTTTCACATCAAAGTACCCCCTCACATCAGAGCCCCATTTAGTATCGTACCCCCCCCCCTCATCCCTGTCCCATCATAACCTCCTCCCATCACATCAGAATTGCTGCAAGCTGGGTAAAATCTTGACGCGGGCCAGATTGGGCCATAGTTTGGAGACCCCTGACCTACAGAAAGATAAATATATGCACTCTAATGTATTTTTTTTTTTAAAGAGACATGAGTATGTACTCAATTAAACACACCTAAAGCATATCTAGGAGCCCTTTCACACTCGTGCCGCCCATAGCGTCGGCTATTTTACCGTCGGATTTGCGGCGCATTTCGGCTGCTAACAAGGCTCTTTTAACCCCCAGTAGCGGCGGAGAAAGGGTTAAAACCGCCCGCAATGCACCGCTACATCGGCGTATTGCCGGCAGTACGGCAGCGCTGCCCATTGATTTGAATAGGCAGGAGCGCATTAGGAGCGATGAGTTCCCCGCTCCTAATGTGCTCCAATGAAGCTGCTGGCAGGACTTTTTCTGACGTCCTGCCAGCGCACCGCTCCAGTGTGAAAGCCCTCAGGCTTTCACACTGGAGTGAATGGAGCAGCAGTTTAAGGGCGGATTGCAGGCGGTATTTTTAACGCTATAGCGCCTGCAATACGTGTGAAAGGGGTCTAAACCTAAAAATATTTTTTTTGTATATTAACAGTTCTTAGATGAAGGTCCTACTTTTTCTGGTAATTTTGCGAATAACATACTTCCTGTCTTAGTATGGATATACTCACTACTCCACTATATCTATGAAAAAAAAGCTATGGTAGTAACCCCGGCTGGACCTCTAACACGTTTGCCTTTGTTCATCTCCATTACATGTGGTGAGATAGGATTAGTAATATACAGAAAGAAGATAACATTATGTTTCCAGTTCAGCTCACAGAAAGTGACAATCACACTGGATTTCTGGCAAAATCAATGGCAATTTTCTGTACTTGCTGTAAATGTTCTTAGCCTAAAAAAGAAAACTACTGTGGCAATCACGTGTAGAGACTGTTAAAGGAGAAGTATAACCAAAGCTCTTTAGGCCCTACTTCTCTTGTGGGTCACAGGGATGCACTTAGTTCTGCACTCCTGTGACCCAGATTCAGCTGTCAGTGGGCTGAAGCCCACCCAGATGCCTGACCAACAACTGGCTTAACCTCTTAGTGTGTGGCTAAGCCAGTCGCTACCTGCCCCCTCCACAGCCTGGTGCTCCAGTGAGCACTGAAGGGGCACAGCACAGAGCGGTGACAGTCACTACTCTGTGCTCAGAGCATACCTGAGAACTGAGCGATCAGCGGTCTTTGATCGCTCAGTTCTTGGTGTGGAGCTGGATCGATGCTGCAGGGTGAGCATGAATCAGGGATTTGCAGTCAGGAGAGGCAGGTGAGGCAGAGCCATGAACATAAAAAATAAAAAATAAAAAATTTGGGGCTCCTACGACCTATGGTTCTGGAGATACGGGGCTTGTCGCGCAGCCTGTCAGAAGCTACATACAGAGCGGCCAGTTTAAATACAAGCTGGCACACTCTGTTTGCAGCAGATTGAGAGGTTGAGCTCACAGTGCCTCTCCTCACTTCTTGTCAGAGGCACTCAGATTAATGGACAGCTTGGAGTTTTGGACCAATGGTAAAGTACCATTAGCCCCAGCTGTCCAATAAAAATTCTGCAGTGGAGGCACGCATGTCATAGAAGGGGCATGTGTCTAAAAGACAAATACTCCCTTCCAGCCCAGCCCTCTTAAAGTGGTTGTAAACCCCAAAATTACTTTTTTTTTTTTTAACTAACCACCTGCAAGACAAAGCCATAATGAGCTAGTATGACTAGCATACTAGCTCATTATGCAGTACTTACCTTAGATCGAAGCCCCCAAAGCCGTCCACGTCTTCCCCTCCGGCCGCAGTCATCTCTACGGAAGGTTACTTCAGGGTATCGCCGCTCCAGCGCTGTGATTGGCAGGAGTGGCGAAGATGTCACTCCGCACATGCGCGCGGGAGCTGTCAAAACTGGCGTTGCCGGTTTTATGAATGCGCCGTAGAAAACGGTGTATACCTTTCGGCAAATATCTCCTAAACCATGTAGGTTTAGGAAATATTGCAAACACCTACAGGTAAGCCTTAATCTAGGCTTACCTGTAGGTGTAACTTCCGGGGGAGGGTATACAACAACTTTAATTACAAGGAAGAGATATGGGTTTATGGGTATAAGATTTACCCACAATCCCATGTTTTTATCACACAGTTAAGAGGGAGAATGCTGCTGTTGAAAAGGTACTGTTATAAACTTATAATCAAGCTAAATCATATATTTTCATGGTATATGTTATAAGATAATAATTTATTATTTATCTATTTACTGTGAAATTACTGGTTGGAAGTTATAACTTCAAACTTTGTCCGTTTAGCCACCTGCTTGAGTACAGTTTTTGAAAATATAGTAAATTACCTTAAAAATAATATATAATAATTATTTGTATAATGGTAATTAAACCTTTACCACCCAGGCCAATTCTGACACTTCTCTCCTACATGTAATAATCATAATTTTTTTGTAAATTACTCAGAACCCCCAAACATTATATATATATATATATATATATATATATATATATATATATATATATATATATATATATATATATATATATATATATATATATATATATATATATATATATATATATATATATACGTATTTTTTAAGCAGACACCCTAGGGAATAAAATGGTGGTCGTTGCAACTTTTTATGTTACACAGTATTTGTGCAGCAATTTTTCAAATGCGTTTTTTGTGGAAAAAAACTGTTCCATAAATATAATTTTTTTTTTTTAATAAAACTCAAGATAACCCCATTTTTTTGTATACTATGAAAGATGATGTTGAGCCAAGTAAATAGATACCTATCATGTCACGCTTTAAAATTGCACACACTTGTGGAAACTTCAGTACTTAAAAATCTCCATAGGCGACGCTTTAATTTTATTTTTATTTTTTTACAGATTACATGTTTAGAGTTACAGAGGAGGTCTAGTAGTAGAATTATTGCTCTCACTCTAACGATTGTGGCAAATGTAACCTGTGTGTATCTGACTCTGATAATAGCCAGTGTCTCACCAGCCACTGACCTCACTGCACGTCCCTGGCATGAATGTTTATTTTTTTTAATTCCCCGCTCTTCTTATTTACAGCTAAAGTTTAGCTATAACTTCTCATGTATATCTCATACATTAAAGATCCCTGTGTGAGCTGCAAATCACTGTAGTAGTTGTCACTACTACAGTGATAGCAGCAGTCTTCTCTACTACAGTGATAGCAGCAGTCTTCTCTGACCATTGCAGAGTAACTGCTCTTCTGCAGAGAAACCACTGGGGGTCGCTCAGTCAGCACTGCCACTATTCTAATCATTATTGGGGAGTGTAGAAAATTCGAAAGTGTCGGTTGGAGAAGATTTCTTAAATTAGCAAATTTCTAACAGTATATGTGATTTCGATTCCCAAATGTGCTCCTGCATAGTTACCCTGTCACACGGGCTTCCAATGGAGATTCATCATTGCCACTGCAGTGGTTTGAGCTTTGGAGCTGGTCTGGTTCTTGTAAAACAATACAGCTCTAGCTTGCAAACCAAAATAAAACCATTATTTTTTCAAGAACTAATGCCGCGTACACACGACCATTTTTCTCGTCGGGAAAAATTACATTTTTTCTCTTTAACGAGAAAAACGACCGTGTGGGGGCTGTTCATCATTTTTCCAGAAGAGAAAAACGGCATGAATCACGATGAGAAAAATTAGAACATGCTCTAATTTTTCTCGTCGTGATTCACGGCATTTTTTTCCGCGGCAGTTTTCCCATAGGGAAACACTGCCAGGGAGCCTACACACGGTCATTTTTCTCGACCAAGAGAAAAAATGTCAGGAAAAACGTCCGTGTGTAGGGGAACAAGCCGTTCCTCGTTTTTCCCGTCGATTTTCTCGACGGTGTTTTCACCGTCGAGAAAATCGATCGCATTAGGATTGTCAGGAGTTTAGAAATTAGAGCCCTTTCAGTACATATTGAATCCAGAGGGGGGGGGAGGGGTTTGCAACTCCAATAGTATTTATACTAAAAAATGTCTTGCACAGTATAACACACTTGCGTGTATTGGATTCTGGCATCTTGGTTCGCACTGTACAGCGCCGTATCACTTTCATATTCAAACCGGGAGCCAGCTGAACAAAATTGGCACAGGCTGATGGCTGCTACTGCTGCCATCATCTTGTGCTTAAGGTTAGGTTCACACCTATGCATGTGGCAGTGGGTGCGGGATTTGCATCTATTTCCGCACCCGCAACCACCTGCAGCCAAATCGCACTGCTCTTAGGAGACACACGGGCTGCCATTCATTCTCAATGACACCCCCACGCATCTCAGCACAAGTGTGGAAACCGCAGGGAAAGTGCATGGTCAAAAAGACTGTGCGATTTCCCTGTGGTCGGATTTTTGAAATCATGCACCTTTTTAATGGGATGTCGCGCCCGCGTAAAGCGGCCCACACAAAACGCGGAAGTGTGAACCTAGGGTAAGGGTTCATAGTTTGGATGTGTTTAGTATGTCCAGGGCCGCTGTTAAAAATCACGGGGCCCCGTACAGCCTTCCTCCATGCAAAAATTTCAAAACAAAAATCCCCCCTCCTAGCACAAATCTCCTTTACCCTAAAAAAAAATCACCTGCCTATCACATAGTCTCTTTCTTCTCAAACTTTCTATTCTAGCACAAATCTTCTCCACCTAATCCCCCCTGCCAGCACAAAACTCCCCCCCAAACCCTTCTATTATCTCAAATTCCCACACTTCCTCCTGTCACAAATCCCCCTCCCATCTCCCCTGCCAGCACAAATCTTCTTTCTTTAATCCCCCTCCTAGGAAAAATTCCCACAAATCTCTCCTCCTAGCACAACCCCCTATACATTACCCTTCCCAGCACAAATACTTTCCCCGTACCCAAGTCAGGTAATATTCATCCAAAGAGACTGATCCAATTCTGCAAAAGATCCCCCCAAGAAATTGGGCCGGTTGGGCATCCAGAAACTGCCCCTTGGGGGGGGGCAATGTCAGGAAGGTTGGCTGGGAACAGTAGTTCCACACATGTCAGTGCGCGCTTGGGGGCGCCTATGCGCATGCGCGTACGTGTACGTGCGCGCGCACAGTTACCAGCTCCAGGCGGGCTATTTAAACTCAGCTGTTTCACCCAAGCTCTGCGGTTTGATCTACAGCGTTCCTGAGTATTACCTGTTTGCCTGATCTGATCCTGTGATTACCCGGCTTGCCCTGTCTGCTATCCGCCTGCATCTGACCTCGGCTTGTCTACGACCTTGCACCTGCCTTATCCTCTGATCCATCTGTGCCTGCCTGTTGCCGACCCGGCTTGTCCAGTGATTCTGCTCCTGTCTCCTGCACCTGTTCCTGTACCGTCTGTCTGTGTTTGACCCGGCTTGCCTAACCTTCCTGTGCACCAGTTCCTGGAACTACCTACCTGTTTCCAGAGTGTGACTCCTGATACAAGCCTGTTCCTGTCTCTAACCAAGTCCGTTGATCCAACTCAGCATCCTCTGGAACCTCCAGATCTATCTTCCAGCTGTTGATTCTGCCAGGCACTCATGCTACCTTGTACTCCTGCGCTTCCTGTTCACTCTATCAGGGGCCGCGAGTCAGGGTCGTAAGAGAGGCCTCCCTCTGCATACCGGGCTCATCTACTAGGTACGTGACAGTCGCAGAGGTAAATAAGAGAGACAAAATAGCTCTGTATGCAGATGACATCTTGATGTATTTAGCTGATACTCAGGCATCACTGGTTGCCACAATGTCTGCTATAGAGAAATTTGGCACCTTTTCCGGTCTCAGGATTAACTGGAATAAGTCAGTATTACTCCCATTAGACCCTCTTCAGGACTCTCAGCCCCCTGTAGTATCACAACTTAGGGTGGATGCAAAGATTAAATACCTTGGGGGTAACTATCTCCACCCATCCTAAGGAATAAATTCCCAAAAAACCACCTGCTATCATTACTTCAGAAATTTAGATCTCAAAATAAAGTTTGATGTAGGCTGCCACTCTCCGTGGCAGATCGTACCAACCTCTTGCAAATAATATGGATGCCACAGTTATTGTATTTTTTACATAACTCGCCTTGCTCGATTCCGCAGAAACATTTCAAGAGATTTGTTACGATCTTGCGTAGCTTAATAAGGAAGAACAAGCCTGCTAGAATTAAATATGAATATTTGCAATACCCTAATGCTCAAGGAGGGCTGTCGGCTCCAAATGCTTGGATCTATTTCCTGGTAGCCCAACTTCAACATCTTGTGGACTGGAAAAATGGGGGCTCAAGTACATCCTCCTTGGGTGTATTTAGCTCTTTACTCGATAATGGTATTCCCTGCTATCTTTGGATTCATCTATTTAGCCCTTTAATCAATATACACATCCCACCTTCTATATGACATATAAGGTCTGGCAGTCCACCAAAACAATATTGGGTATTTCAGGGTATACAAAATATACACCGTTATGGTCAAACGTTTGACCAAGCGTTTTCTGAAATTTCCAGTTTGGAAGGATTTTTTAGATGGAAGTGCTGAAAATGGAGATGGAGTGCTGAAAACTTCTCAGCAGCTCTGTATGAAATATGGTTTGGATAAAAGGTGTTTTTTTCAGTATCTACAACTAAAGACATGCTTTGAAAAAACAAGGTATGGCCCTGACCGTTCTTTTCCATAAAATCCCTATCATGGTAGTATAGTCCAAGCAAATAATACAAAGGGACTTATTTCAAAAGTCTACATGAAATTACTATCTGAATTGCTTCTCAAATTTCCGAATCCATGCAGACAAAAATGGTAGATGGATACTGAGGTGGCCCTAGAGGATAAATGGGATCAAATAACGAAGAATGTGCAGCTGGTTTTGTTATCTCAAACGCATACAGTTACCCAACTTTTTAGTCTATATAGGTCGTATTGCACCCCGGAGTTGCTGCATAGGTTAGGCAGGAAGGAATATTCTGAATGTGTAAACTGTATGAAATCCCCTGGTTCTTTTATACACCTGTTTTGGAGATGTCCAAAACTGCATCGGTACTGGCAGGATGTGATAGATGTGATAAACTCTACATTTGATATTTTACTGATTTCTGATCCTGTCCTATGTTTCCTAAGTTATATAAACGTGAATAATTTGGAAAATGATGAGACAGTGGCCATAATGAGAATGCTTTTCTTGGCGCGTAAACTAATAGCCTCTTGATGGGTATCACCTAACCCTCCTACCCTTGGAGACTGGGTACAGGAAACAAATACAAATTTTCTATTTGAGAAGTAGACTTATCTTCGACGTAATGCATATTGTAAATTCGAGAAAATATGGAAAAAACACATGTTCCATGTTCCAACTTGGGATGAAAATGGAGAGCAGGGAATATTTGTTTTATGTTTTGGAAGGGGAAAAAGAGGAGGAGGGGGAAGGAGGGAAAGAAAAAAAGAAAAGGAAAGGATTTTTTTTCTTGCTTCTGCTTTTTGGTTTTCAAAAATGGCTGCCTTTACCTTAAATTAAATATACTAATAACAATAGGACTGTAGTGGTTGCTCCGGGATACTGTACTTTAAAATTGAGTATGGGATGAGAGGGGGTGGGGGAGGAGATAGAGAAATGGAAATCCCCCCCCCCCTTTTATTTTCTCCTTCTCCTCTTCCCTCCCCTCTCTCTCTCTTGAACACATTTTGAATGAACGATAAAATAAACCAAAAAATATTATTGATGATGCTGATTTATTTGTTTATTTACATTTACATTTACATTTTTTTTCTTTAGACACGAATGCGGGACCGAGTCCGGCATTCGTGTCTATGGACGCAAATGCTGGACTCGGGAGCGCGCCCGCAAGGTAACCTCCTGGGAGATCGCTTCTCCTAGGGGGTTATCTGATGTGTGGAGGAGCCGCGAGAGCTGGGGGACCCCAGAAGACGAGGATCGGGGCCACTCTGTGCAAAACGAGCTGCACAGTGAAGGTAAGTATGACATGTTTGTTATTTTATTTATTTTTTAAAAGAAAGCTTTACAATCAGTTTAAGCATTCCTGTCCTGCTAAGGTTGTATATATCATACAAGAACTTTTTTTATGCTCATTTATTTACCCTATAAGTTACTGTTGGCAGAACCTAAATGGATCACAAAGCAGGGCAAACATGGGAAAAGGTCAGGACAGCATTCCTAAAATGAGTCAAATAAAATACCGGTAAATCTTACTACCTTCCTGTGTAGCAAATAGCATTAATAGATGTATTACATATGCGGAAACATGTGAAACATATTTCCTGTTTCAATTTATGATGCCTATATTGATATATACAGTACATATACTGTATATTGTATGGCGCATCACACCCATACAAAACCAGATTAGCTTTAAAACTTGATTTATTTTGATTGCTCATTTCCGAAACATCTGCAGTTTCTTCTGTTACTCCTACTTGCTCCACTGGTTATGATAGGGGTATTATTGTGTATTATTGTATTTATGCTGTCTGGGTCTGATTATGATAAAAAGCTAGTTTGCGCAGCCAACCAGCCAACACTGATTTATAGAGGAAAAAAAGCAAATGTGTTCCCACGGTTGAGAACTAAAAAGGGAAATATTTAATAACATGATCACTTTTTTTGTATTTGGACCAATCATTATTGTGACTTAGAACTTATATCTATTGTATTTATATAGGAGTTGAGCTGTGAACACTCAGTGGATTAAAAACAATGGGTTAAAAACTCAGTAAATGTTACCCAACTATATTGTAAATGTATAACAATAGCAAATGAGCTTGCTCCCCAGTGAACATAGGGCATCTGCAATTTATTTTTTCTGATCCCCTTTTTACTGTAAATTTCCCCAAATGGAACGGAAAGACAATAAGCCCCAGCATGCACTATCAAACAGGTCAACTGTATGATGGGCCAGTAAGCTATACCTAAACTTAAACCTAACTTCTTGCTCTCAACCCAAAATAACATATAAGCTTTTAATATTTCTGTAAAACATATTAAAGTGATAAGCTTGATGTAAGAAATGTAAAAAAAAAAAAAAAATATGTAAAAGAGGCGCTGTGATTTTATTCATTTAGGACAAAGTGGCAATGCCTTTTAAGAGGCTCTTAACCAACTGATATGCAATGTAAGGAGGAAAACAGACCGGCTGCAGGCGCTATAGTAGCTGAGGATTGTTTATTATAAGGTGCAGCCACTTACAGCTGATATCTTTTGCAATTACTTCCAGCATTGTGAGCATGTGTACCTGTTTTTCGGAGGGCCTTTTTCCATGCCATAACACATTTCAACAAACCTGTGTTGTTGAAAGGCCCTATGTTCTATAACAACTTTCCGTCTGCCTGTTATGCATAAACGAACAGACAGGGCATTCCAATAGGTGGAGCAAAGTTTTGAAAAGTATTTTTTTTTAAATGCTCTTGTGTGTTTCTAGTATGAACACAAGCACTGCACTGTGGACACACTTTCTATTGGACAGGGCAGTTAACAAACAGAAGGTACAGTACTGCGTGACCGCTTTGACCAATCACAGCATCACACATTAAAAAAAAATTGCTGTGGTTAGCAACTGACTTTTACCTTCCACCTGTTGTGCAGAGTATTGAAATCATGCGCTGGAAGCTTCTTGTATACAGCAATACAGTACGCTTTGCTTTTATGGAGGAATATCAGAGCATGTCTTTTCATGGAACAGGAACAAGAAGCATACAATTACATACACTAAGAGAGATAACACTTCCTCTGATTACAATACCGTAGATACACATATTATAACACGGCAGTGCCACCTGCTGGGTAGAAAGGTATAATGCATACAGTATATATTGTCAGTTTATATAAGCAACTTTATATTACTTGCTGTTGTTCTTTCAACACCCCTTCTCAACAGCATGTGCTTTGTCAAATTATATTCAGCTTCTTCTGAAAATAGCTATGACGTTCCCTCAACAAAGGATTGGTGAGTGCATCGGCAGTTATCTCCTCTGACGAGCAATATTGAATGTCAGTAACACCTTTCGCTTGATTGTCCCTCAGTAGGTGATACGTTTTTTTCACTATAAATTTTGTATTGAAACATAAAAAGATAATAACAGTTCTGCAAATATGTGTTTGTGACATAAGCATGGTAATGGGTACAAAAAAATCAAAAATTAAGTAGTTGAGAAGAAATCAATGTAATGTAGGTTGGCAGGTCAGACAGTAAACCGTTTCCATAGCCTTAACAAAATATGACGATCACCAATAATATTTGTTAGGTTGCACTAAATATGACTATTGCTCAAAATTATTCAACCATTATACACTCAATGCTTGTATAGGACAAGCAAGGTAAAAAATTGTATAGAAGGGAGATAGTAGGTGATACTTGACATCAATGTTTTTGGTCCTAGGATTGACCCTTTCTGATTGTGTAAGCTTTATACATCCCTGGTTGTCTTCAAAAATGGAAATGTCTATCCCAATGTCCACAAAAAGTTGACCAAACCATATCACTTCTTGACACACGTGTGCTGCTACAATGTACCCTGCTTCAGTTGAAGATAGAGCCACAGTTGTTTGCTTTCGACTAGACCAACTCATTGTTCCTTCCCCATACTGGAAGATGAATCAACTGAGCAGTCCCCGGCCCAATCAGCATCCACATATCCAACCAGTTTTGGATCTGATGTTGCTCGTAACCGTAACTTCATCTGAATTGTTCTTTGAGGTACTGCATCACTCTTTTTACTGTGTTCCAGTCACACTGACAGGGAGCTGGAACTTTCCTGCATAGTATGCCCACTGCTGCGGCTATGTCTGGTCTTGCCACAGTGGCAACATATAGCAGCTTACCGATTGCTCTGTAATACATATCATTGTTGGGTAGGGGTGCAACGGATCAAAAAACTCATGGATCGGATCAATCCTCGAATCAGAGCCACGGATCGGATCATTTTCGGATCGGCAAAAAAAATAAAAATAAAAAAAATAATGTTACACCCACACCCACACCCTCAATTTCACAGTTATTTTCAACACAAAACGGAGCTTATAAGCTTAAATACAGTATTTGTAAATCCAACGGACTCTTTACATGTTAAATTTTAAAAGCAGCAGCAAACCTGCTGACCTAACATGGTTGCTAATGTGACAGAACACCTCTGATTTTCACATTTAACTAAATGTTAAATGTGTAAATCAGAGGTGTTCCGTCACATTAGCAATCATGTAAGGTTTGCAGCTGCTTTTAAAATTTAAAATGTAAACAGTCTGATGGATTTCCAAATAATGTATTAAAGCTGATAAGCTCCGTTTTGTGTTGAATCGTTGGGTGTAACAAGATGTCCGCTTGGCCCCTTCTCTCATTACTGTGCAGGAGTGTGGGGTGGAGCAAGATGGCGGCGAAACGTCATTACAGCGGCCGCCGCTGGGTTACCAAGATGGCCGCTGCTCCGGAGCTAGGCCGAAGCCGCGGCCTTTCCTACAGCCGAGGCTCCGGAGTGCTCCGCGGATCGCGTGGTGATCCGATCCGAACAGGGTGACCCGTTCGGATCACGGATCACCACCGATCCATTGCACCCCTATTGTTGGGTAGCAAGTTTTCTGATTCAGTGCTCTTTAATAGCCTGGTTCCATAGGACTTTTCACTTCCTTTGCATCTTGCATGGAATTGTTCCAAAATTTCAGAGGATTTTCTGAAATTGGTTGAGAAGATAACTTCCATCTTCTTCCCTCTCTATTTGGATTCCCAGATAGTAGCTAATGTTACCAAGTTCTTTCATTTCAAAATTTTCTTTCAGCTTGTGAACTCTGATTATAATCCCCTTCTTGTTCAAAACAGGTTATAATATCATCAACATAAATAAGGATGTAAATCCATCTGTCTCCTTGATTCCTGATGTAGAGACAGGGGTCTGCTTTACTTCTTGAGAATCCCTCTCTGGTAAGTACTTCGCTCACTTTCTCATTTCACATCCTGGCAGATTGTTGAAGACTGTAGCTGCTCTTCTGATGTTAACACACAAGGTTGTCTTCTTGTTCAACCCCTGGTGGTTGCTCCATGTAGAGATCTTCCTTAATGTCTCCATATAGGAAAGCAGTTTTAACGTCTAGGTGTTTCACTTGCATGCCCTTCCCGGCTGCAACGCTAAGAAGCGCTCTGATGGTGAAGTGTTTTATGACGAGAGAGAATGTTTCATCGTAATCTTCAGCAAATTTCTGGGAGTAACCCTTGGCAACTAGTCTGGCTTTGTATTTGTGGATATTCCTATCTGCGTCTGACTTTTATTTGAAAATCCACTTACTTCCTATAGTTTTGCAGTTAGGAGGGAGCTCTGTGAGTGTCCAGGTTTTTTTTTCTTGAAGTGACTTTAATTCTTTTTCTGCTGCTTTTCTCTATTTATTGTTTTGGCAGTTTTTCTGTCTTCCCAGGATGTTAGTTCAAGTACACTGTGTGTTTTGACAGTGTATGACAGCCTGCGTGGTGGTATCCCCTATGTAGTCCGAATGGATCTTCTGACTTCAGACAGTTCAGCAGGATCTGGTGGGGAACTTGATTTAGGCAATGTGAGTTCCACCTCTGGTTCAGACTCCTGCACAGGTTTGCTTTGATCGACCTTTTCTTCTGGTTTGCTGGGTATATTCACTTCACAGCTTTAAGGGATTGGTGTTTCTGTTGATGGGCTCTCATCAAAATAAATACTACGACTTATTGTCACTTTGTCAGTCTTTGGGTGTAGGATTCCATAACCCTTAGTTTGCTCACTATAGCTTACTAGAATGCCCTCTATGGCTCTGTTCTCCAACTTGGATTGCTTTTCACTTGGAATATAGGCATATGCTTTACATCCAAACACTCTGATGTGCCCTATTCTAGGATTTGGTCCATGCCACAGTTCGAATGGAGTACTTTTAATGGCTCTTGAGGGTAGTCTGTTCTGTAGGTAGGTTGCAGTCATGACTGCTTCTTCCCAGTACTTGTGAAGTAGGTTGGCATCCGACAACATGCACCTGGCCATTTCTATAATAGTGTGATTTTTCCTTTTCTGCTACACGTTTTGTTCAGGAGTGTATGGTGCAGTTGTCTGGGGTACTATTCCATGTCTTTTCAGGTATGAGGCCACTTCTTTGCTTATGTATTCTCCCTCATTGTTGGTACGTATTATTCTTGGTTTCCATTGGAATTTGTTGCTAGATATGGCAACAAACTCTTGAAGTTTCTCTGATGCTTTATTCTTGTGTTTCATCAGATAAGTAGTTGTGTACCTGGAATCATGGGCGTCCATAGGTAGGGGCATGGGTGGTCAAGTGCCCCCCCCCTGGCAGGGCTGGTTCTACCTATAGGCAAGTGCACACAATCAGTCGGGGGCGCTGCGCTGCATGTCCCAGGGCCAGGAGTCACATACACAACATGGAGTTATGGTGTTTGCGGCCCCTGAGCTAAGGGGAGGCAGCGCGGAAGAGAGGCAGGAAATACAAAGCTCTCCCGCAGCTTGCCTGTTACCTTTCATCTGCTGCCTGGACGACATCTGCTAATGCTCGGCCCTACCAGATCACTGAGGATTTATCTCCCCTCCTCTCCTCCTCCTCGGCTCGGACTGCCAGTTGTGTGTGCTCTGCCTGGACATGTGTGAGAGGCCCAGCGCTCCCTTCTAGATAGGGGCCCCAAGAACACACACCGCATGGGGCCCCAGCCTCATCTGAGCTGCTTAACATGTGCAGCTGTTGTTGGAGCCTTCCATCTGCCTTTCTTGAGGTTAGTAATCTATTTAATTCTCTGTCATCTAAAGGTTGCCAATTGATTGGAGGGGAGTTCTCCATACTAATTATTGTGTGTGTAATGTATGGGGGGTGTAAACTGTGTGAATGGGGATGTAATGTATCTGTGTGTATGGGGGTTGTAATGTATCTGTGTGTTTTGGGGGTGTAATGTATCTGGGTGTATCTGTACTATGTCTGCAGTCTCTGACTGTGATAATGACATTGTCGAAAAGCGGTGGAGCATGGATGACCTTAAAATGATGCCCCCCCTGAAAAAAGTTCTGCGGACGCCCATGCCTGGAATAAGCATCAATGAAGGTGAGTAGATATCTGTTCCCGCTTGATGTTGGAGTTTTAATTGGACCGCATATGTCACTGTGTATGAGCTACAGGGGGTGGGTAGTTTTTCCTTGAGATGCCTGTGGAAGGGGAGAACGTGTGGCTTTTGCTTCAATACATCACTCGCATTTCATGAGCACTTTGCAAGGCGCTATTGCCAAATCTTCTGATAAGCATCTCTTTATAAGGACCTGTATAGCTTCTGGACTTCTGTGCCCCAGCTGCCTGTTGCATAAGTGAATACATTTACTGTGTAGGTCATTAGAGACTATATTGGCTTGCTGGTCTGTGGGGATGAGCCTGTATAGATGATCATCCAGTTTTCCTTTTGCGAGGAATCGCTTATTATTGTGAATTGAGTCTATGCACCAGCCGTGTGGCTTGCCACTCTGTATCCCTTTAAAGGTGCCACTCAATGATGTGTCTGCAGTTTCCTTTGTAATTGCTTTGACTCTTTCTTTTGTGGATAGCTCTAGCTTTCGCTGCTCAGCTTTCCAGATAGAACAGTCCTTTTTTAAGTGACCGGTCCTTTTACAGCGAAAACAGGCTCTTCTTTATTTGTTGTGCTTTGTGCCTTTGTACATCTTAAAAGCTTTGTCATTATAGTGCACATTTTCTATCCTTCTGTCATATTCATCAATTAATTTTGCTTTGATATATTCCAGTGTCAGTTCCTGCTCGGGCATGGTTTCTAAAGCGTTAATAAGAGCAGTATATGTCTCTGGAAGGCTGCAGAGGAGCAGGGCAACAGTATGGTTATCTTTGATTTCCTCTCCGATGGCGCATAGCTGCTCTATGATCTCTAGCATAGCTTTCACGTGGTCACGCATTTGCTTGCCTTCTTCTAGTCTCATTTTATACAGCTTTCTTAGCAAAAACTGTTTGCTGTTTAGACTTGAACGCAGCTTTTGTAATGAAGTTCACATACCTTTGGCTGTTTTCTCTGTTCTTATGTGGATAAGCTGCAGGGGCGGATCCAGAGTCTTTTCTCGGGGGGGGGCACTGCCAAAAAATATGTTTTAAATTCACCAGAGAAATTACCGTTTAACATTGGAGTCTATGGAAGGGGTGCCCGGCTTTAAAAAATCAGTGCTCCCCGGCCGTAGGTTTTCCAGACACCAAACTTTGCACACTTGTAGAAGAGACATTGGGCTACATGTGTGCCAAGATTGGGGTCCAGAAGACCTACGACCGGCCGGTACCGGGTCCGCAAATTCACCAGAGAAATTACAGTTTAACATTGGAGTCTATGGAAGGGGTGCCCGGCTTTAAAAAATCAGTGCTCCCCGGCCGTAGGTTTTCCAGACACCAAACTTTGCACACTTGTAGAAGAGACATTGGGCTACATGTGTGCCAAGATTGGGGTCCAGAAGACCTACGACCGGCCGGTACCGGGTCCGCAAATTCACCAGAGAAATTACAGTTTAACATTGGAGTCTATGGAAGGGGTGCCCGGCTTTAAAAAATCAGTGCTCCCCGGCCGTAGGTCCCCCAGACACCAAACTTTGCACACTTGTAGAAGAGACATTGGGCTACATGTGTGCCAAGATTGGGGCAGCAGCAGCTGCAGAACAAGTACTGTATATACTCGAGTATAAGCCGACCCGTGTATAAGCCGAGGCACCTAATTTTACCCCAAAAAACTGGGAAAACTTATTGACTTGATGTGACAGGAGGGTCACTTTGGACACAGGGTGAGCCAGGAAAAAATGGACATTAAGAAATATCTCTTGGGCTACCTAAAATCGGTCTGTAATATTTATCCACCATATCCCCAAGGATATCTGTGAAGGACTATTTACTGTTTCTGAACTCAACAGGTTAATTGAGAGATGCTGATGTGTCACCTATCTGCTTGTGTAATGCTAATGAGCCTCACCTAGGCTACAGGTCCTTTCATTGTGATGATGTGGATTGGAGCTTAGTAGACCGTCTGGCTGCCTATTATTATGGGATGTTTAAGTGTCTTCTGTGAGGGGGGGGGGAAAATCACCCCTCCTGCTAAGACTGGTTATCAAAGGAGAAGTTTGAACACACCTGACCTGTATCACCATTGTCATTGGATAGTTTAACCCGCCCTGTTCCCCCAAGGATGGGAGGGAAGGGTTTTGAAGAGAAATGTGTTACCATGTGTTTTGAAAATAAAGTTATTCCCTGTTTTGGAACTTGAAATACAGAGCGTTATCTCGTATCTCTGGAAGGATTAATCCTATGGGAAGTGGTCGCCTGGCTGTGGAGGGTCGATAGTGGTTGTGTGTTCAGAGAGGGAATATTCTAAATGGCGTATACCCCTTTCATATTGGGGGGTGCCGTTACATTGGTTGGCAGCAGCGGGATTTTCCCTCCAGTTCCTGGGACACTCCAAACCACCACAGTGAATGACCAGCTATGCAGCCGGCAGGAAAGCCACGCTGAAAGACTTACTTGAGAGCCGTGGAGGGTCCGGTGGGACAAAGAACAAGGCCATCTTGATCAGGGAGCTAACCGAGATGGATCAGAGGGTTGGTGATGCAGGACCCCGGTCAGTTGAAGACCTGTTTCAGCAACGTGTTCAACAGCGGTTGGCATTATATGGTGCTAACTCATCAGAGACCGCCATACAGGAAGCCATTAAAGGCATCCAGCTGCAGGATGCGCGACGAGAAAAAGAACGACAGTGACAAGAAAAAGAACAACAGCGACAAAAGAGAGAACTAGAGCGACAAGAGAGAGAGAACTAGAGCGGCAACATGAGTGGAGAATGGCGGAAATACGACAATCGGAGATCGCCTACAGACAGCTGCTAGAATCTGCTCAGCAGCAGGGTGGGGCTCCCTTTGCCTGGGACTATCAGGAAATACCAGTTGACAACTATGAAATCCTGGCTGAAGAATCAGCAGTGGAAAATCTGAAGATTGCCATCCCTAAAGCCGAAGTGAATGATACGGAGTTCCAGGGAGCTAGCCTGGCTGAAGAATCGGCAGTGGAAAATCTGAAGATTACCACCCTTAAAGCCGAAGTGGATGATATGGAGTTCCAGGGAGCTAGCCTGGCTGAAGAATCGGCAGTGGAAAAGCTGAAGATTGCCCTCCCTAAAGCCAAAATGGATGATATAGAGTTCCAGGGAGCTAGGGCAGTTGGCTCATCTCCCCAGCCACAGATTACAGAAGGTATGGATTTAAGGGACTATTCAGAGGATGTTAGGGATTATGCATCGCCTGCCCAAGTACTGGCAGCAGGACAGAGTACTGCAGACCCCTGCTCTACACCCGTGGCAGTTTTGGAGGCCCGAGGTGAGAAGGTGATGGTTCCTCTTTCCCAGGGGATTTCAGAGATGCAGGGGGGAGAAGCAGCCCTTTTCCCTCCCCAACAGTTAGCCAGAGCAGATGGTGTGGAGTCCCCAGCAGAAGTGCTGGCAACAGGGCAGAGTGATAGCAACCTCTGCCCAGCACCGGAAACAACTGTGGAGTTTCAGGGAGCCGGGGCAGTTGGCCCCCCTCTCCAGCAACAAGCTGAGGTGGTAAAGCTTTTACCCCCAGCTGAACCACTGGTAGCAGGGCAGAATGCTACTGGCCGCTGCACACAACTGCCACTTGAGCGGATATCGGTGGATGGGACTGCGGTCTCCACTCACAGCGACCCAGCACAAGAGCTGGCAACAGAGCAGAGTGCCGCGGGCCTCTGCTCTCAACTAACAGAAGAGGGAGTTCCTGTGGTACTGGATGGGACTTCGGTCCTCACTGACACAACCCCAGAAAATGGTGTGACACTGGGACAGGAGGATGTCAGCCTTGCTTTGCAAGCACTGGGGTATTTTCACCTACCACAAGGGGATGGGACTTCAGTCTCCACTTGTATACCCCAGGGATGCTGGGCAGTCCGCCCAGATCCCCAACAGCATGACGGATTGAGCCCAGTCACCCTGTCTTCTCCCAAGCGGCGGGTATGTTCTCTGAGAGAGGCAGAGGTTGGCTGGGTAAGTAATGCTCTGTTTGGAGCAATTTATTTGGGGTACTGTGTGGCTACCGGCATTAGAAGAATGGACCTATGGACTAACTTCGGAGTCAACCCGCCTGGGGTCACCTCCTTTGTTAGTCTTCTGCCGAAAGGGGAGATGTGTGACAGGAGGGTCACTTTGGACACAGGGTGAGCCAGAAAATAATGGACATTAAGAAATATCTCTTGGGCTACCTAAAATGGGTCTGTAATATTTATCCACCATATCCCCAAGGATATCTGTGAAGGACTATTTACTGTTTCTGAACTCAACAGGTTAGTTGAGAAATGCTGATGTGTCACCTATCTGCTTGTGTAATGCTAATGAGCCTCACCTAGGCTACAGGTCCTTTCATTGTGATGATGTGGATTGGAGCTTAGTAGACCGTCTGGCTGCCTATTATTATGGGATGTTTAAGTGTCTTCTGTGAGGAGGGGGGGGGGAATCACCCCTCCTGCTAAGACTGGTTATCAAATGAGAAGTTTGAACACACCTGACCTGTATCACCATTGTCATTGGATAGTTTAACCTGCCCTGTTCCCCCAAGGATGGGAGGGAAAGGGTTTTGAAGAGAAATGTGTTACCATGTGTTTTGAAAATAAAGTTATTCCCTGTTTTGGAACTTGAAATACAGAGCGTTGTCTCGTATCTCTGGAAGGATTAATCCTATGGAAAGTGGTCGCCTGGCTGTGGAGGGTCGATAGTGGTTGTGTGTTCAGAGAGGGAATATTCTAAACGGCGTATACCCCTTTCATATTGGGGGGTGCCGTTACACTTGAGTATAAGCTTAGGGTTTCCATCTGCATGCCTCACTGTGCCTCACTTTGCCTCACTGTGCCCATGCCTCACTGTGCCCACGCTTCACTGTGCCCATGACTAGACTGATGTTTAACATAGGAGTCTATGGAAGGAGTGCCCGGCTTTGAAAAATCGGATCTTACCGGCCGTCGGTCCCCCGGAAACAAAACTTTGCACACTTATAGAGAAGACATGGGGCTACATGTGTGCCAAGGTTGGGGTCCAGGGGACCAACAACCATCCGGTACCCGGTCCGCAAATTCACCGGAGAAATTACCGTTTAACATTGGAGTCTATGGAAGGGGTGCCCGTCTTTAAAAAATCTGTGCTCCCCGGCTGTAGGTCCCCCAGACACCAAGCTTTGCACACTTGTAGAGGAGAAATGGGGCTACATGTGTGCCAAGATTTGGGTCCAGGAGACCTACGACCGGCCGGTACCGTGTCCGCAAAGTCACCGGAGAAATTACAGTTTAACATTGGAGTCTATGGAAGGGGTGCCCGGCTTTAAAAAATCAGTGCTCCCCGGCCATAGGTCCCCCAGACACCAAACTTTGCACACTTGTAGAGGAGACATGGGGCTACATTTGTGCCAAGTTTGGAGTCCAGGGGACTTACGGCGGGCCGGTACCGGGTCCCCAAAGTCCGGGAGATCAGGCGCAAAAAAAAAAACAGAGCAAGCAAGTGAGTGTGACAGATGGTCTCGGGGGGGGGGCAATTGCCCTGTTGCCCCCCCCCTGGATCCGCCACTGATAAGCTGGTTATCTTCCACTAGCAAGCTTATAATTACTTTTGCTTGTCTATCCTTCCTATTCCAGTCCTCCGTCTCTCTGTCTGTGGGTTTGTCAATATTTAGCACTTGCCACAAGTCATCCTTGCTGAGAAAGACTTCCAGTTTAAACTTCCACAGCTGGTAATTGGCATTGTTCAGCTTTGCCATTACAAACTTCAAACCTGAACAGCTTGCCATGTTTCAGTAGCTTGTATACAGTACTCACTGTATTCACTGAGTTGCAGATCTCTCTTTCCAGTGCCTGGGTGCTGCTGGGTGCCTGCTGGGTTTACTGGGTTGCCTGGGTTTGCTGGGCCCATAACCTGTTGTGCAGGTTATTGAAATCATGTGCTGGAAGATTCTTGTATACAGCAATATGCTTTCCTTTTATGGAGGAATATCAGAACATGTATTTTCATGGAACAGGAACAAGGAGCATACAACTACATACACTGAGAGGTATAACACTTCCTCTGAATACAACACCATATGCAGCGGTACCCCCATAGGAGCTGCTGGTTTAATTGTGGGTCTTTGCACGTTACCTTACTGTTCCAAATCTTCGGCTCAGGGGTGCTCCTTGAAAAGTCTATCCATAAGAAATGTCTGCACCGACACAAAGTCTCTTTCAAGGTTTATTTGAATAAAACGTTCCAACAGAGGGGGTAGAGGAATGGGGAGGACTCAGGTATCTTACTAGTTAATCATGGAAACTTCCTAGGTCCAGAGGAGTGACTGTCTCCACGCTGGACTCAGCCACCACCGGATAGGCCCAATCTCACTGGCCTAGCAGCCGGTGCGAAGCTCGATCAATAGAATAGTCTCTGCCACAGACTTGTTATTGGAATTTGTTCAATAGAATAGTCTCTGCCACAGACCTGTATAACCCCTCACTGGGTTAGCTCCCTCAGAAAGAACACAGCTCTCAGTGCCAGGATCTTTCAGCCGCTCCGGCAGCACTGTGAGGTAGATTTTGGGATTTAGGTGCATCCTCCAATTGAGTCCTCAATTGCTCAGTCCCTTCCATCAGGCAAGGTGACACAGGATCATCCCTGGATCAGTAGGTCCCAGCAACTCCTGGTCCCACAATCTCAGTTGCGAGGCCTCGGACCAACGTGGCCCCGAGGCGGGAACTACTAACACATCCCTGAGGCCAGGAGGGCCCTCAGGTGAGGATAGTAGAAGACGACCCCCAACTCTCCTCCACCCTAATGGCGTCTGTCACTTAAGTACCCTCTCCCAGCATGCACAGTGGGTTCACCACGCCCCCTAGGCTGCTGCTGGGAAAGAGATACCCAATACGTCCAGCCTGCTGCCTTTCCAACCCTGACCAGCGGTGACAGCAACACCCACCGGTGTATGGAAAATCATGCAACCAACCGAACTGAACTTTAAATAAACAATCTCTCTGGGCTAAACTAATGCCCAGACAACTAAATTTCAACATATAGCGTCCACTCATTGGGAGCAGGGCGCTACACGTAGATACACATATTATAACACGGCAGTGCCACCTGCTGGATAGAAAGGTATAATGCATACAGTATATATTGTCAGTTTATATAAGCAACTTTGTATTACTTGCTGTTGTTCTTTCAACACCACCAAGGATCGCCCTTCAGAGGGCTACTGCTAGTGCAAATGAGCTGAAAAGATCCTGACCATATGGTCGGGATCCACTCAGAAGCCTGGACTGACAGCTGGCTCAGGCCCTCAGCAAGCTGCTGAGAGCCTGAGCCAGCCGCTTCCACCCCCTCCACAGCCCAGCACTCCAGTGAGCGCTGGAGGGACACAGCAAAGAGCAGGTGACTGACAGTCACCAGCTCTCTGCAGGCTGAAGACCAAGAGCTGAGTGATCAGTGGTGCTGCTTCCTATGGTGGCACACCTGGAGGCTCGTTCCTGATCTAGGCTGTGTGTGCCCATTAACACACACAGCCTGGCTTGGACCTGCCCCATGCCCCCTCCTCACAGGACTTGAGCCTCCACCTCTCTGAGCCTGTAAGGAAAGAGAGAGAGAGACCAGAGCTGCTGCAGACAGGCACGGTGCTGGATCAAGATAGGATAAAGGGAGATGCGGGGCAATTCAACTAGTGGGACATTTTTACCTTAATGCAAGGAATGCATTAGGGTAAACAATATTTAGCTTTTAGAACCACTTTAAAAATTAGAGGATGGGGAATAAAGGGTTACCTAATATGGACATCAGGGAAAGATGTGGTGAAATCACTTGAGAGGTAGATTTCAAGCGATACCATAAGCTCAGTGTGTGTTTAGTAATTGGGCAAGTAACCTTACCTCGGCTCTTAGGAAGCAACCAAGGTAGGTTTAGCTATAGATACTGGGAAGTGCAGATAGGCCTCTAACGATTCCCACAAAGGTGTGTTGCTTAAGAGTTACCATTAAGCCATTTGAGCCAACTGTGCCACTTGAAAATTTGACATTCTGAAGCCACCCTGTGTGTTGGTTCTATATAGACTGACTGACTTGACAAATTAATATAGTATTAAAATATAAGTAGTAAAGAAATTTTTACGGTCCAACTATACCAGGAGATATCATGTTTATCCTAGGAGTTCAATAGAGAATATATTGTAAATAGATAAACAATTTAGGATTATTGGCTTGGCTTTATATGAAGAGGTAAGGTGGACAATCAGGTAAGGGGGGGGGCAAAGGGAACCCACTGAATGGTAAGAGTTTTGGAAAGATTCACAGTGGCGGCCAGGCAAAAAATACACTTAGGGCCTTATACTTAGTTGCATTGATGTGCAATCCTGAAAATACCTCTACCTCTACTCTACAAGCAAAGGCATCAGAATTGGTAGAGAGATCAATGGATTGGAGAGGGTCTAGAGTGCATCATCTGTGAATAGACAGGTTTTGTGATGATATCCTGCCACTTCCACTCCAGTAATGTCCAGCTGCGATCTGATGGCTTGGGTAAGAGGCTCAACAGAAAGAGGCAAATAACAGTGGGAACAAGGTACAACCCTGTCACTTACCCCATGCTATTGCACATACATCGGAATGAAACCCTCCATAGCGGATGGACACTGTCAGGGATGAGTAAAGGGCCGTAATTCCAGTTCAGCACAGTGGACCAAACCCCCAGCGCTTCAGTATTAATTTCAGGTAGTCTCAACTAAGGGAGTGGAATACCTTTTGAATATCCAGCAAAAGAAGCACACTGGTACGACTCAGATGACAAGACGCACTCTATTTGTGCCTATGGAACTGTTCAAATTGGTGTGACTCTGACTTGCACTGATTCGAAAAAGGTTCCTGCACTATTTTTGGGCGATTTCATGTGTGACTTGCATACACATCTGTACATTAAATTGCACTGACTGGTAGCTTTGAAATCGTGCTGAAGTAGCGCAATTTCAAAGCCACATTCAGTGTGGACGGGGTGTAAGGTGTGCAATATCGAGCATGAGGGAAATCCTGCGAAAGTTGTCACCCACCTGTCTTTCTGGTACAAACCCTGCTCGATCTTTCAAAATTAAAGGTTCAGTCTTTTCGCAAGTATCTAGGCCAGTAATTTAATGTCAATATTAAGCAAAGAAATAGGGTAGTAGGTTGACCAAGGATTATGTGCGGTTTTGTATCATGCAAATAGCTGAGAGCAGGGAATCTTGCCCCAACAAAGAGTGCAAAAATATTTGTCCATTTCTTCATAATAAAAATACATGCTGTGTATTTATTAAAACAATCTACCAAAGTTCTTATATGTTCCAGAAAAAAGTTTTGGTATGCAAAGCAGTTAAAGACTTTTTTTTAAAGTAAACTGACACATACTGAAAATGCTAAATTCAATATGGTCATGAAGGTTTTAATTACTAGGACATGAAGCTGGTAAACATCTTAATAATAACAAAAAAAAAAAAAATGTGCTCACTGACAATACGCTGTAGTTTATCTATAAGCCTAAACTTTATTGTAATGCTGAAGCTACTCTAAACCTAGGCTTTTAGCTAACCCGGACTGGCTTTACAGGCATTACAGAATAAGATTAATCTTGGGTTGCAGGGGCAAGTCTACGGTTATGGGGGGCACATCCTGGGTTGGTGAGGTACCAGGATTAAATTGCAGGAGTCATATTGTCATGGATATGCATTAATGTCTGTCTGCCATCTTACCTTCCTCCTCATGTGTTCATCTAGAGACCAGACCTCCTTCACCTGGCTTCCTTTATAATCTCCTCCCAGCCTGACTCCACCCCAGGCCCTATCACTGAACACTATATTAACCTGTGCACTGCAAGCCTGCTTTGCTGATCAACGTGTTTGTTAGGCATTGTGTGTTTGGGTTCCTGCCTGCTGTGTGCTACGTCTGTCTCTCTGTTACGTTATTGGCTTGTCCCCGACCATCCCTGTCTGCTCGTGACCCTTGACCTTCGGCTCGTTCTTCGTTATCCTTGTCTGCTTGTGGCCCCTGACCTTCGGCTTGTTATTCGGTTCTCTCTATCGTGTGCTGCTGCTTCCCCTTATCCTACGGGGCGTGAGCTAGGAAACTCCAGGGGCCGCGACCTGGTCCCAGCCTGCAGCGTAACATCCTCACCACTAGAGGCCCTGGAGAAGACCAGCTGGGTCTTAGACTCCGCGCCCTGGGGAATCTTGGCTCTCGCTTCCGTTGGGATCCCGGTTGTGCTCCTCTGGTCCCGCTTTCCACAACCACCCAGTTTCCTATCCACAGAAGCCAGCCATAGGGTTCACTACCTCGCGGTGCACTCCTGTCCCCCTACGGTGTGCATCTGTCACCTGGCCACAGGTGACCCTGACAGTTTGATCAGCCATGAACCCGGCTGACATCCCGCTTCCCGCGGATGATCCATTGCAGGGCATAGTTCGCAGACTTGAGACCCAGGAATCAAATCAGACCCAGGTGATGCGATTCCTCCAGGATCTGGCTTCTCGATTCGAGCAGCTTCAGGTCTCCTTGGGAACCCCGAATCCGCAACCCCAAGTACAACCAGCGGCTGTACCTATCGCACCAGTCGCAGCCTCACACTCACTAAGATTGCCAGCTCCGTTCCGTTTCTCTGGGGACTCCAAGGCCTGCAGGGGGTTTCTCAGCCAATGCACTATTCATTTTGAGCTTCAGCCTCAAAGCTTCCTATCTGACCGGGCTAAGGTAGCCTATATCATTTCCCTCCTCTCCGGTGAAGCTTTGGCCTGGGCTGCCCCCCTGTGGGAGAGGAACGATCCGGTGGTTTCCAGTCTGTCCGAATTCTTGAAGCTCTTTCGTAATATCTTCGAAGAGCCGGCTCGGGCTTCTTCAGCGGCTAGTGCTGTCTTACGTCTTCGCCAAGAATCTAGTTCAGTGGGGCAATATGCTCTTCAGTTCCGTATCCACACAGCTGAATTGAGCTGGAATAATGAGGCCCTGGTCGCTACCTTTTTACATGGCCTCTCTGACCGAGTGAAAGACGAATTAGCGGGAAGAGCCATTCCCGTCGGTCTGGACGATGTAATTTCATTATGCAACCAGATCGACATTCGTTTTCAAGAGAGGTCCTTAGAAAAAAGACGCCAGCACTCTCTGGGTCCTAGCCAGTCTGAGCTCCCCTCCCTTCATTCCGTGGAGCATCCTCTACCTGCTGAAGAACCTATGCAGCTGGGCCGGACCAGACTAACCCCCGAAGAACGTGCTAGGCGCAGAACTCTGGGCTTGTGCCTCTATTGTGGGGGCAAGGGTCATTTTCGTGACTCCTGCTCGCTTCGTCCGGGAAACGCTCGGGTCTAATACATTTGGAAGGTGGAGTATTGGACCCAGAAACATCACCTTCTCGCCTGCTCTTGCCGGTGTCCCTTCATGTAGGCACTTCTCCTCAGTCAACCCTTGCATACCTGGATTCCGGGGCTGCCGGCAATTTCATGGATTGGAGAACTGCTTCTTCTATGAAGCTTACCCTTTCACCTCTCACTACCCCATTGGTAGTCTCGGCAATTGATGGCACTGTTCTCCCAGGGGGCCCTATTCGCTTCCAGACGCTACCCATTAGGATGTCGGTAGGGATTCTCCACCAGGAGTGGATATCCTTTCTTATTCTACCCAAGGCCTCTACCCCAGTTGTATTGGGCCTCCCTTGGCTACAGCTCCACTCCCCACATGTGGACTGGGTCTCTGGGCAGATCCTGGCCTGGGGTTCCTCATGTTTCTCGTCGTGTCTTCTCAAGGTGACCCCCAAGGAGAGTCTTCCGGTTGCTGCCACTTCTGTTTCTTCTGATCTTCCCGCCGCATACAGCGATTACCGGGATGTGTTCTGTAAAAAATCAGCTGAGGTGCTTCCTCCCCACAGGTCTTTTGACTGTGCTATTGATCTTGTCCCCGGAGCAACTCTACCCAGGGGTCGTACCTACCCTCTGTCCATCCCAGAGACCCAGGCCATGTCGGAGTATGTAGCAGAGAATCTGGAGAGAGGGTTCATCCGGAAATCCTCATCGCCTGCAGGGGCAGGGTTCTTTTTTGTTGCCAAAAAGGATGGTACCTTAAGACCCTGCATCGATTATCGGGGTTTAAATGCGGTTACTATTAAAAATCGATACCCCTTACCCTTAATATCTGAGCTATTCGATAGGTTGAAGGGTGCCTCCATTTTCACCAAGTTGGATCTCAGAGGCGCGTACAATCTCATTCGAATACGGGAGGGTGACGAATGGAAGACTGCATTTAACACTAGAGACGGGCATTACGAATATCTGGTGATGCCTTTTGGTCTGTGTAATGCTCCAGCCGTGTTTCAAAACTTTGTCAATGAAATCTTCAGAGATCTGCTGTACCAGTTTGTTGTCATCTATCTGGATGACATTCTGATCTTTTCTGAAAATCTGCTCGTCCACAGAAACCATGTCCGCACTGTACTTCAACGTCTTAGAGAGAACAATCTCTATGCCAAGCTGGAGAAATGTTCCTTTGAATGTTCTGAGGTCCTGTTTTTGGGGTGCTTTGTCTCATGTTCGGGGCTTCGTATGGACCCTGGGAAGGTCTTGGCTATCACCAACTGGCCTCTTCCTGCTAGCCTCAAGGCCACACAGCGCTTTCTTGGCTTCACTAATTATTATAGGCAGTTCATAAGGAATTACTCTTCCATTGCCGCGCCTATTATCGCTTTGACCAAGAAGGGTGTGAATGCCAGAGACTGGCCTCCCGAAGCTGTCTCTGCATTTCACAACCTGAAACAGGCCTTTGTTTCTGGCCCCCTCTTGAGGAGACCAAATCCTGGGAATGCATTTTTTATTGAAGTGGACGCTTCCTCAATGGGGGTGGGAGCTGTGCTTCTTCAAATCTTTGAGAAGAGACGCCAACCATGTGCGTTCTTCTCCAAAAAATTTTCTCAGGCAGAGAGGAATTATGCCATCGGTGATCGGGAACTTCTCGCAATTAAATTGGCGTTAGAGGAGTGGCGTCATCTCTTGGAGGGTTCCCCTCACTCCATAACGATCTTTACCGATCACAAGAATTTACAGTATCTACAGAATGCTAAACGTCTGAATCCTAGACAGGCCAGGTGGAGTCTCTTCTTTGCCCGTTTTAATTTCACGATTACCTACAAACCTGGTTCCTGCAACGGTCGGGCTGATGCGCTCTCTAGGTCATTTGACACTTTGGACGAGGAGTCCGCCCCTGAACCTGAGCCGATCATTCCCACCTCATGCATTGTTGCCCACTCTACCACCCTGAAGTCTAAAATTCCGCCTGGTAAGACCTTTGTCCCCACTGAGCTAAGAGCTAAGATCCTTCGTTGGGGACATGATTCCAAGGTGGCAGGGCATTCTGGATTCCTCCGATCCTTCCTACTCATCAGTCGTCACTACTGGTGGCCTAATCTCCGCTCAGACGTCAAAGACTACGTTAAAGCTTGTCATGTCTGTGCTCAGTCCAAATCCTCCACACAAGCTCCTGCTGGTCTCCTCATGCCCTTGCCTATTCCTAAGGAACCCTGGGCCCATATTGCCATGGATTTTATCACCGATCTCCCACTGTCTGAGAATAATACAGTCATTTGGGTGGTAATCGATCGATTCTCCAAGATGGCTCATTTTGTTCCTCTTCCTGGTCTTCCTTCTGCCCCTGCCTTGGTTCCCATTTTCATTCGAGAAATTCTCCGCCTACATGGGGTCCCTTCTCATATTGTTTCCGACAGGGGAGTCCAATTCACGTCTCGTTTTTGGAGAGCCTTTTGCAAATCCCTCAATATTGTCTTGGATTTTTCTTCTTCTTACCATCCCCAATCCAATGGACAGACTGAGAGGGTTAATCAGGAGTTAGAGGTCTTTCTTCGCACCTTTGTGTCTTCTCACCATGACGATTGGTCCTCTCTACTCCCGTGGGCAGAATTCTCCCATAACAATCATGTGAATACCAGTTCGCAGAAGACACCCTTTTTCACAGTTTATGGAAAACACCCTCAACTTCCTCTTCCTATGATCTGTTCTCCAGACATTCCAGCTTTGGCTTCGGTTCAGGAGTCTCTCAATTCCGTTTGGGGTCACGTTCATGATTCCCTCCGGGCAGCTGCTGAAAAATTCAAAGGCTTTGCCGACCGCCGCAGGCGTAAACCGCCTTCTCTTCAGCCAGGGGACAAAGTCTGGCTCTCTACCAGGAACATCAAGCTCCGAGTTCCTTCTCTGAAGTTTGCTCCACGATTCATCGGTCCATACACGGTAACTGCTAAACTGAATCCGGTTTGTTTCAAACTCCAGATTCCTAAGAGCCTTAAAATCACTAACTCCTTTCATGTTGCTCTTCTAAAGCCTTTAGTCCTCAATAAATTCTCTCGTCCTCTTCCTACCGTGGCGCCTGTCTCGGAGGATAATCAGGAGTACGAGATCAGTCAAATTCTGGACTCCCGACTCTGTAAAGGCGTTCTTCAGTACCTCGTTCATTGGAAAGGGTTTGGTCCTGAGGAGAGGTCTTGGATCACTGCATCTGAGGTCTTTGCACCTCGTCTGTTAAAGGAGTTTCATCTGAAGTTTCCCTCTAAACCTGGGCCCAGGCGGGGAAGGGGGAGGCCTCGTAAGAGGGAGGGTACTGTCATGGATATGCATTAATGTCTGTCTGCCATCTTACCTTCCTCCTCATGTGTTCATCTAGAGACCAGACCTCCTTCACCTGGCTTCCTTTATAATCTCCTCCCAGCCTGACTCCACCCCAGGCCCTATCACTGAACACTATATTAACCTGTGCACTGCAAGCCTGCTTTGCTGATCAACGTGTTTGTTAGGCATTGTGTGTTTGGGTTCCTGCCTGCCGTGTGCTACGTCTGTCTCTCTGTTACGTTATTGGCTTGTCCCCGACCATCCCTGTCTGCTCGTGACCCTTGACCTTCGGCTCGTTCTTCGTTATCCTTGTCTGCTTGTGGCCCCTGACCTTCGGCTTGTTATTCGGTTCTCTCTATCGTGTGCTGCTGCTTCCCCTTATCCTACGGGGCGTGAGCTAGGAAACTCCAGGGGCCGCGACCTGGTCCCAGCCTGCAGCGTAACATCCTCACCACTAGAGGCCCTGGAGAAGACCAGCTGGGTCTTAGACTCCGCGCCCTGGGGAATCTTGGCTCTCGCTTCCGTTGGGATCCCGGTTGTGCTCCTCTGGTCCCGCTTTCCACAACCACCCAGTTTCCTATCCACAGAAGCCAGCCATAGGGTTCACTACCTCGCGGTGCACTCCTGTCCCCCTACGGTGTGCATCTGTCACCTGGCCACAGGTGACCCTGACACATATTTTGTGCCATGGGCAAAACACCTTTTGGGAAGTATCATCTATGGACTCTATCTCCATCAGAAATTGGGTTAATAAGACACCAAATACTCTTTTACATACTGTATCTTCCAGTTACTCAGATTCTTCTCCTGTGTAATGATCTGATATTTAACCCTTTCGCTGCCAGAACTGTTTTTGTGGCTTTTGCACATTTAAAATTGATTTCAGGCCTGGGCATTATTTAAAACACCCAAAATAGTATATTTATTCTGAAAGCAGACATTCTAGAGATTAACATAGTGGCAGTTCAGTTTTTTTATGTCAGTAAAAAAAAAAAGGGTTAAATTTCGGACACACAAATGCAATCAACAGTATATATCCCCATTTCTTTTTGGTAAAACATGAGGTTCCACTGAGTAAAAGAATACCCAAGCGGTCAAGCCTTAAAATTGCGTGTTCCCGTGAAACGATGCCAAACTTCAGTACCCTAAATTTTCCATAAAATTTTCCATAAAAGCCCCTACAGGTCATTAGAGTTAATCATATGGGCTTAGAAATGTTGCGCCCACTGCTATAAGCAAGGCAAAATGTAAAATGTGTAGCACAATCAACATTTTCTTGTGTGGGAGTCCCTGACTGTGATTATGTTAGTGTAGCGGCCTCCACTCTCTCCCCCTTTAGATCAGTTCTTCTGGCTCTGGCTTTTGTCTAGGGCAGTGTTTCTCAACTCCAGTCCTCAAGGCGCACCAACAGGTCATGTTTTCAGGCTTTCCATTATTTTGCACAGGTGATTTGATCAGTTTTACTGCCTCAGTAATTACCACAGCCCTTTCATCTGAGGGAAATCCTGAAAACGTGACCTGTTGGGGCGCCTTGAGGACTGGAGTTGAGAAACACTGGTCTAGGGGTACTCTGAAGGAGAGAGTGCGGGGTCACCACGCCAAGTCCCCCTGCAGATATATGTGCAGTGAGAGACAATCCTCTTTTACCTTCGGGTCGGTGTTCTGCTTCTGGAGCCTCCTTCTGGTGGTTTCTTGAGCAATGTCTGCCAGAAAATGAGCCCCACACCAATAAAGTCCAACACTCCTTTATTCTTCCGATAACAGAGTAATGCACAGACAGTTGGACTCCCTCAACGAGCAGAACAGACAGAGGGGTGTGGATACGAATAGGCCCAGACACAATGAACTCTCCCCTTTCCTTCCTAAAAGTGGGTCTCCAATCGAGGGGAAATATCCTTCCAGGCGGTCTCCGGTGGAGGCTCACCCGCCACTGGCGATATGCTGCACCAGGTCTTCAAGCAAGTACCCCCTCCCGGTCCATTACGCCTCTAAATTCGGGTACCCACTCCCGGGGTCCCCTAGGATCTCCTTCCCTCGCGGAACTCAGTGGTGGGCACTGAGCTCCGGACCTCCATCCGAGTACCTCACCCCAGGCTAAAGGTGCCTGGGATGGAACACGATCTCCGAACGTCCTCCAGGCCTAGGCCGCCTAGAGGACCGACACGAACCACCGCCCTCAGGCTGAAGGTGCCTGGGACTCGACCCAGCGACAAAGATGGTTGGCAATAAAAAAATGTGCCCCGTCAGTAAAGTTTCATGTTTTGTCAGTAAAAAATGCTGTGGCAACACTCATAGGGACACGTGTGTGTGTGTGTGTGTGTGTGTGTGAGGGGCGAATGTTCCCAGGGTATGTGAAAGCTATTCTGGCAGTAGGATTGTCAGATTTACACACATTCCAGACTGCTATAATACCCAAGAGTATGTGTATGGCTCCTTGCTGCAGCCAACATATGCCAGACATCAGTGGCAGTGAAAGGTTTAAAGAAGCAGCCAATAAATAACAAAATAAGATAAAAACAGAAACAGCTTTTGCTGCAATTCTCACCATTGGTCATGAGATGTCCCCCACAGTACTTTTTATTCTAGGTGTCCTTGGTCTTATGGCCAGCATAATTCAACCCATTTCCCCTGAGCCTAGGTTGTCCTGGACCCACCCCAGCCTATGACTGGACAGGGAAAAGAGAAGCAGCACTGTGATGAGCTCAGTTTCCTGTCATTCTGCCTTTCTCTTCCTATCACATGAACTGATTGATTCCTCATATCACTACTTGCTTTCACACTCCCGCTGTGCTATACAGCAGGGGTCTCCAAACTTTCTGAACAAAGGGCCAGTTTACTGTCCTTCAGACTTTAGGGGGGCCGCACTGTGGCCAGTGGGAATAAAACATTTTGCTGACATCAGTGGGAGTAAACCATGCCCCATCTTTGGTATTAGGGGGAGGAATAGTGCCCTGTTTTTGGTGTCGGTGGGAGAAATGGCACCCCATTTTTGGTGTCAGAGGGCAGAATGATGTCTCATATCAGTGGGATGAAGTGTGCTCCAAAGGGCCAGATAAAGGCAGGCAACGGGCCACATCTGGCCCCCGGGCCACAGTTTGGAGGCCCCTGCTATACAGGGACTGCAAGAGGCAGATACCAGGTCAAACTCAGAATTTAAAAAACACATTTAATGATGTATGGCCACAAAGCTGCATTAATCTGTGTCTTCTACAGTATATCTGCATAGAGTTCTGCTTTAAGTAACTCCTATCAGCACTATGTATTTGAGCAAACCTTGCAAACTCTAGCAGCAGTTTGGTTAAGTATTGGTTTTATTAACACCCGAGTACTGTACTTAAGGTGGTTGTAAAGGCTCCAGGTTTTTTACCTTTATGCATTCTATGCATAAAGGTAAAAAAACTTCTCTGTGCAGAGATGCGCACGAGAGCCTCGGCTCTCCGGAGACTCACCCTCCTCTTTGGCTGAGGCAGCAGTGGGAGCCATTAGCTCCCGATGCTGACAATCACAGCCAGTGAGCAAAAGAGGAGAGAGAGGGGGCAGGCCAAGCCGTGGCTCTGTGTGTAAATGGAAAACCAGTAGGCGATTGGAAACTGATCAGCGCTTGCAGCCAATGGCTGCGAGCGCTGACCCGTGTTAGTTCAGCAAGCTGCTCAGTTTATTTTGGGGTATAGTGTGTACCAGGAATAAGGGTGGGGGATATCATAGCCACAAAGGGTGAGCGGTACAACTGTATACTAATGCACATGGTTTGGGGACATACAACAAGTTCATATAGGTCGAGTGCTCACAAACATTTGGCCATATAGTGTATAACAATGTGTTATGAGAAGCAAGGAACAACAGCATTTGTTGTAATTAAAGCTGGCCATAAATTATACAATTTTCTTGTAGCATTTTCTTTTAGATTTACCAAATCCATATAATATAAGGTCAAACCTAAACACTATCAATTTGTAAGCAATCAGGCAGGCCCTTGCACTACATTTTCCACAATTTCCTTTAGATTTGAAGGTAAATCTAAAGGAAATTGAATAAAAAAATTGTATAATGGTAAGCCTAAAAGATGTAATAAAGCAGATTCCAACTCCCAGTAGACCTGGTCTCACTTCCTGCATGAGAAAAAAAAACAGCTTTTGTAAGGACCCAGGAACATACTTACTGTAGGTGTCATTTTAGTTTAATTTGCGGTTGGGGGCAGTAAAAACATGTAGTTAAGATGGATTTTTACCACCCTTTGCCACTCCCACTAAGCTGCACAGGTATTTACATGAGGGGTGTAGGGTATACACATGTTTTGGCAAAAATTATCCTCACTATTCTGCTGTTCTGCTGCATCTGTGAATAGGACAGCAGTTGTGGTGCTGTCTCAGGGCCCAGCGAGTGCACTATTTGGCACGGACACTTTTTTATTTATTTTCCTCCCACTGTTTGTCACCTTTCACTTTTGTGTGTGTTTTCTCACGGATAAAAGGGTGAGTCCTCAGGGGGAGGATGTGTGGCCATCAGGTTTCTTCCTGGGGGGGGGGTCTCTCTTCGGGAGAGCTCCCCTGACCTAGTAGCTCCCCTGACCTAGTACTCGATGGATGGCTTTGGTTGTCCTAGAAGAACGGGGTCTGCCAGGCCTTCCGGCTAGGCATAACATGTAAACCTGATGTCCCCATCAGGAGCCTTGTGCCCCAGGGGTCAGGGTAGAAGTCCTACCCCTCTGGGGGGTGGACTAAATCACACCCTTAAGTGCACTTTTTAGTGTGTGTTTCACATGCACATTTTTTGTTCACTTACGTGTTTTTTCGTTCTAGGTTTTGCACCACCGCAGACTTAAAAGAAAAAAAAGTGGTTGGGGCGCTGCACAATTAGTAGGGTGTAGGTCCTTGGGCTTGGCCTGAAAGTCTTGGGAGAGGGTGGATATGACCTTCTGGTTTGGTTCGCCCTCTCTCATGGGGTCTCCTTTTCGGAGGAGCCCCACCTAGTACTTGGGGTTGGTCTGTTTCGGCAGACCTCCCAGAGAACGGGGTCCACCTGGTTTCGGCTAGGTGGGCCAGTGAGTACCTCAGTCCCTGTCAAGAGCCTTGCGCCCCAGGGGATCAGAGACCTTCCTCTTCGTATGAGGTCCATGTGTACACCCTGTGCACTTTTTTGTGTTCTCACGTTTTGTGTGTGCACTTTTTTTTTTTACCGGGTGTTAAGCCTCGTACACACGGTACGATTGTTGGAAGGTGATTGTCTGTTGACACTGTTGTCCGAAATTCTTACCGTTAGTATGCTCCTTTAGACAATTGTTTTCCAATTTTCGGCCAACAAATGTTAGATGACAGGCTAGTAAATTTTCGGCGGACAACAGCTCCACATCTGATTTTCGTCAGTACAGAAATCCGTCACACAAAAGTCGAAAGTACAAACATGCATGCTCGGAATGAATGTTCACCAAACACTAAATTAGCAGAAGGGGCCCAAAGGGTGTCTCTCAAGAGCTGAAATTCCTCGTAGTACGTCACTACGTTCGTGTTTGTGGCACGACAATTGTGTAACGTTAGTATGCAAGACAAGATCCTGGCACACGCCCTTTTGACAAAAATCAGACGCTCGTTTGTCCAACAATCGAACCGTGTGCTTTAGTCTGAGGGTGTTCCACACACCATGGACTTAAAAAAAAAAAAAAAAAAAGCAGTTGTTGTGTAGGTTTTGAGAGGTTAAAATAGATGGTGAGGAAGCAACATAGCATCTCCTTCCCACATGTCAAGCACCCTCTTAAAACTGCGTATCACTTTTCAGGGGGCCACCACAAGTGGAAACAAGTCCTTTCCGTGCTAGTCTGTAATGTTAGAATCAGGTGCGCTCAACAGTGACAAGTATCATGACAGATTTTATATAGTCATTTAAATTCACTTGTTTTTATCAGAAGGGTGCTTATTAATAATCTTCAAGGTGGTATCAAAATGGGATTTAATAAATCCGCATAATAAAACTTTCATGCCTTGACATTTTTCCAGTGTGCGAATCTGTAGTTATATGTTTTGTGACACTGAATATGGGCAATATAGGCTTCCATTATATACAGTATGTGTGGATCATTGGAATTCTATGGTCAGCGTGGGAACAGCTGCATAGTCAGGAAACAAGAGGGATTTAAAGGCTCCAGTGCAAATCCTTCCTGCAGAGAGCCTCCAACATCCACACAAAAAAAAAACAAGTTTATGTACACACAGGAACACAAAACCAAGCAAAACCAGGATAACCAAATACAGAAACATGAAAACACATGCTGATGTTATAACAACACACACAAAATTCCATGGCTAGTCTTTAATCCTGTACAAGCTAAGCCCACATATCTTTCCTGCTGAAAAACCGGATCAGCACAGAGTTGACTTCCTATGACGCACTGATTGTGCTACAATACTGTAGAGGATCAGGGCTTATCCTAGTCAAGTAAGGCTGACCATAGGGATCAGAGCATGGCTGGATAAGCAGGCATGATTCATCTCTCCCACAATATCACTGGCATTAGCTGTGGTCATAAACAGGAATGGTTGGGTCTCACAAGGGTTCGTGTTAGGCCACGCTTCAGAAGTCAATGAAATGGCTTACCATTATGGATACAACAGCAACTGTCTGATCGATTTATTCCCTGAGATAGGAAAGTCAAGGTTTTCTAAGGCTGTCCATAAACATAGGACCTTTTCAATTTGAAAATGCCCCAAATACTAGATAGTCATCTCCTGTCTAAAAGGTGCCTTTAAAGTGGTTGTAAACACACTTTTTAAACAAAGCCCTGCAGGTAAGCCTAGATTAAGGCTTACCTGTAGGTGCATGAAATATCTCCTTAACCTACACGGTTAAGGAGATATTTGTATGTAAATGCGGCGACGCTGACGTCACCCCATTCACAAATTCGGCTAGGTCGCAACATTCGACGACGTAGCCGAATTCGACAGCTCACGCGCGCATGCGCGGAGTCACGTCTTCTCCGCTCCGGCCAGTCACAGCGCCGGAGCGGCGCTGTGATTGGCTGCAGCGGCGATACCCGGAAGTAACATTCCGGCTATCGCCGCAGCGATGGATGCGGCTAGAGGAGGGACACGGACGACTTCGGGGGCCCCGATCAAAGGTAAGTGGTACATAATGAGCTAGTATGCTAGTCATATTAGCTCATTATAGCTTTGTCTTGCAGGTTAGTCAAAAAAAAAAAAAAAAAGGGTTTACAACCACTTTAAAAGGAACTTTTTTTTTTTTTTTTAACCACTTCTGCAAATGGTACAGGGATTGGACTGCTGAGGACTGGGGTAAAGTCATTTTCTCTTATGAATCTGCTTTCCCATTGTTTGAGGCATTGGGAAAAAACCTTGTCCGGAGAAGAGTAGGTGAGCGCTGCCATTAGTCCTGTGTCATGCCAACAGTAAAGCATCCTGAGATCATTCACGTGTGGGGTTGCTTCACAGCTAAGGGAGTGGGCTCACTCACAATTTGGCCTAAGAACACGTCAGCCATGAATAAAGAATGGTAGAAAAACATCCTCCAAGAGCAATTTCTCCCAACTATCCAAGAACAGTTTGGTGAGGAACAATGCCTTTTCCAGCATCATGGAGCACCTTGTCATAAGGCAAAAGTGATAACTAAGTGGCTTGGGGAACAAAACATGGACATTTTGAGTCCATGGCCAGGAAAATCCCCAGACCTTAATCCCATTGAGAACTTGTAGTCAATCCTCAAGAAGCGGGTGAAACCCCCCCCCCCCCACAAATTTTGACAAACTCCAAGCATTGATTATGCAAAAATGGGCTGCCATCAGTCAGGATGTGGCCCAGAAGTTGATTGACAGCATGCCAGGGGGAATTGCAGAGGTCTTAAAAAAGTAGGGTCAACACTGCAAATATTGACCATTTGCATAAACTTCATGTACAGTAATTGCCAATAAAAGCCTTTGACACTTATGAAATGCTTGTACCGTATATACTCGAGTATAAGCCGAGTTTTTCAGCCCTTTTTTTAGGGCTGAAAGTATACCCCTCGGCTTATACTCGAGTCAGTACCTGAAAATCGCGAAATTCCGCGGCCGGCGTCCATTGTTTAAATCTCGCGCCGTTCTCCCTGTCCCTTCCACGATAGGCGTTTCCAGCAAACACTGTGTTGAGTGTTTGCGCCTATCACGGAGGTCCTCTTGTCCGACGTCCGTGATTGGCGGAGCACTGAACACAGTGCCTGCTGGGAAACGGAGTCGGAGAATGAGAGGACCTCCGTGATAGGCGCAAACACTCAACACAGTGTTTGCTGGAAACGCCTATCACGGAAGGGACAGGGAGAACGGCGCGAGATTTGAACAATGGACGCCGGCCGCGGAATTACAAGATTTTGAGGTACACTGACTCGGGCACAGGGAGGCTGCAATGGACACAGTAAGGGGGCAGAGTGAGGTGACAATGGGCAGTGAGATGGCAATGGGCACAGTAAGGGGGCACAGTGAGGCGACAATGGGCAGAGTGAGGTGACAATGGGCAGTGAGGTGGCAGAGTGAGATGGCAATGGGCACAGTAAGGTTGGGCAATGGGCACATTTCCTCCCCTCGGCTTATACTCGAGTCAATAAGTTTTCCCAGTTTTTTGTGGTAAAAGTAGGAACCTCCGCTTATACTCGGGTCGGCTTATACTCGAGTATATACGGTAATTATACTTTAGTATACCATAGTAACATGTGACAAAAAGATCTAAAAACACTGAAGCCGCAGACTTTGTGAAAAATTTATTTTTGTGTCATTCTCAAAACTTTTCCCCATGGCTGTAGATGTTGTAGTTTTTGTTGTGGGGTGTATTCATTTTTGCATCAACCAATTTGAGTAAAACTGAAGATTTTGTAATCAAAGTTATATCAATAACCTTACATTCATGTAATGAGCGAAATAAATGTTCTATAAAACGCAACATTTTTGGAAATTGTTCTTGTGTTCATTAAGATATTGATTAAAATCTTACTTTTCAAAAGGGGTGTACTCATTTATGCCGAGCACTGTATACATGATTCTGCGGCTGCCCTTTAGCACTAAATCTGCTACGGGGCAGTTGTAAAGCGGTTAAAGAAGATCTGTGGTCCCAGCATACACTTTCATTTTATAACATCAGCATTGTAATAGCAATACAAACAATAGTCATGGCTTTTTTTCAGCGGGAACGCAGTTCCGACACCTCCAACACTGAATGTATGCAATGGCAAAGGGTACTGGGGTGTGCTGAAGGGTTCAATGATGCCAACTGCTGGGGGATATATTGCTGGGTGGTCTTATGTTGCTAGTGGATCAATTGTTGCTGGGAGGGATCTACTGTTGAGGGAGAGGTCTGTTGTTACTGGCTGCTGGAGGGTCTATTAATGCTGGCTGCTGGGGAATCTATTGTTGTTAGGGTGGTCTATTGTTGAGGGAGGGGTCTATTGTTGCTGGGGGGGTCTTATGTTGCTGGTGGTCAATTGTTGCTGGGAGCAATCTACTGTTGAGGAATTGTTGCTGGCTGCTGGAGGGTCTATTAATACTGGTTGTTGGGAGATCTATTGTTGCTGGTGGGGTCTATTGTTCCTGGGGTGGGTCTGTTGTTGCAAGGCGGTCTATTGATGCTGGGGGGATTTCTTATTTTTGGGGGAGCCAATAAATTGCGGGGGGATCTATTTTTGCTGGTTGCATGGGATTATTTTACTGATTTTCTTATTATAATTGCCAAATTCCATATAGATTACTTAACACCACTAAATGATACTTGCTTCTGTTTTCTCTAAAAGAGGTGGTACTGGGAGGTGGGTAGAGGGTGGAAACAAGGGACAGTGTTTGGAGGTGGGTGGAGTGCAGAGACAAAGGGGCGACTTGGGAGAGGGGAGTTCCTGCACCTATTCTCTGAGAAAAAAGCCCTGACAATAGTTATATTTGACAAAAGAAGCTTACATGAAATGCCCTGAATGCTTTGCAGCTTCACCTCTGCTGTTTTCTTTTTATGTCTAAAGACAAAATATCCCATGGTACATTGCTGCCTGCAAGCTGTGATTCCTGTACTGACCCCCCCCCCCCCCGTAGTTCAGAAGGCAGGCTCTGTGAAATGTGTAACACAGCAGTGCCTACTTACAGTGCACAGTGACTACGTGTCACAGAATTCAAGGAAGTAAATCTGTGGAGATATTCACAAAGTAAGTTTAAACATATCTAGTTCATTCTAAGCTAGGTATAATTGAAGTACAATGTGGCAATGAATATATGATTTTAAAGTGATTGTAAATGCTTAAACATGTTATACTTACCCAGTGGCGAAGCTAGACATTCTTTCACCTGGGGCAAAGACTCAGTTTGGCCCCCCCTCCCCCCACACCACCCAAGAGAGAAGGCCCACAGAATCACTGTGTAGGTGAGATAGGTAGGTTTGCATAGGTTTAAATGAGGTGATTTCAAGCCTCGCTTCCTTAGTGGATTAGAAGGGACGCTGCGGGAATAGAAGACGTGAGCCAAGAAGTTGGTCTTTAACCACATAGCGACCGCCGTACGGCGATATACGTCGGCAGAATGGTACAGGCAGGCAGATGGACGTATACATTTGTCCCCTTTAAGAAGCGGCATTGTGGACTCTGTGAGTCCGACCGCGGGTCCCGTGGACTCTGTGTCTGCGGGCATACCCGCGATCGTCTCACGGTGAGGAAAAAGGGCGAAATGCTGATGTAAACAAGCATTTCCCCAGTCTTCCTAGTGACAGGACACTGATCACAGCTTCCTGTAATTGGAAGCGGTGATCAGTGTCATGTCACACACAGCCCATCCTCCCTACAGTTAGAAGCACTCCCTAGGACACACTAAACCCCTTCAGCGCCACCTAGTAGTTCATGCCAGTGTCATTTTCACAGTAATCAGTGCATTTTTATAACACTGATCGCTGTAAAAATTACAATGGTCCCAAAAATGTGTCAAAAGTGTCCGATGTGTCTGCCATAAAGTTGCAGTCACGATAAAAATTGCAGATCGCCACCATTACTAGTAAAAAAAAATGCCATAAAACTATTCCCTATTTTGTAGATGCTATAACATTTGCGCAAACCAATCAATATACGCTTATTGCAATTTTTTTTACCACAAATATGTAGAAAAATACGTATCGGCCTAAACTGTGGAAAATTTTTGTTATTTTATAGATTTTTTGGGGATATTTATTATAGTAAAAAATATTGCATTTTTTTCAAAATTGTCGCACTAATTTTGTTTATAGCGCAAAAAAAAACAACGCAGAGGTGATCAAATACCACCAAAAGAAAGCTCTATTTGTGGGAAAAAAAGGACGTCAATTTTGTTTTGGAGCTACGTCGCACGACCGCGCAATTGTCAGTTAAAGCGACGCAGTGCCGAATCGCAAAAAGTGCTCTGGTCTTTGGCCAGCGAAATGGTCCGAGGCTTAAGTGGTTAATAAAGCCTGCATCTGTGTGCTCTCCTTCTTTTCCCAGTGGTGTCCCTCCTAATCTGCTGTGGAGGCGAGGCTTGAAACTATAGGAATTCTATAGGATTGTAAAAGACCTGGTACATCCTTGGGTGCCCCAAGAAGAGTAGTAATAAACAATGGGTGTGGCCAAATTGTGTTAACAGTGGGATGGGCTTAAAGGGGCATGGGTAAATAAAACAAAAGTATTCTTGTATCCATACAAATACTCTTAGATTAATAAAACAAAGCCTACCTTAAAAGTGGACAGTGTCAGTCAGTGCAGTGGATAGTGTCAAAAGGGCAGTGGATGGTGTCAGTAAGGGAGGTTTTGGTCAAGTCAAGTCCAATCTTATTGTCATTTTCCTACATGTAAGGACACACAGTTGAACGAAATATCGTATCTCACAGGACCACGGAGCTACATATTAAACATAATTGTAAATATACAAAAATAGACCACAATGAATAAAAAAAAAAAAACATAAACCTATACACGTCTGTAAACTACCGGTATGTAACTGTACATATACTGTGAGTGAATGCCTTTATATAAGATCTACATAATTACTGTACATGAGATTAGTTGAGGGCTCTCACAGCCTGGATAAAAAAGCTGTTAAACAGTCTGACAGACTGGGATTTGATACTTCGGTACCTTCTAGCCGATGGCAGGAATTAAAAGAGACTGTGGGAGGGATGGGTAGGATCTTTCATGATACTAGTAGCTTTGCTAGAGCATCGTGTATGGAAAATGTCCAGGATGGAAGGGAGAGGGGCACCAATGATCTTTTCAGCTGTCTTTACTAACCGCTGCAGGGTCTTGCGGTCAGCAGTTGGTGTCAGTAGAGTCAGTAGAGTAGTGGACCATGTCAGTAGAGCAGTGGGCGGTGTCAGTAGGGCAGATGCTGGTGTCAGTAGGGCAGTGGACAGTGTCAGTAGGGCAGTGGACGGTGTGTGGGTGGTGTCAGAAGGGTAGGGGAAGGTGTCAGTGGGGCAGTGGATGGTGTCAGTAGGGCAGTGGATGGTGTCAGTAGGGCAGTGGATGCTGTCAGTAGGGCAGAGGATGGTGTCAGTAGGGCAGATGTCAGTTTTAGTAGAGCAGTGGACGGTGTCACTTGAGCAGTGGATGGTGTCAGTAGGGCAGATGTCAGTTTTAGTAGAGCAGTGGACGAGTGCACGCAGGTCCGTTGGTCTGCGGATGCACGTAGGTCCGCTGGTCTGCGGGTGCACGTAGGTCCGCTGTAGGCTTGTTCAATTCCTTTCGTAAAAAATCGGAATTTAGCAACTTTCGGACATTCGGAAGCATTCGAATTTCCGAACAAAGCAATTACGAATAAAACCGAATCCGAAATAAATTATATCGCAAATAGCGAATGCCCGAATGTCTTCGGCATTATTCGTTATGAAAAAAGTTACGAATCTATTCAAAGCACAATAATACTCTTCTCTGCTCTCTGCTTCTCCCTCACCGTGCTGAACTCCCTCTCAAAATGGTGTACAGGGGCGGAGGCTATAGCCGCATGTAAAAGACTAAAGTAAAATATGAGATTTTGAATCCATTGAAAGCACAATAACACTCTGCTCTGCTCTCTGCTTCTCCCTCACCGTGCTGAACTCCCTCTCAAAATGGTGTACAGGGGCGGAGGCTATAGCCGCATGTAAAAAACGAAAGTAAAATACGAGATTTCGAATCGTTACAAATAAACGCTATGTATTTAGAAAAGTACAAATCCATTCGAAGCACATTAGGCATAATAGGCAGCGTCGTTGTGAGAGAGACACGGAAAATTACGAATCAACGAACCCAAAAAAAGTTACGAAAGTAGGAGTTGTGTCCAGAATCAACGAAAAACAATGTACTCCACCGAAAGTACGAATTATAAATCAACGAAAAATAATGCTAAATTTAATATGAATAATTCAGATTCAACGAAAAATGTCGCTTGCGAAAATACGAATTAGTCCGAACACGAAAAATCCCGTCTAGCAAAATTACGAACGATTACAAATCAACAGGACCGAAAAGAAACAAACCGAAACTAAACTAATTTTTCCGTTGTGCACAAGTCTAGTCCGCTGGTCTGCTGGTCTGCGAGTGCACGTAGGTCCGCTGGTCTGCGAGTGCACGTAGGTCTGCGAGTACCTGTGTATTGTTTTGTTGAGTACCTGTGTATTGTCTTGAGTAGTTGTGTCAGGAAGCTAGTTGTTAGGTAATTTGGACAGGGTATAATCTCTAATCCTCATTAAATTGAGCGACTCGGTGTACATCTTGCGGTATGTATGCGTTCCTTGATCATCTGATCGAGGGCGATTACTGCTGTGCAAAATGTAAGCACATTGTTTCCCTGGAAGCCCAGGTTCTGAATCTGGGGAAGCAACTGTCAGCACTGGGTAGACCCTCCACACTAAAGGAGAGCCGGAAACGTACCCGACAGATGATGGCAGGGGCCAGCACATGCTCCATTGAGTGACATTGGTGAAACCAGTCAGGGATCAGCACTGCTGGAGCTGAGAGACTCTCCTAGCTGCCGGGGGAAGAACTCCTCCAGTGAGAATGGGGGGAAGTGAAGGGAAAGGAAAGACAGATTCTGGTGGTAGGGGACTTAATTCTTAGAAGGACAGAGAGGGCAATCTGTAACAAAGACCTGAAGCGTCGAACTGTATGTTGTCTACCGGGCGCTCGGGTTCGGCACATCACGGATCTGGTGGACAGATTACTGGGAGGGGCTGGGGAAGACCCAGCTGTCATGGTGCACGTTGGCACCAATGACAAAGTCAGAGGCAGATGGAGTGTCCTAAAGAACGATTTTAGGGACTTGGGAGCTAAATTGAGGAACAGGACATCCAAGGTAGTATTCTCAGGAATACTACCGGTACATCGAGCCACACCAGAAAGGCAGAGGGAGATTAGGGAAGTGAACAAGTGGCTAAAGAGCTGGTGTAGTAAGGAGGAGTTTGGGTTCCTGGAGGACTGGGCCGACTTCTCAGTCGATAACCAGTACTATAGAAGGGACGGACTGCACCTAAATGAGGAGGGTGCAGATCAGCTGGGAATAAGGATGGCCAAAATAATGGGGGATTTTAACTACCCAGAAATTGACTGGAGTAATGGCACTGCTGGGACAGTTAAAGGGCAAAAATTTATAAACCTATTGCCGGACAATTTTATGGTCCAGTTTATTGAGGCCCCAACTAGGAATGATGCTCTGTTGGACCTGGTAATCTCAAACCATGCAGAGCGTATTACTAATGTTCAGATAAAGGAACACCTGGGTAACAGTGACCATAACATGATTTCATTTGATGTTAGCTGTAAGCAAAAATCACATACGGGAAAGATAAAAACGCTTAATTTCAATAGAGCAAATTTTCCAAGTATGAGGGCTGCTCTCCAGGACTTAGACTGGGAGGGAATATTGGCATCAATGGGCACAGAACAGAAATGGGAATTCTTCAAAAAGACTGTTTGTGAACTCACTGCAAAGTATATTCCCATGGGCAATAAGTTTAAAAGGCTAAAAATAAAACCTATGTGGCTCACGGCCAAAGTTAAAAAAGCTATAAACTACAAGAAAAGAGCTTTTAAAAAATATAAAAATGAGGGAACACTAGTGTCATTTAAATGTTACAAAGAATATAACAGGATATGTAAAAAGGAAATCAAGGATGCTAAAATTCAAAACAAACGACAGGTTGCAAAAGATAGTAGGACAAACCCCAAAAAATTCTTCAAATATAATAATAGTAAAAAGGTCAAGTCTGAGCATGTAGGCCCTTTACAAAATAATCTAGAGTGGGTGACTGGGGACAAAGAGAAGGATAATTTATTAAATACTTTCTTCAGCTCTGTGTATACAAAGGAGCATGGGGGAGATCATATCCAAAATGGGGGTGGTAGTGACACAGCCCCAAATCCACAATGGCTCAAAAGTGATATGGTCCCAGAGCTGTATCCTGGCCTAGGCCAACAAGGCCCAGGCCTAGGGCAGCACTTTGCAGGGGGGGCAGCACAGAAAGAGTCCCCGCCGGCTTGCGCTACCCTGTTAGTGTAGCGCCAGTCTTATGGGGCAGACTGGGCTGAGAGGCAAATTAGTCTAGCGCCCCCATAAAGCGGCCGCACTGCTTCCGGTATGCGGGCGGCCAGCATTCCGCAACTGTGGGGGGGGGGGGGCGCTGCTTCTAATTTTGACAGTCCTATCATCCTGGACCACAAACCTTCCTCACTGTGCTATATGTTTTATGCTGCACCATTGGCATGGTTACATCTTCTTAGTCCTCTCCATAAAATTATCAGAAACTTGTGCTTAAAGTAAAACAAACAGGAAGTGAGAGGAAATCTATGCAAATTAGGGGAATCCATTGCCCCCCCCCCCAGGCTCTCAGAGCTAGTGTCCCCACTCGAAAAAATTTCAGGGCGGCTCTTAAACAGAAAGGGGTGTGGCATTGACAGGAAGGGGTTGGTCATATTTAAATTAGGGGGTGCATGAGTTTAGTCAGGCCTAGGGCAGCACAAAACCTAAATACACTACTGTATGGTCCAGAAATATTTAGACAGAATAAAGGTGGATAAAGCACCTGGACCAGATGGCATCCACCCATGGATCCTAAAAGAATTGAGCTCTGTAATTTCAAAGCCATTGTATCTAATTTGTAGGGACTCATTAATGACAGGAATAGTACCACTGGATTGGCGCAGGGCCAATGTGGTGCCTATATTTAAAAACGGAACATAGTCTTTACCAAGTTACTATAGACCTGTTAGTTTAACTTCTATAGTTGGGAAGATACTGGAGAGATTAATAAAAGACCACATAGATGAGTTCTTGCTGTAAAAAAATATTTTAAGCAACAGACAGCATGGATTCATGAAAGACAGAAGTTGTCAGACAAACCTGATTTCTTTTTATGAAGAGGTAAGTAAAACCTTGGACAGAGGGGTGGCAGTGGACGTGGTATACTTGGATTTTGCAAAAGCGTTCGATACAGTTCCCCACACACGGCACATGTGCAAGGTAAAGTCTACAGGCTTGGAAATATCAGTTTGTAAATGGATAGAAAACTGGCTAAAAGACAGAATTCAGGGGGCGTGGTCTAACCCCACTGGAAGATGGCAGCTTAATTCCGGAGCTCCCGCTGCTACAGATGATTTTAGCCTGACAGGAAAGCTTTTTTTCTCCGCTTTTACGGTTGTTGACCTACTGGATTACTCTTACGGGATCCCGCTATCTTACGACCCTATTCTCTCCTTGAAAGGATGAGTACTTTCATCATTCAATCCGTTCTTACATGGATTGTACCCATTCACTAATGATGGCATCTCCTCTTCAAACCGCTGTACAATCTTCTCCGCCACTAATACTTGGGACTACTTCTCATCTTGAACCAAATGTTATCCCGCTTCAAATTCAACATCACCCGAGTCTTAATGACCTTCATACAGTGGCAGCGGATATCAAAAATACATTAACAGCCGCCATTGCTGATCTGCACATTGACATCAGATCCATCACTGACAGGGTGCAGAAAGTTGAATTATCAACTGCACAACAAGAAACGGCTGTTAAAAGGGTTACTATCAAAATGGATACCCACACCCTTCAACTCAGAGATTTTCAACGCCATTTGGAGGACCTTGAGAACAGAGGACGTCGCCACAACTTAAGAATACGTGGACTGACTGAATCAATAGATTCAGATCAATTATATACCTCTGTTACTAATTTATTTAACAATATATTGGACAGACCCCTATCGACACCTATTGACATGGAATGGATTCATCGTGCGCTTAGGCCTAGAGGAAGAGACACAGACCCTCCAAGAGATGTGATCTGCTGCCTCGCTGACTACAAATTGAAAGAAAATATCCTCAAAAATGCTAGAATTAAAATCCATCTTACCCATGAAGGTTCAAATGTTCACATATTCCAGGATTTATCCAGCATCACTCTGCGTCACAGAAGAGACCTGAAACCATTATTGGATATTCTGCGCACCAAAAATATACCTTATAAATGGAAAATTCCCTTTGGCCTTTTAGCTACATCTCGTGACCGTACTGCTTTTTTGCGGGTTCCAGAAGACCTCAAATATTTTTGTGACACTCTGAATATCCCCACTGTGAATGTCCCCAATTGGTATGCGGAATTTCGTCATGCCGATATTGAAAAGGATGTACATAATGAAGAACCCATGGAAGCTCAAGAAATTAGATTTCGCAGACGGAGATCCCCATCAGGAACCAGATCTTACATTGCAATTCCTGGAGTTTGTGCTGGAATGAGCCCTTTTAAATCCCCAAAATCGAGAAGAGCTCGACATAAATACTGAATTCACTTTGCTCCTCTCATGGAACTTGCTGTGTCTGCAATGACTTTGCTTCTGATTGATTGCTGCCTTTGCAACAGTGTATTTTATTTTTTTATTTTTTGTTATTTTGTTTCTATTGTTCACTTTGTTTGTGGCTTAACCATCTCATGTTTATTTTTTCAACAAATTGTCTATCTAACTTGCCTCTTGCCCTGTTTCTATGGATACAGGTGACACTCTCATACCGGACTGGATTCTGTTTCCAGTGGACCGGGTTTTAGAGATATACATAGGGATTTACTATTTATTGGCAACGTATATTCCGGGGTTGACTGATGGGATACGTATTAATTGTCATAGATTTATGTAATCGCCGATTACATATACTTTAAGATTTTTATTCCCCCCAATCTTTCATTTATCGACTGTCACATGAAAATGCTAATATATACCTCACGCAATGTCCTTCAATTTATGACTGAGTTGTTGGATATATGATAAATAGGTTATTCCTAAGATATGTACATTAATTCAACTCGATCCTTATACTTGTTGTTTGCTATAGATGGTATATCGAATTGAGGTTCATTTTAGATAGGAAGGGGGTGATAGCATTCGGGTTAGTACTTCAATAGATAGGCTTGTTGTTAATTTTATTTTTATATATTGCGATAGATTTCATGGTCACTGCTCGGACTTTCTGTTCTATTTATTATTCCCCGTCCATTAATATTTCCACAACCCTTTTTAATGCCATTCGTCTCTTGCCTTGTTTCTATGGATACAGATGACACTCTCTTACCGGACTGGATTCTGTTTCCGGTGGAACGGGTTTTAGAGATGTTCATTGGGATTTGCTATTTATTGACAACGTATATCCCGGGGTTAGCTGATGGGATACGTATTAATTGTCATAAGTTTATGTAATCGCCGATTACATATACTTTAAGATTTTTATTCCCCCTGATCCTTCATTAATCGACTGTCACATGAAAACGCTAATATATACCTCACGCACTGTCCTTCAATTTAAGATTGAGTTGTTGGGTATATGATAAATAGGTTGTTCCTAAGATATGTACATTAATTCAACTCAATCCTTATAATTGTTGTTTGCTATAGATAGTATATCGAGTTGAGGTTCACTTTAGATAGGAAGGGGGTGACAGCATTCGGGTTAGTACCTCAATAGACAGGCTTGTTGTCTATTGACTTTATACAATTTAAAATATAGATTCCATAGTCACTACTCTGACTTTCTGTTCAATCTATTATTCCCCTTCCATTAATATTTCCACAACCCTTTTATATGCCATTTGTCTCCTGCCTTGTTTCTATGGATACAGATGACACTCCCCTACCGGACTGGATTCTGTTTCCAATGGACCGGGTTTTAGAAATGTACATTGGGATTTGCTATTTAATGGCTACGTATATTCCGAGGTTAACTGGTGGGATACATATTAATTGTCATAAATTTATGTTATCACCGATTACATACACACTCACGGAACTGTGGACCACATTTTTAGAAACCTATAAGACTGATAAAACGATTTGTTATATATTAATAGTGATGAGTTTATTGTAGTCACTCGATTGCATGGACATCTGTTCTGCACTTTGATTTACTTATTAATTTGATTTTGCTTTGATGTTCTCTATTCTTATCGATACTGACTGCTTTTTCTATATTTGCTTTTACCAATTATAAATTTATGGCATAGGTTTCATTGATGTATAGACATCATCAACTTATTTTGTGAGATTTTTATTATAAGTTTAATATTGCAATTTTTACTTTTAATTGTTCCAATATCTAGAATCTTTATACATGAAATGCATTACATCATTATTGATGGATCTATATTTTTTTTATTGTATTTGAAAACCGTATTTAAATTTTTGATCTTATTCTTTATATACTTTCCTTATATTTGCTTACATTAATCTGCTTATCCTGTAACGGCGGGTTGTCTTATTTCCTATTCTCTCGTCTTTCCGGCTAGGATTATTTCAACCCCCACATAGTGTGATCTGGTGTCTCATTCCTTTGGGTTGTGTTCACTTGATTTCCACTATACCTTACCGTCTTAAATAGATTTTTCAGAAGGGACTATTCCCTTCTCTTTACGGTTTATTGTTTAGGTGTTTGTTTTTCCTTCCTTTCCCTTATCTTCCCACTTTGATTGATATTATCCCTAGATGTCTCATTTAAAAGCCACCTTATCATCTCCCCAAGTCAAAATGTATTCCTTGAATATACGTGGACTTAATGTACCTGAAAAAAGATCACAATTACTTTTACTTTTACGGAGAGCCAAAGCAGATATAGTGTTCCTCCAAGAAACACACTTTTTAAAACAAACAATATACCTAATCTATATAACAAACTTTATCCAATGACCTATCATGCTACTTGTCCTACATCTAAATCTAAGGCTACTTTCACACTAAGGCGCTGGATGCACTGGCGGTATAGCGGCGCTATTTTTAGCGCCACTATACCGTTTTTTTGCCGTGTTTTGCGGGCGCTAGCGGGGGTATTTGAACCCCCGCTGGCGGCCGAAAAAGGGTTAAAAACGCCCGCAATAACGCCTCTTTGCGGCGTTTTGGAGGCGCTACCCCATTGATTTCAATGGGCAGGGGCGCTGTAGGAGCGCTATTTTTAGCGCTCCTATTGCGCCTCAAAGATGCGGCTTGCAGGAGTTTTTTGACCCTCCTGCACGTGCAACGCTCCAGTGTGAAAGCCCTCGGGCTTTCACATTGGATACTATTGAGCGGCTTTTTTGGGGCGCATTGCAGGCGCTATTTTTAGTGCAATAGCGCCTGCAAAGCACCTCAGTGTGAAAGGGGCCTAAGGGCGTTTCTATTTTAGTCTCTAAAAATTGTCCTATTCAGATCCAAGATAAGATGATAGACGATGAAGGTCGATTTATCTTTTTAAAAGGTAAATTATATAATAGACCAATCACTTTAGCTAATCTATATGCTCCTAATAAACAACAGGTTCCCTTTTTTCAAAATACTTTTGAACATCTCAATACTTTTCAGACTGGAATGCTTATTGTGGGAGGAGATTTTAATCTGGCCCTCACTCCCTCCCTTGACACTTCATCTGGCTTCTCCTCTATGCCTTACAGAGCCCTTCACTCGGTTAAAAATTTACTTAAAGGTCTTACTCTTCATGATGCTTGGCGGACTTTACATCCCAACACGAAAGATTATAAAAAAAATTCACCACCCCATAATAAATACTCGAGGATTGACTATTTTTTTTATCTCAATCTGATCTTGAATCTCTCACAACAGCTAATATTGATCCAATGATCCTATCGGACCACCATCCCATTTCCATTACCCTTACTTTCTCTTCCGTACCTTCTAGATCTAATATCTGGAGATTAGATAATTCGCTTCTTACAGATCCTGAGAATTTGACATTTTTAAATTCTCGTCTTTTACAATACTTTCAAGAAAATGACTCTTGTGAAATAAGCTCGATGAACATATGGGCTGCGCACAAATGTGTGATAAGGGGAGAGCTTATCTCCATTGCTGCAAAACGACGGAAAATTAGACAAGCCCTTCTTACAAAACTTTCAGAACAAGTTCATTCTCTTGAAAGTAGACACAAACAATCTCTGACGGACAGATTATTTAATGAATTGTTACAAGCTAGGGAAGCTCTACTAAATGAACTTGGGAAAAAAACTAGACGTAAATTTGCTCTGACACGTAAATTATTTTATGAATCTGGCAATAAATCTGGGAAATTACTTGCCAGAACTCTCCAATCTAAAAAGGCTGCCCTTACTATTCATTCCATTACAGATCCTGCTGGCAATAAGTTTTTCTCTTCCTCTGAAATTGCTATTCAATTTAAAAACTTTTATTCTAAATTATATAATTTACCTTCACAAACATCAAAAGATCCTTCTATGGATAGAAAAAAAATCTCCCAGGCTTAATCTCCTTGGATCAAATTGGATTCATTCCCAGGAGAGAGGCGAGAGACAATACCCTAAAAGCCATTAGTATTCATCACTGGTTAATTAAATCCCCTACACCAGGCTTTTTCCTCTCTCTGGATGTGGAGAAGGCGTTTGACAGGGTAGCTTGGGATTACATGATTGAAACACTGAAAGCATTGGGGTTTCGGGATCGTATGCTTCAATTTATACTTGCTCTTTATTCGTCCCCTACTGCTAGAATAAAAGTAAATGGTTGCCTGTCGGACGCCTTCTCCGTTTCGAACGGGACGCGCCAGGGTTGCCCCTTATCTCCTCTTATCTTTGTTCTGACATTAAAACCTATCCTTCGCAGACTTAGAGCTAACCCAGACATCAAGGGTGTGGAAATTAATAATAAACATTATAAACTGGTTGCTTATGCTGATGATATTTTATTATTTCTTACTGATCCCATCACCACACTACCCAACCTTTTAAAAGATTTTTCTTTTTTTAATCTAAAATCCAACCTGCAAATTAACTTTAGTAAATCCAAAGCTCTGAACAGTTCTTTGCCTACTAATATAATGTCACTCTGTCAACAAAACTTCCCCTTTGGATGGGACACACATGCCCTGACATATCTTGGTATTCAAATCCCTATAAAACTAGATAATCTTTATTCATCCAACTGTGTCCCTATTCTAAAAACTATTCAGGATGATTTTCAGGAATGGAATAAGGGTTTCTTTTCGTGGTTCGGGAGAGCTGCAATAATAAAAATGAATGTTCTTCCTAGACTTCTTTATCTCCTTCAAACTATACCAATTAAATTACCTACCTCTTTCTTTGCTACTTATAAAAGGATTTGTCTTAAATTTGTCTGGGCATCTAAACAACCCAGAGTGAAATGGGACAAGTTAACTACTCCCAAATTATTGGGTGGAATTGGCCTACCCGACATTCAAAAATACTACTGGTCCTGTCACTTATCCCGTATAATTGACTGGCACCTCCATAATGAGACCAAGGCATGGATAGGACTGGAAGCAGCAGTTTCCGATATACCATTGCACCATTTACCTTGGATTAACCCTCGCAAAATTCCTGGCGGATATAAAAAACACCCCCTTACTGGACCTACCTTACTGATCTTTCGTTCATTTTGTAAAAAAAATTATATTGCATCATTTCCTGGACCCATTACTCCTATTGACCGTAATCCAGACTTTCCCTTAAAAATCTCTAAACTTGACATACATGGTTCGCCTTTTACTTCTTCCATTAGAGCAAAATCTCTTTTTAATAAAGAGAAGTTCATTTAATTCGACGGCTTTACTGCACTGATTCCAGACAGAGGTATCACCTTTCTTGAATATATCCGGATTAAGTCTCTATTACTTGATTTTGTTTCGCCTTCTCAATGGTACAAAGATCTGACACCCTTTGAAAAACTATGCACAAAATCGGAACCACAAAGACACACTATATCGACCATTTATGCTCTGACTTTTGCTGACATCAATCCTAAAGATGACATAATTAGCCAAAATGGGAAAGAGAACTTACTATGGACCTTACTAGAAATGAATGGGAACATATTTTTACATACATTCATAAAGGTTTCCTAAATGTCTTAACTCAGGAGAATGGATTTAAGATATATTCCAGATGGTATAAAACACCAGACATAATCCACAAATTTAACCCTGATACTAGTCCTCTGTGTTGGCGATGTGCGGCTGCCCAGGGAACACTCCTTCATATTTGGTGGGATTGCACTCGGATACAACCCTTTTGGAAGGAAATACATTGTCTTATATTCCACATAACAACATATAAACTTGATTTTACTCCTGCTCAATACTTGTTACACCACACATCCTTACCTATTTCACTTTACAAAAAATCTCTTGTTATGCATCTTATTAATGCGGCTAAACTGTGTATACCTATTCATTGGAGGAATGTTTCACCCCCATGTGTATCTGAATGGTTAAAAAAAGTCCAAACTATTGCTGAAATGGAAGATTTAATACAACAGGCCAATGACACACCATTTAAATTCAATAAAACTTGGGCTAACTGGATACAATTTACTAATTCTTCAGAATATCGTACCCTAACCTCTTTTATTCCTTAACTTGACTTGGGGATGTTTACACTAATAGTAATCTTAATATAATTAATTATTTATTCTTTGTACAATTATCCACTCTTCCCCTTATTTGACCTTATTCCCTTTTATTTATTTTAATATATACTACATTATCACATGAGATATTTAGATTACCTTGTTTAATTTATTTTATTTAGTTCTGTATATTTTATTTTTCAATACATTCTATGTTTTACTTGCTCATAATATATATTTAATACACTTTATATTTATGAATATTATTCTGAACATGGAATTTCTTTTACTATTTCTAATGCATTTTTTTATATAATGTTATTTATACCCCTTTTTTTTTTATGTTGAAAAATTTCGTGGTTAATGATTCTTACTCTGAATGGTCTAAGGTTATCAGTGGTGTACCCCAAGGTTCAGTGTTGGGACCCTTACTTTTTAATATCTTTATAAATGATATTGGGTCTGAGATCAAAAGTAACATTTCTGTCTTTGCAGATGACACTAAGCTATGCAGTGGAATAACGTCCTTACAGGATGTCGCCAATTTACAAGCCGACCTCAATGCTCTGTCTAATTGGGCGACTATGTGGCAGATGATGTTTAATGTTGATAAATGTAAAGTTATGCACTTGGGGGCTAAAAATATGAATGCATCATACATACTAGGGGGAGTACAACTGGGGGGATCTGTAGTGGAGAAGGATCTGGGGGTTTTGGTAGATCATAAGCTCAATAATGGCATGCAAAGCGAAGCTGCGGTTTCCAAAGCGAGCAAAGTCCTTTCTTGTATTAAGAGAGGTATGGACTCCAGAGAGAGAGAGATATCATTTTGCCCCTGTACAAATCATTAGTAAGACCTCATCTGGAATATGCAGTTCAGTTTTGGGCCCCAGTTCTCAAAAAGGATATTGAGGAACTGGAGAAAGTGCAGAGAAGGGCAACCAAACTGATGAGAGGCATGGAGGAGGAGGCATGAGGAAAGATTAGAGGAACTGAATTTATTCACTATTGAGAAGAGGAGATTAAAGGGGGATATGATCAACATGTACAAATATATAAGGGGTCCATATAGTGAACTTGGTGTTGAGTTATTCACTTTACGATCAACACAAAGGACAAGGGGGCACTCTTTAGGTCTAGAGGAAAAGAGATTTCACCTCCAAATACGGAAAGGTTTCTTCACAGTAAGAGCTGTGAAAATGTGGAATAGACTCCCTGCAGAGGTGGTTCTGGCCAGCTCAGTAGATTGCTTTAACCCCTTCCTTACTGGGCACATATACCCCCTTCCTGCCCAGGCGAAATTTCAGCTTTCAGCACTGTCACGCTTTGAATCACAATTGCGCGGTCGTGCGACGTGGCTCCCAAACAAAATTGACGTCCTTTTTTTCGCACAAATAGAGCTTTCTTTTGGTGGTATTTGATCACCTCGGCGGTTTTTATTTTTTGCGCTATAAACAAAAATAGAGCGACAATTTTCAAAAAAAAGCAATATTTTTTGATTTTTGCTATAATAAATATCCCAATTTAAAAAAAAATAATAAAATTTTTCCTCAGTTTAGGCCGATACGTATTCTTCTACATATTTTTGGTAAAAAAAAATCACAATCGGCGTTTATTGATTGGTTTTTGCAAAAGTTATAGCGTTTACAAAATAGGGGGTAGTTTTATGGCATTTTTATAATTTTTTTTTTTTATTAGTAATGGCGGCGATCAGTGATTTTTTTTGTGATGGCGACACATCGGACACTTTTGACACTATTTTGGGACCATTCACATTTATACAGCGAACAGTGCTATAAATATGCACTGATTACTGTATAAATGTGACTGGCAGGGAAGGGGTTAACACTAGGGGGCGAGGAAGGGGTTAATATAATAACGGCCTCCCGGCAATTGACAACCACCTTGCGGCCGTATATACTCGTACGGCGGGCGCGAGGTGGTTAAGAAAGGCCTGGATACTTTCCTAAATGTACATAATATAACTGGGTACTAACATTTATAGGTAAAGTTGATCCAGTTAAAATCCGATTGCCTCTAAGGGGATCAGGAAGGAATTTTTTTCCCCTGCTGTAGCAAATTGGATCGTGCTCTGCTGGGGTTTTCGCCTTCCTCTGGATCAACTGTGGGTATAGAATTAGGTATATGGGATTGTATGATATTATTATTTTATTTTTTTATGGTTGAACTGGATGGACTTGTGTCTTTTTTCAACCTGACTAACTATGTAACTATGTAACTATATAACTTGAGCAGTGAACAGTGTCAGTAGGGCAGAGGATGGTGTCATAAGAGCAGTGGACACTGTCAGTAGGGCAAAGAATGGTGTCAGTAGGGCAGTGGACGGGGTCAGTAGGGCAGTGGATGGTGTGTGGTATCAGAAGGGTAGCGGACGGTCAGCGGGGCAGTGGATGGTGTCAGTAGGGCAGAAGATGGTGTCAGTAGGGTAGATGTCAGTTTCAGTAAAGCAGTGGATGGTGTCACTTGAGCAGTAGACAGTGTCAGTAGGGCAGAGGATGGTGTCAGAAGAGCAGTGGACACTGTCAGTAGGGCAGAGAAGGGTGTCAGTAGAGCAGTGGATGGTGTCAGTAGGGCAGTGGACAGTGTCAGTATTTTTTTATTTCTATTATTTTATTATTTTTGACAATTTTATTTTTATAATTTTTAAAATTTTTGTTAAAATTTTTTAAGAGCCCCATTGGGGGGCTTTGGGGAAATATCAGGGGTCTAAACAGACCCCTTAAGTTTCACTTTTGAGACAGAAATGGTGATTCCCCAGCCCCTTTTTCTCCAGCCTCAGCTACACTAGACAGTGAATGAATATAAAGTGCTCTGTGCATTTATTAGTTATTAGCCTCGGTTCACACTATGAACTGGATATGAATCGCACAGGGACCATACTGCAGTCCTGTACAATTCACGTGCGATTTAGTGCAGTGCGATTTTAGCCTATTAATTTTGAATGGGCTTAAATTGCACTGCATCGCACCAAAGTTGTGCATGCACCAGTTTTGGAACCGCAATGTAACGGGGTTGTTTTGTACCATTTGATCCGGTGCAGGCAAATGCACTGCATTTGCGACCTGTGTTTGGGGTGTTGTTAACATTGCACTGACACCCGCTGCAGATCGCAAGGGTGGTGCGTATTGAATGTGGTGCAGGAAACGCACAAGAATCGTGGATTTCCCACACTGCATTCTAGTGTGAACCTAGGTTTAATAAACACAGTGAGTGATCGGTATTCCCCCAGCACACCTCTGTACCCTATACAGCCCCCCCAGAAAACGTGTGTGTCCCCCATAGCATATCTGTACCCCTCTACACATTTCTGTTCCCCCTAGCAATGCTCAGTACCCCCACCACACTTCTGTCCCCCCCGTATACTTTGGTGCCCCCCAGGACCCTTGCACTCCCATGACACCTTTTTACCCCTCAGCACACTTCTATACCTTCCAGTACCAGCCAATCACACGTCTATACCCTTCCCTCACTGCATCCCCCCCAATCGCCACCCACCTCTGCAGTCACTGTGCCACTTGCTACTTCATGTTGCTGCGGTTCCTCTGGTGTTGGCGGGCCAGGCGGAAATACACACTGCGGGTGGCCTGGTGAAGGTGGATCCCACACAGATCGTCATCTGCCATGGAAAAATGCCCCGCCCCTGCCTCACTCTTGAGTCTGCACGCTGAAGATTCTGAGCAACAGACAACACGGATGGAAGAATGCCGGCCAACAGAGAAAGAAGAACATGGAGTGGAGGGGCAGCATTTGATAGAATCAATGGGCTGTATGTTTTTCCTGCAGCCGCTGAAAGCTTTTTGTAGGGAGAGGAGGAGAAGATGCCTTTCAGTGAGGATTCAATACTGCCGATCAGTTGTAGCAAATCCTACCCTGCTGCTCCTACTGTCCAGGATTGACAGGGAGGCCACACGGCCCCTGAAGCATGGGGATGGCGGCGCCCCTATCAATGCGGTGCCCGGGGCACATGTCCCCCTTACTTTCAGCCCTGTACTTACCTGCTCTGTGCAACCGTTTGGCACAGAGCAGCACTGTTTCTCCTTTTCTCTGGTTCCCCTGCCGGCTCTCCAATCTGCTCCCCCTGCCGAGTGCCCCATACCAATCTGCTTGCCAATGACACACAGAGCGCATCTCGGCCCCATCCCTGCTCCCTCCTCATTGTCTGTGATTGACAGCAGCAGGAGAAAATGGCTCCCGCTATTGTGTCTGGGCTAATGAGGATGGAGAGAGCCTAGAGAACCTTTGTTCTTGTGCCCATCGCTGGACTGAGATTAGGCTTATAAAGTATAAGGCCTCAGAAAAAATATATTCTGGCCAATGAAATAAATTACTGGCCAAATGCTTGGCACCTGTAAATGCTCCTAAACGCATTACACACATTTGCAAGCTTCAGGCGTTTTTTGCCGCCAAAATGAGGAAAGGCTTCTAGGAGAGTTTGCAAAGTATCCTGTGTGCATGAAGCCTAACCCTTTCACATGGGTGTCATCCCTTCAGTCATGTTTTTTGCTAAGAAAAAAATTATAAAAAACTGATTCCGTTTACATCAGTTAAAGAGGAGCTGCCGCCGCCATGTCCACTAAGGGAAACCGTCAATAAAGCCTTGCAGCTTGATAGCTGGTTCCCTACTATGCATGTGTGAAGCGTACTGCACTCTGTGAATGGGCCAGCTTTGGGGGAAGGAGGAGGAGGGCTGAACTTCTAGCTAAGTTTGCTGCAGCGAACTCAGCCAGAAGTGGGAGCGGGCGGAGGCGGCTCTAGGCTTTGTGAGGCCTTAGGCAAAACTTTGACATGAGGCCCCACTGATGCCCTTGAACTACGCAGAAGGCTTTCCCAGATTGAGATGCTTGTGTGGTGGATGGGAAAAGTGATGTGCGCAGACGCAACATCACTCCTTATTGGCTGGCAGGCAGAACATCAGGAGTCTTAGGTTACACGAGAGGTGAGTGTAACAGAACTTTTAACGTTGCCTGCACACAGCGGCATTAAGATGTCCTGTCACCTCTAAAATAAAGTGCTGCAGATCAGATGTTCAGCATGGTTAAGTGAGACAGGGCTCTGAGCACAGCAGTGTTAAGGTCCCCTGTCAATCAAAACTGGGGTAATGTGTGTCACACTACCCCTGAAGGAGCCGCTTGGTAATTTTGAGTTTCTCTGTTCTGCGCCTCAACTCTAAGACCACCCTTAGCCCCTCTGACACACCTGGTTGATTGAATCACTACAGACACGTGTAGCGTATAGTACCTTTCACCTTACTGTAGGATATAGGCAATAAACAATTACACACTTGCTTAGTGGTAGACACTATTTTTCTAGAATTAGGAACTTGCATAAATGTCAAAAATTTCAGTTCACCAAACAGAGTAGAACTGCCTTCAGGTAATAAAGGTAAACAAATAAATCTATAAAAGCAGCTCTATATCAATAGCAGAAAAATCAATATGAGAATATGTAAATCGATATTTAGCAACACAACTGTAATCTAAACGTGTCTAAAGGAATAGCAGTTTCCTAACGGTTTTCGAGTGCACTCAAAAAAATGAGAAAAGGTGGGGTACCCCTTTAAATGGCAACAACAAACTGCGCAGGGCCGGTGCAAGGATTTTTGTTTACTTATCCCTGGTCCAAGAAGTAACATCATACAGGGGAGGGCTGGCAGCCTGTCCAGTCAAGTGGCCCACTGAACCACCGAATCAGCTCATCCATGCCCACCTGGTTTTTCAATGCAGTCTCACCAGTGCCGCCTCATCAGTGCCCATCAATGCAGCCTCACCAGTGCCCATCAATGCAGCCTCACCAGTGTCCATAAATGCAGGCTCACCAGAGTTGTAGTTTCCTCTGCCCTGCACAGGAGCTTGAGCGCGGACTACAACTCCCGGAATAAAACAGCGGCCGGCTGAGCCGCCGGCCCAACTTCCTACAGAAGAAAAAAAAATGCCGGCTGTTTTTAAAGCGGAACTCCGCCGGAAAAAAAATATTAAAAGCCAGCAGCTACAACTACAGCAGCTGCTGGCTTTTAATATTTGGACACTTACCTGTCCTGGAGTCCAGCGACGTCCGCAGCAGAGGACGAGCGATCGCTCGTCACTCTGCTGCTCCCGCCGCCATCCTCGCTGAGGGGACCAGGAAGTGAAGCCCTGCGGCTTCATGCCCGGTTCCCTGCGGCGCATGCGCGAGTCGCGCTGCGCCATTCTGATTCGTCCTCCTGTGTTCTGTGGAGCCGACTGTCTCCCAGAACACTACGGGAAGTCTGAGGGAAGTGACGTCACTCCCGCAGATTCCCGAAGTGAGGACTCCTGGATGTGGGTGAAAATACCTGTCTTAGACAGGTATCTTCACCCCCCTCCCCCCTGAAAGGTGTCAATTGTGACACCTGAGGGGGGGAGGGTTCCAAATAGCAGAAGTTAATATTTAGGGTGGAGCTCCACTTTAACATAGGTTTGAGTGGCCTAGGGGGGAATTGCCACCCTGCCCCCCAGCCCAGCCCGCCCCTGACGTCATACATGACTCTTCCCACTCTGTGTACAGGAGTGTGGCTGAGTGGACAAAGGTCTGCTGAGCTACCGCCGCCCTTCTCAGTGCCACCCACCATGACAGCACCGGGCCCGCAGGTGGGACAGTGGTGCCCGGTAAACATGGTGAAGGGGGTTGCACATCGGGGCAGTGGTGGAAGTGATAGGCGGCTTCACAGCCACTTGTAAGACTTCCACATGAAAGGCGACCGTCAGCTTTACTAAAGTACAGACACTGCCAGTTGCTATAGGGGCTGGGAGTGTGTAAAAAAAAAAACATTCAGCACTGTAAAAATCTAAATCCCCAGCAAGTGGGGATTAGGATTTTACTGCCCCCCTATCCTCGCGCCCCGAGGTGTCTGCTTAAGCCGCCATATGGTAGTGCCGGCCATAGCCCTGGGGCCACTACAGTTATAGGGCAGTCTTTAGGCTCAGTTCACACCAGTGTGCTGTGCAACCTCACATGTGATTCACACCACACTGCAGTGCAAATCACATGTGAAGTCTGTGCTATGCGATTTCTGCCATACAGATAGTATGGCTGAATTTGCATCGCATTTGGACCAAGGTCATGCAGGACCCTTTTTTGGTCCGCACCAGAATGGGATTGCATGGGTGTTTACACCCATGCAATCCGATTCATGTCTGGATTGACAGTTTGCACAGCAATATGTGAACCGATCTGGGGGTGTCATTAACTTGTATTGACACTCCCAGTGGTTCGCATAAGGCAGTGTGAACCGCCTGCGAGTCAGGTGCGAGGTAGGAACCCGCAGTGAATTTGCAGGGTTCTCGCATCGCACCAGTGTGAACCGAGCCTAAGTGCTGGTTCACACTGCAGCGATGTGGGAACCCTGCAAATCCACTGTCGGTTCCCACATTGCATGTCTCCCGGTGGCAGTTCACACTGCCCTATGCAAACTGCTGGGAGTGTCAGTTAAAAGTTAATGACACCCCCCAAATCAGTTCGCATATCGCAGTGCAAACTGCAAATTCGGACAGGAATCGGATCGCATGGGTGTAAACACCCATGCGTTCCAATTCTGCTGTGGACCAGAAAAGGGTCCTGTGCGAGTTTTGTCCAAATGCAATGCAAATTCAGCCATACTATCTGTATGGCTGAAATCGCATCGCACAGAGATTGCATGTGATTTGCACTGCAGTGTGGTACAAATCACATGTCGGACATCGCTGCAGTGTGAACCAGCACTAAGTCTTAAATCTTCATCTCTAATCGCTGGTGCACGTTGCAGCTGTGAATAGGGCCTGCAGGCATTATTAGGGCCAAAGAATAACAGGGTGGGCAGTTCCTATGGATGGCAGTAGATAATGGCCGACCGGCCCTCTTACCAGACCTGGGGATACAGCAACAATGGTTCCTCTGATCAGGAATTGGCTCATTCTGGGTTGCCTGTGGCGACTCCGCTGGATAGTGCCCAGATCTGTATTCTGGAAATAACTTCATGCCTTTCTTCAGAAGGAATGGTGCTGGGCTGTGTGGATTTCTCTCTGGTGGTGCAGTGCAGTGGGATTCTCTCTCTCTCTGATGGAGTCCTGGGTGCACTTCCCCAAAATTCTCCCAGGCTCCTTGCTCTCTCTCCCTCCTCTTCAGCTGGGCATGCTGGGGGCTGAAGTTTCTCCCCTTAGTATTGCATGTCCAGCCCTCGGGACTACATTTCCCACAATCCTCCTCTCTGCTTCATTTTAGTGTTTTTTCCCCTTTCCAATAAGAAGGAGGGGGAAGAAAAAAAAACGAGTACAGTGATGAGAGGAGGAGAGGGGGGGGGAGCCTGCAGCAGCTTTTCTCTCTCTCTCTCCACACAGACACTGTCGCTCCGATCTTCTGCTGCTCTGCTCTCCTCTGACAGGAGGAAGGAGGGGAATGGGCAGGAAGCACAGAGAGAGAGAGAAAGAGAGAGAGAGAGCCATCCAGTCTTTTAGCGGCAGCTCGAGCAAGGGGAATGAAGGAGGTCTCCTTCTCGGACCCGCTCCTGTCATTTTCCGGCTGCGGCCGGCGGGGAGAGCAAGCGGGATGGGGATCCATGGCACCCGCTTACACATATCAGGCAAATTTGGCGATCGCGGGGCCCCTGTAATCGCGAGGCCTAAGGCGATCGCCTAATTTGCCTAATTGGAGAGTCGCCTCTGGGAGCGGGTACCTGTCAAAACCTGGTACCCACTCTCCTCTCCCCTCCAAAAGGTGCCAAATGTGGACGGGGGGAGGAGGCAGACAAGCGGAGCTTACCCTTTTTGGTGGAGTTCTGCTTTAACATCAGTTTGCACATCCATCTTCAGTTCAGTTGACATCAGTTGACATCAGTTTTCACTTCAGTTCTGCTCAGTTCAGTTTACATCAATTTATATCAGTTCAGTTCAGGTGACATCAGTTTACATCTTCTGGAGGGAGATACGGCAGATAGCACAGAAATTCACTTAGTATAACCTGCCAGAAGATCCAGCCTTATTTTTGTTACATGTCTCAAACATACGGGGGGGGGGGGGAAACATATAGTAAATTAATTTTGCGGCATCTTATTAACGCCGCTAGATCATGTATCGTACGGCAGTGGAGAGATACGAGCCCCCCCACAATTCTTTCATGGGTCACACGAATTGAAGAGGTTAATAGGATGGAGGATTTGTTATTATTGGTTCAAAATTGAAAGGAGACATATTTAGAAACTTGGGGCCAATGGAATACATTTAAATTCTCGGAGGAAGGGAGTTCCCTCTTTGCTCCTGAGAGTATTTGAAAAAGAGAGGGGGCCTTAGGGGTGCCCTCACTTCCCTGGATGATGGTAAAGTAAACTCACCTTTACCTTGGTACATTTCCTCCTCATCTCCGACTCCCCCTCCCCTATCAGTGTTTTATTTTTTATTTTTTTCTCTCTTTTTCTATTTTTATCATTTTTCTCTTTTTTTTTTAGGAACTCTTTCCCTCATGGGGCTTTTTACTTTCTCCTTCTTCCTCTTCAGATATGTAGAGGTTTTTGTTCTTAGTAAAGTATGTTGTCAGGGCATACAAGAGAAGCAGGTCTAACAGAAGATAGAATGGGGACTATCCCAAATAACTAGTTATTATTTTTTCTGTGGATGTATTTAAGATAGGAGTAATGCTGTTAATTTGATTTTGAATGGATTCGTTGGAGCTTATATGATTGATGGATTTTTGAAATTGTTTATTTCTCTGTATGTATGACAACTAAAATAAAGAAATAATTAAAAAAAAGACATCAGTTTACATCTGTTTTTGCATCTATTTTTTTTTTTTAATATGTTGCAGAAACCAATAAAATGTGACAATTATATAAACAAAAGAATGATTTTTTGTTTGTCTAAGCCCCCGTTCACACCAGTGCAACTTGTGATGCGATTTGACCGTTTTGAATCACATGACAACTGTTCATATCGCCGCAACTCATGTTGCAAAAATTATAAAAAAGGTTCCAGCACTACTTTTTACCGATTTAATTGTGACTTGCATAGTCTTCTGTTAAATAAAGTTGCAAGCTGCAATGAAATCAGCAGTGCAAGTTACACTTATGTGTGGCTTCAAAATCGCGCTATAGTAGTGCGATTTCAAAGCCGCACTGGTGTGAACCAGGGCTAAAAATTTCCATAAACAGAACAGATGTAAATGATGGAATAAAATCCCTGTTTATTATTGCTGTCTGTGTCTCCCTAGGTAGATTTATTCTATTAGGAAGTGAGGGGAATCTAAAATTGTCACTAGAAAAAGAGGGGTGGGTGCAGTAGTGTATTTAGGTTTTGTGCTGCCCTAGGCCTGACTAAACGCATGCACCCCCTAATTTAAATATGACCCATCCCTTCATGTCAAGGCCACACCCCTTTTTGTTTAAGACCCACTAGGGTTGCCACCTTTTCATCAAGCCAAACCCGAACATTTTCGCGGCGCACTGCAATTTTTTTGTAGTACACGCTATAGGATTGTAAAATACCTGGGACACCTTTTGGGTTACCCAAACAGAGTAGTAATGAGGTGTGCGACAATGAACAGTGGCTGTGGCCAAATTGCATTAACAGTGGGGGGACTTAAAGGGGCATGGTTAAATAAAACTAAAGCATTCGTGTAGCCATAAAATTTGATTTAATTAATAAAAGAAATGTCTGTTAAAATATGAAACTAGCCTACCTTAAAAGTGGACAATGTCAGCCAGTAGAGCAGTGGACGGTGTCAGTAGAACAGTGGAAGGTGTCAGTAGAACAGTGGAAGGTGTCAGTAGAGCAGTGGAAGGTGTCAGTAGAGCAGTGGAAGGTGTTAGTAGGGCAGTGGAAGGTGTCAGTAGAGCAGTGGAAGGTGTCAGTAGAGCACTGGAAGGTGTCAGTAGAACAGTGGAAGGTGTCAGTAGAACAGTGGAAGGTGTCAGTAGAACAGTGGAAGGTGTCAGTAGAACAGTGGAAGGTGTCAGTAGAACAGTGGACGGTGTCAGTAGAGCAGTGGAAGGTGTCAGTAGAGCAGTGGAAGGTGTCAGTAGAGCAGTGTACCTCAATCCAAAAACCTGAATCAGCTCTACTGAACCCAACCCCATACAAACTGTTCACAAAGTGGCACTGTACAATCTACAACCCTTTCAAGCACCTTTTAATTACAAAAAAATCCCCAAAAATTCAAAAGCAATCCACAGGCACCCAAAAATAGAGAAGAAAATAACTGATTAAATATCAGCTATTGGGGAGGCACAAATGTTGTGCCTCCCCAATAGAGACCTCCATTACAGCGAGACAAAAAAAACCTTACCTTCCAGGAGCCGCTGTAAAGATGTGTGTGTGAACCTGTTAGGGGGCAGAGTCTGTAATATCATGCTTTCTCCTGCAAAAGCATCCCTGGTTGCTAGGACACCAGTCCAGTGGCCCTCCATTCACTGTCTCTGGTGGCATCTGTGGCATCGGCGCAGGCGGCTGGGTTGGGGAGAGAGAGCGCACAGACAGACAGTGCAGCATGACCCGGCTGCAGGACATTAGCCCCGCTGGAGCGGGGGAAGAAAGGGGGGGTTTGCATGCTGTTTGGGGGGGGGTAGCTGACAGAGGGGGGGTGGGTAGCTGACAGAGGAGGGGGTGGCTTACAGAGAGGTGCAGGCTGACAGAGGAGGGGGGTTGCTGACAGAGGAGGGGGTCGCTGACACAGAGGGGGCTGACAGAGGAGGGTTGCTGACATAGAGGGGGCTGACAGGGAGGGTTGCTGACATAGAAGGGGCTGACAGGGGGGGTTGCTGACATAGAAGGGGCTGACAGGGAGGGGTTGCTGACATAGAGGGGGCTGACAGGGAGGGTTGCTGACATAGAAGCGGCTGACAGGGAGGATTGCTGACATAGAAGGGGCTGACAGGGAGGGGTTGCTGACATAGAAGGGGCTGACAGGGAGGGTTGCTGACATAGAAGGGGCTGACAGGGAGGGGTTGCTGACATAGAGGGGGCTGACAGGGAGGGGTTGCTGACATAGAGGGGGCTGACAGGGAGGCTTACTGACATAGAAGGGGCTGACAGGGAGGGTTGCTGACATAGAAGGGGCTGACAGGGAGGGTTGCTGACATAGAAGGGGCTGACAGGGAGGGGTTGCTGACATAGAGGGGGCTGACAGGGAGGGTTGCTGACATAGAGGGGGCTGACAGGGGGGGTTGCTGACATAGAGGGGGCTGACAGGGAGGGTTGCTGACATAGAAGGGGCTGACAGGGAGGGGTTGCTGACATAGAGTGGGCTGACAGGGGGGGTTGCTTACATAGAGGGGGCTGACAGAGGAGGGGGGTTGCTGACAGAGAGGGGGGCTGACAGGAGGGTTGCTGACAGAGAGGGGGGCTGACAGGGGGGGTTGCTGATAGAAGGGGGGTTGCTGACAGGGGGGTTGCTGATTGAAGGGGGGTTGCTGACAGAGAGGGGGGAGTTGCTGACAGAAAGGGGGGCTGACAGGGAGGTTGCTGACAGAGAGGGGGCTGACAGGGAGGGTTGCTGATAGAAGGGGGGTTGCTGACAGGGGGGTTGCTGATTGAAGGGGGGTTGCTGACAGAGAGGGGGAGTTGCTGACAGAAAGGGGAGCTGACAGGGGGGGTTGCTGACAGAGAGAGGGGCTGATGACAGGGGGGGGCTGACAGAGAGGGGGGCTGACAGGGGGGGTTGCTGATAGAGGGGGGCTGACAAGGGGGGTTGCTGATAGAAGGGGGGGTTGCTGACAGGGGGGTTGCTGATAGAAGGGGGGGTTGCTGACACAGAGGGGGGAGTTGCTGACAGGGGGGGTTGCTGATAGAGGGGGGCTGACAGGGGAGGTTGCTGATAGAAGGGGGGTTGCTGACAGGGGGGATTGCTGACAGGGGGGTTGCTGATAGAAGGGGGGTTGCTGACACAGAGGGGGGAGTTGCTGACAGGGGGGGTTGCTGATAGAGGGGGGCTGACAGGGGGGGTTGCTGATAGAAGGGGGGTTGCTGACAGGGGGGATTGCTGACAGGGGGGTTGCTGATAGAAGGGGGGTTGCTGACACAGAGGGGGGAGTTGCTGACAGGGGGGTTGCTGATAGAGGAGGGCTGACGGGGGGGTTGCTGATAGAGAGGGGGGCTGGCTTACAGAGAAGGACGAGCTGACAGAGGGGGGTGGCTTATAGAGAGGGGCGGGCTGACAGAAGGTGGGGGCTTACAGACGGGCGGGTTGAAGAGCGGATGGCAGAGAGACCTCACCTCAGAGAAACAGCGCGCCAGGCAGGGAGGCGGGACTCCGAGCGGCTGCGATCACCCACAGCCCAGCCCTGCCTCCACATGTGACCATTTACCAGCTCCACCAGGCCAATCACAGACCGGAGCGTGGCACGCACATGACTCATTCAGCCAGTCACAGGCAGTGTGTGTATGTGACAGTGTATAATGATGGCGGCGGGCTCGGGAATCGATGCGCCCGCTCTAGATGTTGCGGCCGGGGCCACAGGACAGTTGTTGAACAGTTGCTATATGTGTCCGGGTTTCAGGCGGGTTGAAACCCGGGCACATGTGTCAAAAACCGGACTGTCTGGGTCAAAACCGGACAGGTGGCAACCCTACGACCCACCCTGAAATTTTCAAATGGGGACACTAGTTCTTAGGGCCTGGGGGGGGGGGCAATGGATTCCCTTAATTTGCATAGATTTCCTCTCACTTCCTGTTTGGCTATGGGGCAGGAAGTGAAGGGAAATCTCTGCATTGGAACAGGGATGGTAAAAAATAAACTGACAGGGGCTATAATCCTCCCTTACTCTATCCAAAATGGAAAAAAAAAGTGTTGCCTATAGTTCTACTTTAAACACAAATTTCTGATAATTTTATGGAGAGGACTAAGAAGATATAACTATGCCAATGGTGCAGCAGAAAACATATAGCACAGTGAGGAAGGTTTGTGGTCCAGGCTGATAGGACAGTCAAAATTAGAAGCAGCTTGCGTTACACTAACAGTGTAGCACAAGTCGCCGGGGACTCTTTCCGTGCTGCCCCCCTGCAAAGTGCTGCCCTGGGCCTGGGCCTTGTTGGCCTAGGCCAGGATACAGCATTGGGTGGGTGGATCTTTTAATGGGGAAACCTGTTCTAGTGGACACTGCCTAATGCCTGGTACACACAATGAAATTATTAGACGAACAATCGTCCTTTTTTTTTTTTTGCATGCTAATCTCATATCGAAAATAACGAGTTTACTTAAGTTACAAAAATGTGTTTCAATAAAAATAAATTTAAGCTTTACAATCACTTTAAGCAGCTTACTAATTTTAGAGGTTGCCTCAGGCAAAAAAAATAAAAAATGAATGCAACTCCCTTTCTCCCTCTCTTGGGAGAGTGCATGTAATCAGCACAGGGCCAATCAGCACTGTCCAGACAGAGGGTCAGGGGTCCTGCAGCCTCATAGGACAGTCAGAGGAGAATGGAAACTCCAAGCTTTAACCAGACACTGATAGAAGTCACATGACTGCTATAACTGCTGATGAGAAAAGGTATTTAGCAGTTTATATTTACTAAAATAATTGCATTCCCATGTTCTGTGTACTGTGGGAGACCAGATATAGTGATTGCAGGGTCCTGGGTCTAGTAACACTTTAAAGACTGGATGAGGGACAAGACCTGTATATGTTACTGGACTCAGGGCCGTCTTTTCGTATGGGCACGCTGGGCAGTTGCCAGGGGGCCCCACTTGCCTGGGGGCCCCACCTGCCCAGCGACCCCAGCAAAATTTGTTGCGGGCCGGGTAGGTTGAGAGAGCGGGCGGCTCCGCGGGCGGGTAAGAGAGCGGGCAGCTCCGCGGGCGGGTGAGAGAGTGGGCGGCTCCGCGGGCGGACTGGGCGGCTCGGTTTGTGGGTGGGCGGACGTGTGGCTCAGTGTGTGGGCGGGTGAGAGCAGGCTAGGTGTAAGTGGCGGCTGGCCAATCAGCGAGCCGGGGGGCAGGGGAGCAGAGAGATGACATCTCTCACCGCCTCCGCACCCATGCAGTAACTTCCGCCCTCACTGTGCAGGCAGCGTGGGCAGCAGAGAGATTAAATTATCTCTCTGCTGCCTGACTCTGGGACAAAGAAGCAAGAGACAAGCAAAACACCACCTTAGCAGGCACCTGACAATCCGCAAGGTGTGGCAGGTGACGTGGCAAGTGACAATCCGCAAGGTGTGGCAGGTGACGTGGCAAGTGACAATCCGCAAGGTGTGGCAGGTGACGTGACAATCCGCAAGGTGTGGCAGGTGACGTGGCAAGTGACAATCCGCAAGGTGTGGCAGGTGACATGGCAAGTGACAATCCACAAGGTGTGGCAGGTGACGTGACAAGTGACAATCCGCAATGTGTGGCAGGTGACGTGGCAAGAGACAATCTGCATCTGGTGGCAGGTGATGTGGCAAGTGACAATTTGCAATGTATGCCAGGTGACGTGGCAAGTGACAATCCGCATCTGGTGGTAGGTGACGTGGCAAGTGACAACCCGCAACATGTGGCAAGTGACAATCTGCATCTGGTGGCAGGCAAGTGAAAATCCGCAATGTGTGGCAGGCAACGTGGCAAGTGACAATCCGCATCAGGCGACGTGGCAAGTGACAATCCGCAACATGTGGCAGGTGACAATCTGCATCTGGTGGCAGGCAAGTGACAATCCGCAATGTGTGGCAGGCAACGGTGGCAAGTGACACGCTCAGGGCTCCCACTGATTCTGAATTATGGTGAGTTGAACCATTTCATTTTATATTACAATGTAATAATATAAATAATGCGCTTCAATCAGGGATGATTGAAGCTCCAACACCAGCCATTTGTTGGAAGTACCAATAAATATAGTCTTATTCAGTGGTGGCTGGTGCTCAAAATTTTTTGGGGGGCGCAAACAAACTGAAAAAAAAAAAAAAAACAATTGCCGCCACTGTGCCCATTAAACGCAGCCACTGTGCCCAAACGCCACCAGTTTGCCCCCTCAAATACAGCCAGTTTGTTTCCATATACAGCCAGTGTGCCCCCATATATATACAGCCAGTGTGCCCCCATATACAGCCAATGTGCCCCCATATACAGCCAGTGTGCCCCCATATATATATATAGCCAGTGTGCCCCCATATACAGCCAGTTTGTCCCCATATATATAGCCAGTGTGCCCCCATATACAGCCAGTGTGTCCCCATATATATAGCCAGTGTGCCCCCATATACAGCCAGTTTGTCCCCATATACAGCCAGTTCCCCCCAAATGCAGCCAGTTCCCCCCATATACAGCCAGTTCCCCCCAAATGCAGCCAGTTTGTCCCCCATATACAGCCAGTTCCCCCAAATGCAGCCAGTTTGTCCCCCATATACAGCCAGTTCCCCCCAAATGCAGCCAGCGTGTCCCCCATATACAGCCAGTTCCCCCCAAATGCAGCCAGTTTGTCCCCCATATACAGCCAGTTCCCCCAAATGCAGCCAGTTTGTCCCCCATATACAGCCAGTTCCCCCCAAATGCAGCCAGCGTGTCCCCCATATACAGCCAGTTCCCCCCAAATGCAGCCAGTTTGTCCCCCATATACAGCCAGTTCCCCCCAAATGCAGCCAGCGTGTCCCCCATATAGAGCCAGTTCCCCCCATATTCAGCCAGTTTGTCCCCCATATACAGCCAGTTCCCCCCATATTCAGCCAGTTTGTCCCCCATATTCAGCCAGTTCCCCCCATATTCAGCCAGTTTGTCCCCCATATTCAGCCAGTTCCCCCCATATTCAGCCAGTTTGTCCCCCATATTCAGCCAGTTCCCCCCATATTCAGCCAGTTTGTCCCCCATATTCAGCCAGTTCCCCCCATATTCAGCCAGTTTGTCCCCCATATTCAGCCAGTTCCCCCCAAATGCAGCCAGTTTGTCCCCCATATTCAGCCAGTTTGTGCCCCATATTCAGCCAGTTTGTGCCCCATATTCAGCCAGTTTGTCCCCCAAATGCAGCCTGTCCCCCCCCCCCAGCCCTGCACTTACCTTCCTCGGTCCGCGCCATCCTCGATGTGTTCTCCCGCCCTCGATGTCGATTCAGCCAATCAGGTTACCGGTAACCAGATCCGGTGAACCTGATTGGCTGAAACCTCCACACAGTCTTCTTCCAGGAACGCACCCCCGTGCGTACCTGGGAGGAGTTTTTGGAAGCCGAATACAGCGTGAGAGCTGTATTCGGAAAGCCTATCAGAGCCGCTGGCTCTGATAGGCACTTCCAAGTTACACCCACCGCCGGCCGCCGCTCTAATTCATATGGCCGGCGCTCACCAGGAGGCCGGCCATATGTATAGGGGGCAGCGCGGCAGCGGTGACAATACACAGATTCATGCAATGCATGAATCTGTGTATTGTCTTTCAGTGGCGGTGCGGGAGCGAGAGGGGGCGGCGCTCCGGCGCCCTCTATGGACGCACCGCCACTGGTCTTATTGATAATTTGCATTTTTATTCTCGTGCGTGATTGTATAGCCAGGGCCCCAGTACACTGTATTGCCCGGGGGCCTATAATGCTCTTAAGATGGCACTGACTGGACTGGTGCAGAGAACAATCAGGTCTCCTGCCTTGCCCAGGTATTTAATCTGGGTTACGAACAGTTTTGAGAAATACCTTATTCCACACTCCAGCAGACTCTATCTATCCAACTGGTCCAGTGCTGCGGTCGCATGCTTGCCCCCTCCACATACAATGCAGAGGTAATATCTCTGCATTGTATGTGATGATGTTGAGGGACTGCTCACAGGCTGGCAAGGAGGACAGCGATTGAGACTGCTGAAACAGGGAAAAGGGTAAGTAATAGAACCACTTCCGCCAGCTAGAAATAATGAGCATTTTAACCCTTGCAGTGTGGGGGTATTTCTTGTGTTCAAGTCTGAAGTTCAGATTTAGATTTTTTTGGGTGTACAGAGGGCATATACTGCGCTTCTTCTGATCACCTACTGTACATGCTTTTAGATATTAATAAACACCGGTGCATATACAGCACCAATGTATACAATGTATACATAAATATTCTGCAAATCAGATACCACCCAGGCCCGTCTGTGCCAGACATCTTGTTTTCTCTTTCATCAGTTTTCATTCTGGAACTTGGCACTAAACCTCCATCTTGTCTGTCTTCTATATTTGTGTGGAGATGCAAGCTGGCCTGTCTTAGCTCCAGTTGGCGGGTGCTGGCAGTGATATGCAATATAAGTCTTGGCAGGAGCTCCGCATTTCCTAGGGGAGGGCATCCAAAACAGTCAGTTAATAGGGAGGGGAGCAATGCACAGCTGCCGAACCCTATATTATCTTACATGCAGGAGGAGGATGGGCTGCGTCTGCATATGGATATGAAATGGAACCGTGTGCTGAAAACAAAAACAGACTATGTATTATACATGGTATGACCGACAGTGTGCGTAAACGTCTTCTGGTGTGTAAATATGCACAGAAAACCTGGATGTGGTATAGCGCACTGAAGTGTTATTCAGTAAATTTAGAGATGATGCAAAGTACAGTAGCATTGAAACAGACAGAACTCTATGACCTTTCATACTCTTGCTATTGAAACAGTACTCCATGACCTTTGTAACATCTGCCTATACCAATGTACTGTATATTTACTTTACTATCTCATGTTTTGTGCAAGGATTCAAAATCATGTCAAATTCAGTATCAAATTGTAATTATGTATTTTTTTTTTGTCTAAAATGCTTCAATGAATAAATAATATATTTAATAACCCAAATGTAAATAAAAGCAGCTGACACAAAAATTGGCAAAATTTAAAGGAAATGTGGAACATTTCAAAACATTTTAAAAAAGTGACAATGAAACATATATGTAGCGGAGTCTTTAAATTTAGGGGAATGTTTGAGTGGTAGTTGTACTCAAACACCTTATTTGGTAGGGCTTTGCTAAACCATTTTTTACCGCAGGTGGGATACTGGTGTATAGTTCCCTTTGGCCTGTGGATGGCGCTGCCATCAGGGGCTAGGGTTGAACCGCTGGTATAGTGCTATGCCTTGGATGTCCCCTCTCGGCGGTGGTATGGTGGGCGTGGTCAGCCTGCTGTGCATGCCGGGAGAGGATATAAAAGGGGCGGATGCTGCCTGTGCGGGTTTGTTGATTCCCGGGGGTCCTACCCCATCGGAGTGTGTTGTTCTCTTCGTTGGCCACCCCGGGCACCTTCAGCCCGAGGGTGGGGTTCCAGGCTCGAGAGTACCGGGTCTTCCTGGCCCGGTACACTGGCGGATCAGTCCCAGGCACCTTTAGCCCTGGGGCTGCAACTGAAGGCCTTGGGTCCAGCACCTTTGGCTGGGGCCCACGGAGGGAAGAGGAATCCCAGGGTGCTGCCTTGCGAGGAGACCCGTATCTGGAAGAGGAGGCTGGGGGAGGACCGTTCCGAGGGACTGGTGAGAGATTACAGTGAAGGAAGGGGCCCGGTAACTCTCTGGAGGGATGTCATCTCCCTGACAGAGGCCTAATACCACAAGCAAAGTTCACCGGGCCTGTGGCAGAGACCCAAAGTTCACCAGGTCTGTGGCAGAGACCCTAAGTTCACCAGGTCTATGGCAGAGACCCAAAGTTCACCAGGTCTGTGGCAGAGACCCAAATTCACCCGTAACAGTTTGTGCAGAGACTGTGTGTAATCTAATTTGAGCATCACTCCGGCTGCTAGGATCCACTCTAATGGGAGACTATCCGGGTGAGCTGAGCCTACTTGAAGAGACAGGTAGTAAATCATACATTTGTTTGTGCCTGGACCTACCCCAACACCTTTTGCTGTCTTGTTCTCCACCCACCCTTTCCTATCTAGTGACTGTGCATATGAGAAAATAAACTCTACGTTGGAGTTGCAACTGGTGTGGACCTTGGAGTTATTGGGGGAAATAGAGGCTTGTCTTTATTGCAGTAGAGATGAGAACCATTCTCTGGAGAACCTAGCCGTGGAGACCCAGTTACATTTACAACGCTCAACCTCTTCACACAGGATGGTACGGGCATGTGGTACGGTGTGCCCCTTTTCCTACAAGTGAGCCTAAGGTAGGGAGAAGGGGTCTGTGTGCTACACGTGGGGGCTCGAGTCCGGGATTTCTATGGCTAAAACCCTCCAGAGTTTGGACTTTATTCCCCCTGTGAGGGTCTCTGGAGGTCGGCCATCTTTGGAAGAATTTTGACTGCGCCACGAGGAGAGCCCAAGCTGCGTAGTTCGTGGGCGTGTCAAGAGTTGAGAAAGCCCGCGAACACTGCAGGAGAATGGGAGGAGCCTCGCCATGCGGTGAGATGTGCGTGGTGGCTTTGGCGCCAAGTGTACAGTGCGTTATGGATCAGCGAGTGAGCAACATGGCGACTGCCCCATGGATTTCTGTTCCTACACCCATGAACGTTGCCTCACTGGCTACTCCCTTGATGGATACTAGGGTTCGGGTGAAGCTTTGGGGTCGCTTCGCTCTCTGAGTTTGCCGAAACGCGGAGGCCCTTGGATTGGTTTCTCCCGGATGCCAGGGACTGGTGGTGCACCTTCGGCCCTTTGGAAGATGTGATAAGTGCAAAGAGTTTATCTTCGAGGTGGAGCAACCTACAGAGAAGCCTCGGGCCTACCGTTTGAATTGCCTGACGGGCACCACCACTCTAGAGGAGGAAACCTGTGCTTCTACAGTCACCCCCACGCGCACTGTTGTGACTTCGGAGGAAGTCGTTGTTGATGTTCCGGTAGTTGAGGAACCGGAGACGGAGAAGCCGGCGGATGCTGCCTCCGTCATTACGGAGTCTTCTCTCCCATCGCCCAAGCAAAAAGTGGGCTATGTAAAGGCCTCCTGCGGCCGTGGTCGAGGTACACCCCAGCGCTTGCCTGGGTCGGATTGTTTAGTTGGAGGGACCTCCAGACGATCCACGACAGATACAGGCCGAGGTAAGCTGGGGAAAGGGACGAAGATTAGGTACATAGTTCAGAAATAAACCTGCGTAGCCTCAGGCTTGAGGTACGTGAGTTTACTCCAGACACTGGGGACAGTGTCTATCTGTCCTGGGGGAGAGTGTAGCGGGGTCTTTAAATTTAGGGGAATGTTTGAGTGGTAGTTGTACTCAAACACCTTATTTTATAGGGCTTTGCTAAACCATTTTTTACCGCAGGTGCGATACTGGTGTATAGTTCCCTGTGGCCTGTGGATGGCGCTGCCATCAAGTACTAGGGTTGAACCGCTGGTATAGTGCTGTGCCTTGGATGTCCCCTCTCGGCGGTGGTATGGTGGGCATGGTCTGCCTGCTGTGCATGCCAGGAGAGAATATAAAAGGGTCGGGCGCTGCCTGTGCGGGTTCGTTGATTCCCGGGGGTCCTACCCCGGGGAGTGTGTTGTTCTGTTCATTGGCCACCCCGGGCACCTTCACCTCGAGGGTGAGGTTCCAGGCTCGAGAGTACCGGGTCTTCCTGGCCCGGTACACTGGCAAATCAGTCCCAGGCACCTTTAGCCCTGGGGCTGCAACTGAAGGCCTTGGGTCCAGCACCTTTGGCTGGGGCCCACGGAGGGAAGAGGAATCCCAGGGTGCTGCCTTGCGAGGAGACCCATAACTGGAAGAGGAGGCTGGGGGAGGACCGTTCCGAGGGACTGGTGAGAGATCACAGGGAAGGAAGGGGCCCGGGAACTCTCTGGAGGGATGTCATCTCCCTGAAAGAGGCCTAATACCACAAGCAAAGTTCACCAGGTCTGTGGCAGAGACCCAAAGTTCACCAGGTCTGCGGCAGAGACCCAAAGTTCACCAGGTCTGTGGCAGAGACCCAAATTCACCCGTAACAGTTTGTGCAGAGACTGTGTGTAATCTAATTCGAGCATCACTCCGGCTGCTAGGATCCACTCTAATGGGAGACTATCCGGGTGAGCTGAGCCTACTTGAAGAGACAGGTAGTGAATCATACATTCGTTTGTACCTAGATCTTCCCCCAACACCTTTTGCTGTCTTGTTCTCCATCCACCCCTTCCTATCTAGTGACTGTGCATATGAGAAAATAAACTCTACGTTGGAGTTGCAACTGGTGTGGAGCTTGAAGTTATTGGGGGAAATAGAGACTTGTCTTTATTGCAGTAGAGATGAGAACCATTCTCTGGAGAACCTAGCCGTGGAGACCCAGTTACATTTACACCGCTCAACCTCTTCACACAGGAGGGTACCGGCATGTGGTACGTTTTTTCCCCCTTTTCCTACAAGTGAGCCTAAGGTAGGGAAAAGGGGTCTGTGTGCTACATATATAAAAAAATTCAGTATGTCATACAATACATATGAATCATATGTAGCAATACCCCCGCAGGGGCCGCTGGTTTAAGATTTGGGTCTGTCGTTACCTTACTGTTCACCACGTCCGTCCTAGGGGTCTTCCTTGAAGAGTTTCTCACAAATGTCTGCACCAAACACTTAGGCCTCGTACACACGGCCGATTTTCTCGGCAAGAACCAGCAAGAAACTTGCTGGCAGAGAGGTCTTGCCGAGTAAATCGGTCGTGTGTACGCGGCTATCGGGTTTCTCGTCGAGAAAACCGACAAGAAACCTCGACGAGAAAATAGAGAACCTGCTCTCTATTTTCTCGTCGAGATTCTCCTCGGCATGTTTCTCGACGAGAAAAGTGAGTGTGTGTACACTTACCTGTCCTCCCGGAAGCCCGCGCATGTTCGAAATGAATTCGACGCATGCGCGGTAGCTTCATAGGCATACATAGGGTATACCAAGATGGCGGCGACGGCATCGAATGTGACGAGCGCATGCTCGTCGTAGTCGATGACGTCACCGCGTACGCTCCATTCAAAGAACCGCGGGTTCTTTGAAACGAGCGTGTGTACACTCGGCCGGGACAAGTTTCTTGTCCAAGAATCTCGTCGAAAAAAACGACATGTTTTTTTCAACGAGAATCTCGGCCGTGTGTACAAGGCCTCAGTCTCTTTTTCTCAAGGGTTTTATTAAAGAACTTCCAGACAGAGGGATGGAGGGTTAGGGGAGATTCAGGTACCTTGCTTGCGGATCACGGGTATTTTCCTAATCTAGAGGACCAACAGCTTCCACACTGGATATAGCCACCACCGGATAGGCCTCTGTCACTGACCTAGCAGCCGGTGCAAGCTCGTTCAAAAGTCTCTGCCACAGACTTGTGTAACCACACACTTGGTAAAGTTCCGAAACACAACACACAGCACCAGGATCTTTCAGCCAGGCCGGCAGCACTGTGAGGTGGATTCTTGATCCGGATGCGTCCTTCAATTGAGTCCTCAATTGCTCAGTCCCTTCCCACAGGCAAGGCGACACAGGACCATCTCTGGATCAGTAGGCCCCAGCAACTCCTGGGCTCCTGGGCTCTCTCAGTAATGGAGCCTCGGGGGGTCTGCAGGCCCTGAGGCAGAAAACTGCTAACACATCCCTGAGGCCAGGAGGGCCGTCAGGTCAGGATTGGAAGACCCCGCCAAAATGGTGTACCCTCTCCCAGAATGCACAACAGGGTGACCAATTCCACTGAGCTGCTCCTGGGCAAGAGGTACCCAATACATTCAGCCTCCTGCATTTCCAACCCAGACCTGTGGTGACAGCGACACCCACAGTCAGGTGGAAAATGTGCAACCCAGCTGAACTGGAACAGAGACCCATAATTTGGTACAATTATTCTGAGCTAACTACAGCTCAGACAACTAAATTTACACTAGCGCCTACCCAATAGGAGCAGGGTGCTACACATATAATAGCGATGAATATGAAGTGCTGAATGCCATAGTGCAAATTCCATTGGCCGGAACCAGTGATAAATGTGGGTTACTGTATAATAAGGTGAGTTCAAATGGGGCTGGTGGCCGAAAACATGAAAACAGTCCACCGTTGAAGAAGGAAGTATATTCAGAAGTGGGATGGAACAGCCACAACAGCAAACAGAACACCAGGGATGGTGTGTCCTCCACCCGGGGTGAGGGGTAAATACTCTTACCGGACGTAGTGGACTCACATGCCAGCCGCAGTGGGTCAATCACGCTGAGAAAATCAGGACATGGAACTCTGGTGTTGGACCCTGGAACTCCCACGGAAGAGGGCAAAACTGGAACTCAAATCAGGATCAATTGTGGTGAAGGCAGTGAATGCAGAACACTCTCATCCAGAAGAATATGGGGATTAAAGAAAGAAAAATGCCTCATAGATCAAAACGGATGGGTTTATTTAAAATTACAAGTTTTAAATCATAGATGTGTACAAAAAATTTGATCACAATGTAAAAGCAATGTGGGGAGCTGAAAGCGCAAGCCCAACACTTTTCGTCCCAATGGGCTTCAACTGAGGCATATAGATATCACTTGTATCTCTTTAATGGTATAATACACATACACATTGTATTATCAACGTCCAATACATAAAAACTTAGCAGGAGAAGGTCAATGATCAAGGTGTCTAAGGGGAACCCACAACATCAGTAAGACACATTTTAAGAGTTTTGCTATAGCAAATCATCAGTTGATTACAAATATTTGGGTCATTTTGCCTCCTTTGTTAAAGTGGAGTTCCACCCAAAAGTGGAAGATCCTCTTTGCTGCTTACTCCCCTCCTGTGCCACATTTGGCACCTTTCGGGGGGGGGGGGGGGAGCGGGTACCTGTTTCTGACAGGTACCTGTCCCCACTTCCGGGAGATCTGGCTGCGGCGAGATCACTCGGAAGTTCGGTCCCCCTTCTCTTTCCCCCCCGCTGGGCCATTGAGAAAGCGCTTCACCTATGGGGAACTGGCTGGGAAGCCGAAAGGCTTCACTACCAGTTTCTCTTACCACAAATGGCACAGGGGTGGATCCAGAGGGGGGCAATAGGGCAATTGCCCCCCCCAAAAATATCACACTGACATGTTGTCACAGACAGTCACGTGTGGCAGATGATGTGGCAAGTGGACAATCCGCAATGTGTGGCAAGTGGACAATCCGTAACGCGTGGCAAGTGACGTGGCAAGTGGACAATCCACAATGTGTGGCAGGTGGACAATCCGTAACGCGTGGCAAGTGACGTGGCAAGTGGACAATCCGCAACGTGTGGCAGGTGATGTGGCAAGTGGACAATTCGCAATGTGTTTCAAGTGGACAATCCGCAACGTGTGGCAGGTGATGTGGCAAGTGGACAATCCGTAACGTGTGGCAGGCGACAGTGACAAGTGACAAACTCGGGGCTCCCACTGATTCAGCATTATGGTGAGTTGAACTATTTCATTTTCTTTAACAATGTAATAATAAAAATAATGCGCTTCAATCATTCCGACACCATAACAACCATGGTGCCATGATGACTGAAGCGTCAACACCAGCCATTTCCCCAATAAATTTCCCGCAAAAAATCTTATTTTCTGGCAGACAAGGCTCTGGATCCGCCCCTGGAATGCTAGCGGCAGCACCCGAGAGCTGATGGAAACATCGCTGGATTCCAGGATAGGTAAGTGTCCTAATATTAAAAGTCGGCAGCTACAGTATGTGTAGCTGCTGACTTTTAATTTGTTGCTGGGGGGGAGGCGGAACTCCACTTTAAAATAAAAGTGGACCTGTTGCTAACATTTACATCTTACCATAATCAATGTGATACATATGACTATTACCGTCACTTTTTAACTAAGGGCAAATTGAAAACTTTCCTATATGATGCAGTCTCAATAGTAATAACACAGCAGTTTTTGTTCATTCCACAGCAACGTTTTCACCCCGTGAATAGGGGTTGATGGACATGGTGTTTTAAATGGCCTCTAATGCAGAAAAAAGTCTAGCTATTCTTAAGAAATTTCCCCCACCCCCCTCCTACCTATTCTGCCTAACCTTATGTAGCGCTTGGTTGCTACTAGTAACTAACATCCACCATATCATCCTGCTGCCAGACCTTCATCTATCACTTCAGAGACAATGAACAGTCATTTGCGTTGTTTTGTTTTTGTTTATTGGGGGAATATAACTTGGTTGGGGGAAAGGAAATAAGGGATGCCCACAGAACAAGATGATTTGCCATCATATTAAGGCAGGTTTCACACTGGGGCGGTGGGGGCGGTGTAGCACCGCTATTTTTAGCGGCGCTATACCGTCGCGATTGCTGAGGTATTCAGCCGCTAGCGGTGCGGTTTTAACCCCTGCTAGCGGCCGAAAAAGGGTTAATACCACCCGCAAACCTCGGCTACAGCCGCGGTTTGCGGGCGGTATTACCGCGGTATCCCATTCATTTCAATGGGAAGGAGCGGTGGAGGAGCGGTAAACACACCGCTCCTCTCACCGCTCCAAAGATGCGGCTAGCAGGACTTTTTTTTAAGTCCTGTTAGCGCACCGCTCCAGTGTGAAAGCCCTCGGGGCTTTCACATTGGAGAGAAAGGAGCCGCTGTTTAGGCTCGGTTTACAGGCGCTATTTTTGGGCAAAATAGCGCCTGCAAACCGCCCCAGTGTGAAAGGGGCCTAAAGGATTAGAACAAAAAGGTTGAGCCATGATTGAAGATTTGATGAACCCCAACAGTTATAGTCTCTTTCCTGCATCAACCATGCAGACTATTGCTCCTCCTCTGCACAGCTCCTGCAGACTGTTGCTCATACCTCCCAACTTTTTGAGATGGGAATGAGGGACACCTATCAGCAAAAGTATGCAGGCATAGGACACACCTCTTGCCACGCCCCCCTTAAAGGAGAATTGTACAAAAAAATAAGATTGGTTAAACCCACAAGTCATGTTTTTACCACTACTATTCCTTTATTTTGTCTTTTGGAATTTACAAATGCAGCAATTTAGAAATCAGATGAAAGGTTTAGCACTGGGAAACACTTTTTGATAGATAGAAAGTGCATTTTATATACATCTATATAGATCAGACCAGAATGAGGGACAAATGAGGAGGAATGAGGGACAGAGGGACATTGCTCCAAATCAGGGACAGTCCCTCAAAATCAGGGACCGTTGGGAGGTATGCTGTTGCTGCAGACTGTTTGCTCCCAGGATCTTTCTCTCCCTACTGCACATTACTTACACTATAACCTGTTAGTCTCTCTGTTTCATCATCTTCATACTGACAAAAGGGGGCCACTCTGAATAACCCCAGCTTGCTGGCTGTAATTTAGTTGTACTTGGTGACAGTTGGCTGCATAGTTACTAGGCCAGAGGCCTGCAGTATCTCTCCCCGGAGGCCTAGCAATTTAGCAGCTTTGAAGGACTACTGATCTCAGCTAGTTCGGCCTGCAAATCCTGCACCCTCAGGCTGCAGCGATTTGACACAAATCTCACAGTCTCTCCTCTGGCCTCGCACCCAGCTCCCCTGGCATGCCTCTTCCAGAACATCCACTGTGTCACACTAACCGACCTTCACCTGCCCCGAGTCCATGGTAGAGAACTTTAACCGGACATCCCCTGTTCCAGGAGACCTCTTCCATGTAAGGATGAGGCTCCCTCCCAGCTCTCCTGGGCTCCTCCGTGATCGGCACACCCCCCTAGATGGGAATGGCCTCCTGCTGCCATCTAGGATTCCATTCTCTACCTCCCCAGTAAGCTGTTACCTCAGCTTATATGGGAGGCCCGCCCCCTGCCAATACCAAGTGGGGATTGGTCAGGGCTCCTCACATGAGCTGGCTGCCACTCCAGCCCTGGCCCTGTCCCTCTTCCAGAACAATCTCCATGGAAGCAGGGGAGGCACCCATGTACTGAAGCACAGGTGGTCCCATCCACTGCTACACTAACAACTCCAAAACAAGCAGGCCTAGCCTGAAGCATAGGCCTGCCTAAATTTACCTGCACTGACAGTTCTCACCTCACAAAACATCCTACCTAGCACCTACCTACGGTAGAGGGTGCTACACTTAAAAAAAATTATCACATGACCAGAGTGGATTAAAAATAGGGAACTACAAAAGGATAGGTTTGAGGAGTGGGTGGAAATATTTTTTCAGAGTAGTTAGATTTACGCTTTTCTTAGTAAGAGACAAATTAGCCCAATTTTGCTGACACTTTCAAACAGTAACAGCAATGTTTTTTTCCTTTTGGATAAAAGGTTTTAGCCACGTAAATAGAAGCTGACCCTTGCAAGTACAGTACAGTTGTTATAAGGTTTTTTCCAACCATGTAACTGCCGCTATTGCTGGACAGCATAAGCTAGCCATACACTGAGAAAATTTTGTCCAGTTCCTAAAGAACCAACAAAAATTCAACCCTGAATGGCCCTGTTGACACCACTCCACAAACATGCATTAATTGGAAAATAGGAGCTGGCCAGAAAATTGTCAGCCAAACAGCACCTGCATCCATTTAGATGCAAGCACTGTTTGGGTATTTTAACGTCTGGCCACAGCAGGACATTTGCTCATTGCCTCTGTTTAGCATGGATTGAGGAATCTGAACAAAAGAAATCAATGAGTGTATGGTACCATTTAGTCTTAGTTAATAAAAAAAAGGGGGGGGGCCGACTGGCAGGATCAGCAGCTAAAAAAAGCCATGCTATTGAAAGACTCAGGAAAACAGACACTTCTGCGTTATATTTGTGACAGACAGCATTTTATATGCAATGTTTCCACTTTAAATTAATATGTAGCACCCTCCTTGATAGGTGCTAGGATTGAGTAGATTTAGTTCTGGCTCACTGTTCAGTGGAGCTGTGTTTTCGTTGCTAGGAAAATTCAGCTTGGGCTGCTGCGGCTCCTCTGGTGTTCGAGAGTCTGCCGTGTGTTTGTGTAAAGGGGACATTGGCTGGTGTCCTGAAGAGCTCAGTCTATCTAGTTCCTTGAAAAATGACTCTGCTCTTGTTGCTCTAAAGAAGAAGCTTTTACCCTTTTAACTGCTTCTTCTAAAAAGTCCACAGTTTGCTTGTGCAAAGACATCTGCTTCTGCTTTACAGAAAGGAGTTCATGGTCCTCAACCTGTACATAGTTCTCTTTTTGGAGTATCCCACTCATTTCCCTCAACCCTATCCCAGTTACTCCAAAAGAACACCCCTAGACTTGTTTTTGAGCCAAAGAGTGACTGTGAACGTGGGCAATTTCCAGCGGCTCCTTATACGTTTTTGTATATAATTTCTTTCAAGATTATAAGAAATAACATTTAAAAAAAATTATTTTTCTTCCTTTTTTTAGTCAAGTAAAAGCTTACAATTTTAAAGCAAGGTGGAGCTTAAGGCCTCTTTCACACTGACACGTTTTTCAGACGGTTTAGCGCTAAAAATAGCGCTGCTATACCGCCTGAAAAAATCGTGCCCTGCAGTCTTCAGTGTGAAAGCCCAAAGGCTTTCACACTGAAGCGGTACGTTAGCAGGACCGCTCCAAAAGTCCTGCTAGCCGCATCTTTGCAGCGGTGAAGGAGCAGTGTGTTTACCGCTTCTTTACCGCTGCTGCCCATTGAAAGCAACGGGAAACCTCGGTAATACCGCCGGCAATGCGTCTCTGCAGAGGCGCATTGCCGGCGGTATTAACCCTTTTTTCGGCCACTAGCAGGGGTTAAAATCACCCGCTAGCGGCCGAATATGAAAAGGGCCTTAAAGTGTCACTAAACCTACATCATAAAAAAACTATCAATAAATGATGTATTACATGCTGGTCGTACTAAGTCACTATGAGATTTGTTTTCTGTATTCTGCAAATAACCTGGTTGATCCTGCTGTTCTCTATCTCCACCTTCTGTTCTTGTCCCCAATTCAGCAAGAGTGAAGGGGCAGAGGAGATGGCAGTGATGTGAAGAGGGTAGGGGTGCAGTGGACCAGAGGACACCGCTGTGATGGCAGTGAAGGGGGGACAATAGACCAGAGGACACCGCTGTGATGGCAGTTAAGGGGGACAATAGACTGAGGACACCGCTGTGATGGTAGTGATTTGATGGGGGGGGGCAGTGGACCCCACACCAATGGGGGCTGAGATGTGAGGGAGGACACCACTGTGGAGGCAGTGATGTGAGGGGAAGCAGAGGACCCCCATGGGGGAGAGGGTGATGTGAAGAGGGGGCAGAGGACACTGATGTGGGGGCCGTGATGTGAAGACAGGGCAAAGGACACCACTGTGTGTGTGTGGGGGGGGGGGGTGACGTAAAGGGGAGTTGAGGACACTACTGTGAAGGGGAAACTGTGATATGCAGGGGGAACAGAGGATCTGATGTAAGGATGGGATTGTGATTTAGGAGGAGGAGACTGTAAAGTGAAGGATCTGAGTCATCACACAAACGTGATTCGGACCTTGGTTAGAATAAATTTTTACCGATTGGACCTTCGTAAATTTTACCCCTGATCTAGAGGAAACCCACACAAGTACAGGAAGAACATGCAAACACCTTGCAGGTAGTATCCTGCTTTGGATTTGAGCCTCAGTGCTGCAAGACAGAAGTGCTATCCAGTAGTGTGTTTAGGTTTTGTGTTGCCCTAGGCCTGACTAAACTTGTGCAGCCCCCAATTTAAATATGACCCACCCCTTACTGTCAAGGACACACCCCTTTCTGTTTAAGACCCACCCTGAAATTTTTGAGTGGGGACACTAGTTCTTTGGGCCTGGGGGGGACAATGGATTCCCTTTATTTGCAAAATGAGAAGCAGCTAGCACAAGGCGGCGGGGAATCTTTCAGTGCTGCCCTAGGCCTGGGCCTTGTTGGCCAAGGCCAGGATACAGCGTTGGTGCTAACACCTAAGGGCTCATGTACACTACAGCTTCTAAACTTGAGTTTAGGAGTTTTGGCGTTTTTTTGCCAAAGTTCCTGAACTCAACATTATAAAAGCCTATGTGTCCATGAAAACATAGGCTTTTACAAAAGTTTAGAAGCTGCTGCGGTAGGGGAGGTTCAACCTTCCTCTCCTGAACGCAGAAGAATTGCATTCAGGATAGGAACATTTTGACAGCAGAATCGTGGCAGGATTTTGCCACGTTTTGTATTTTTCCCATGGCTGACAGTCATAATAGGCTACATATACATAAGGCCTTAGCCCCTGTGCTGACACACATTAGGACACATAAGGGTTGATTTACTAAAGGCAAATAGACTGTTCACTTTTCAAGTGCAGTTGCTCCACAACTTAGTAAATGCAGTGAAACTCTGCTGACTTCTATCATCCAATCATGTACAAGCAAAAATGCTGTATTTTTTTATTTTTTATTTTACTTGCATGCGATTAGGTATTCAATGCAAACTGAAGCCTAACCTCATTTACTAAGGTCTGGAGCAACAGCATTTGCAAAGTGCGCAGTCTGGTTGCCTTTAGTAAATCGATTCTACAGTACCTAATGTTCTCTTTAGAGCTCAGCTATGTGAGTGTTAAGTTTGCCAGAAAAGGTGCAGTTTGGCCCCCCATTTATCACCTATGCTTTAGGAACCTTTGGAGAGTTTTACACATTAATTACTGTATTTATTGGCGTATAAAACTCACTTTTTTACCCTGAAAATAGAGGGTAAACTGTGCCTGCGTGTCATACGCAGGGGGCTATGGAAAAATTTTTTCCTAAAACTTCCCTCTTAAAGTTAGGGTGCGTGTTATACACCTGTGCGTGTTATACGCCGCTAAATACGGTAACTGTTTTATTAAAATAACAGAATTAAAGAAACATAGCTGTTTTACCATACATGCACCTATAATCAGCATGAATGCTGATCAGTTCTGGCAATATTACAGAATACAAGGTAGAGCTATAAAAACACATTTTCTGGCTTCCTTGTTTGCCTTTTATTTAATAAAGCCGTTACGTGTATTTGCAGAGAAAATGTAACCATTTAGTGAGGAAGTTAATGTCATTATGCTTAGATGCTGCCCTCACTACAATAATAAAACTCTCTTCTTACACCTTAAGTGCTACATCAGAAATCCTAGCCAGCTAATGACAATGTAATGACATGAAGCGTATCATGCTCACAGCATGTGGTGCTTCTACCCTCCTTCTCCCTTCCAGGGTAATAATCTGATCATGAAAAGTAGAATTACACCTGTCCATGTTCAGGCTTACAGAGCAAAGGGAGAAGTGCAAGTGCAGTAATCAATCAGAGGCCTGTACTAGTGTGATTGATGAATCATGATTGGAGTTACTGGGCTTTGCACTTAGAGGTTTGCTCTTTGCATTCTTTACTAAAGAAAAAACTGTGAAGAATATATTTGATATAGGTACTTGCCTGCTCTCATTATGGTGATGCCCATTCCCTGTTCTCTGTGAAAAATGGACTTATCAGAATTGACTTTGTGCTTGGACACAAGTCTGAACCCACCTGAGCTATCCTGCCAAGAAGCTGTCACGGCGGACAGCCAATCATAAGCCGCATAGGCATTCCCTGCCCCACAGACACATGTAAATGTGTGGCTTTTGGGTGGGAATGCCTCCACTGATTATGGTTGCCTGTCTGCAGTGACATTTCCCTGGCAGGATAACTCAAACGGGTTAGGACTTGTGTCTGAACATGGCTGGGCTCATCCCTGTTGTCTATGGTGTTCATGCACATGGGGTTTTTACAGACATTTTCTATCCCTAGTGTAATTTTCTGGTTCTTGCCTGCACCCGGGGAGCCACACATGCCATGTACAGTCTGCCACATAAGTGAAAGGCCATACGCGGCAGTGCTCTTGTAACTGCTAATACCTCTTTGCATTGGTGTGTTTATCTGTGCATGTGCATCTGAATTATTTAGCAAATGCGATACACAAACCTGATGAAGTGGTCGTACATGGCCAAAATTTACCACTGTTATGTGTGTAGCGGGATATCGTTTTCACCCACAAATCTACAGTTCCCAGCACGCTTTGAGGCACCCAGGGTGCATTTCCCCACGCAAGGACTGCTGGGTGGACTTTAAAAGGGGGAGGAGAAGCCTCGCTCTTTCTCTTGGAACGCCGCCCTCCCTGCAAGAGGATCCCTGCAGTCACCTGCTGCGCGTGCAAGGCCTAAAGCCTGGGCCTCGCACTTTGTTCCAGAGAGCCTTCCGTTCCACCGAGGAGCCTGCGGAGCATCCGATCCACCTGAGGTGCCACCATCTTCTGGAGGACCGAAGACCCGGTGCATCGTGGGCGCGGTGAAGCAACTACCGGAGGTACCGGACAGGAGTCAGTCCGGTCTGGGTGAGAAAGCGCCAGCTCAGAACCACATCTAAGTAACTTTGTTGCCTATTAACTTTGCCTAGGCCCATCATTGACCACAGTTGTACTTTGGAGAGACTGTCTGCTGAACTGAGTTTATCGGTCCCTCCAGTTTTATCAAGTTAGCGATTATTTGCTGCCCCTCCTACTGGATTACAGTTTGTTTCCTTATGTGCACCACCGAGAGTTGCTAGCGAAGACTCTTCTACAAACTGTACCCCAAGTTATAGTCAGGCCTGACTGGGTAGTATAGGACATTGCTGGGCGCCATTTTTTTCTCACGAGGGAGGATAGCTGCAGCGGGGATATTTTATTGTTACTGCATTATTGAATGTTATACTCTTTTAATGCGTGCACCCATATTGCAGGGATCTGCATGAGATATTGTATGCAAATTACCTTTTATACTTTTACCATAAGTAAAAAGTTATAGTTAAGTAATTTGGTGGTCAGTGTCAATTACTGTGCTGGGATAAAAAGGGGTTGTATCATATAACAGTATAGAGATAGTATAGTATACCATCCTTTCCCCTTTCCTAACTGTGCCACGAGAGGTTAGAGCCGATTGCCAGGGGTTGATAGCGGTGCATTACAAGGCCCAAAACAAACAAGCAGCCCTCTTAAACTGAGGGTATCGCTATACGTGGGGGCTCGGTTCCGGGATCCTTGTATATTGCACGCTGCAATCAAGGCGGTCTGAAATACCAGCATGGACTTGCAGGCAGTGACACAATGGTGCGCAGAGGAGGCTGTGGATCCACTCCGGGCGGTAGCTATTGAACTCCCGGGAGGGATCCAGGAAAAAGAAGAGGTAAAGCAGCTGATAATGTCAATATCCCCAAACTGGAAAGCATGGGCAGTGGCTGTAAAGACAGATACCTCGGGGGCATATGCACTAATAGAATGGACAAGAGGAGTCCCAGAAGAGTTTAAAGGGCAGAGTGTAAAAGACATAGATGACAGAACGTATCGCTTAGTACATACTGGGGCTGTGAAGAAAGAGTCTCCACGGACCTCCCCGCAGTTATCTCCGTCACTTTTCCACAAATTGGGAGGCAGTAGCGAAACTAAAGCCCCAAAGTCACCCCTGACCACCATAGGGCCGGAACTGCTGACTGCGTTGGGAGACTTTGTTGTTAAGTGCCAGAAAAACAACACGGTGCATGTGGAAGCCGGGTACTGGAAACTCCGGGTGTTTTCAGGAACACAACCTGTGCCACCCGGGGAGGAAGATTTCGATACCTAGATTGAGCAGGCAATGCAGGCAGTAGAAGGCTGGGAAGTCCCAGAAGCGCAGAAGAAGCAGCGCATCAGTGAGAGCTTGAAGGGTCCTGCTGCTGAGGCGGTGAAAAATCTTAGGTGCAGCAATACTGTGTGTACAGCAATGGATTATCTGTCTTTGTTGCAGGAGGAATTCAGCCAGCTGGAGAAGGCGTCGGAGCTGGTGTATCAATTTGAACACACCTTTCAACAGCCGAGGGAGAAGTTGTCCGAGTATGTCCGGAGACTAAATAGAATGCTGTGCCAGATTGTACTGAGAAAAGGAATGCAGCCACAGGTTATAGACGCTACCAGAATGAAGCAGATCCTAAGGGGAGCCTTACGGTCGGATCCAGTTTGGCTTCACCTGAAGACCTCTGACGGAGTCATGGCTCTGAATTACACAGACCTTGTGCGGATCATAACGGACGAAGAGGCCTTGATGAAGGATCAAGAGGGGGCTGAGAAGACTGCCCCACCTGTTTCAGTGGGAGTCAGAACAACAGTAGTTACCCAACCTGACTCAGAAGTGGAAACCTTGAAATCTCAAATGGCCCAAGTACTGGACTTGTTGACCGCTTTATTGGCCAAGAACTCAGGAGCCAAGGAGAAAGAAGAGATCCGGAAGGAACCGGACCGGAATGTCCCTATTCCAGCATCCCCAAAAATAAGGAAGGAAATTGTCTGCTTAAATTGTGGAGGAGTTGGCCACCCTGATAGAAGGTGCCCCAGTCCAAGGAAGAACAGAGGCACTCAGTATCAGCCGGCGGAAAACTTCAGAGGGCCCTGATGAAGGAGTCAGCCGGGCGCCCGCTACCTACAGAAAGCTCCAAGAAGTCCCAAAAACAATCAGAGCAAAAAGAGAAGGGAAACAATGCCCCTCATAAAACACCCCATACCGCCTGTCGGGAGTTGAAATTTGACAACCGGAAAAAGATCAATGCATACCAGGTCCAAAAAGGGTTGAGGTCCAGAGAGAAGTGGAAAAAGAAGAAAATACCATTGGAAAAATCAAGGAGTCCAAAGGAGAAAATACCTCCTAAGAAGTTCCCGGATAAATTAGTTGGACCCTCCCCTCTAGTCTCCGTTCAAGTGGAGGGAGTCTACACAAAGGCACTCCTAGACACAGGAGCCCAAGTGACTCTCTTATACAGAGACTTTTATCAGAAGCATTTGAGTCACGTGCCTTTGCAGAAGCTGGAAGACCTGAAGATAGGGGGGATTGGCACTCGCAGTTTCCCCTACGACGGTTATGCTTCAATCAGGCTGGCCTTTGACCCCACTGTGACCGGGAAGGCCAAAGTTTTTGACACCCTGGCGGTGGTTTGCCCTCGCCCACCAGGAGCCAACACGATGTCCATGTTGATAGGGACCATCACTGACTTGGTCCAGAGGCTGCTGACCCCGTTAGTGCAAGAGCGGAGTTCCCCCAAACAGAAGATTCACCCCATGCTGCAACAGGTCTACCAGAAGATGATCCTGGAGCAAAAGGCCCCGGAAGAGGGGGTGGGAAGAGTCTGGAGACTGTCTAGAAGAGAGAAGATACTGCAGCCTGGTGAGGTGACCTGTCTTCAGGCTACGGTAAAACTCTCCTGGGAGCATCCGGGTCCCTTTGTGGTCGTGGAACCAGACCCCTTCAACACTCACCAAGGATTGGAAATACTCCCTGAAGTGGTCCCATTGAGGGCACTGAAGAAAGCAAAAGGCCAGATTCCAGTGAGTGTCAGAAATGTCACTAATTCTCCTGTGAAGATCCCAGCCCGGGTACTACTTGGAAAGGTGAACCCTGCTACCTCAGTGGCCCTGTCTGAATTGAAGTCCAAAGAAGGAGAAGCCACCCTGGAGGAGCTCTGCCTTAAAGATACCGCCTTGCCACTGAAATGGAAGGAGAAAGCCAAGGCTCAGCTGACTAGGAGGAGAAGAATATTCTCAGAAGAGGAGTTTGATGTGGGGTGTGCGAGAAGTGCCACCCATAAAATCCGTCTTCAAGAAGACAAACCCTTTCGGGAGAGGGTCCGAAGAGTTCCACTGGCTGACCTGGAAGATTTGCGTGAGCAGTTGTCAGAGCTAAAGAGGACAGGAGTCATCCGAGAGTCCAGAAGTCAATATGCCTCACCCATCGTGGTGGTAAGGAAGAACAATGGGTCGCTGAGACTCTGCATAGACTATAGGACTCTCAACAGGAGGACCATACCTGACGAGTACACTACCCCCAGGATAGAAGATGCTTTGCAGAGTCTGTCTGGGGCCAAGTGGTTCAGTGTCATGGATCTGAAGAGTGGGTATTATCAAATCCCAATGCACCCTGAAGATAAGGAGAAGACGGCCTTCATCACCCCAGTGGGATTCTATGAATTCAATAGGATGCCCCAAGGCCTGTCGGGAGCCCCCGCTACTTTCCAAAGGTTGATGGAGAAGACCGTTGGGGACATGAATCTGATCGAAGTCCTGGTGTACCTAGACGACATCATTGTCTTCGGGAAGACTCTGGAGGAGCATGAAGAAAGATTGGAGAAAGTCCTGAAGAGACTCAGTGAAGAGGGACTAAAACTCTCCAGAGAAAAATGCCAGTTCTACCAGTCCTCGGTCCACTATCTGGGGCACATAGTATCTGCAGAAGGAGTGTTTACAGACCCTGATAAACTGGATGCAGTCACCTCCTGGCCCAGACCAGCTACAGTGACTGAGCTAAGATCCTTCCTAGGCTTCTGTTCCTACTACCGTAGATTTGTGGAAGGATTTGCAAAAATTGCCAAACCCCTAAATGAGCTACCGAAGACGGAAGGAGAGGAGGATGATACTGGCCCCAGGAAGCCTGGAGAGTCCGTGGAAGACCAGTGGACGGGGGAGTGCGAAGAAGCCTTCCAGACGTTAAAGAAGAGTCTTACCACTGCACCAGTCCTGGCCTATGCTGATCCCAAGAAGCCATATGAACTGCATGTAGTTGCCAGCCATGATGGTCTAGGAGGGGTGCTATACCAAGAATATGAAGGGCAGTTGTGCCCAGTTGCCTACGTTAGTAGAAGTCTGGCACCCGCAGAAAAGAACTACCCCACCCACAAGTTGGAGTTCCTGGCCCTAAAATGGGCAGTCGTGGATAAACTCAGAGATTACCTGTATGGAGCTGACATCACAGTAAAGACTGACAATAATCCACTCACTTATCTCTTCACCACCGCCAAGCTGGATGCCACGGGTCACCGTTGGTTGGCAGCTCTAGCCGGATTCAACTTCAGCCTGAAGTATAGGCCCGGAGCTGGAAACCGTGATGCAGACGCATTGTCCAGAAGAGGCCACGCACCCACCATCCAGAAGATTGGATCCAGGTAACCCCAGATGGGGTACGGGCCTTGTGTCAAGAGGTACAACTTCAAGCTAGTGGTGGGTCAAGGGCTGAAGAGATCAGTGTTTCTGCAGTAGGGGTGCCCAAGTGTTACTGCAATGTGACCCAAGTTGGAGAGGATGACCTGCCAAAACTGTCTAAGAAGGACCTAAGGAGAGACCAGTTGGAAGATCCTTCGGGAAGATTAGCATTGGAGACATTGGAGGACCAGGATCCAGGCAGACTCCTGAAGGACCCCTCAAAGGTGGCCCGGTTGGTCCACAAGGAATGGGACAAGTTACAGGTGCATCAAGGGGTGGTCTACCGAAGGGGCCCCTCTGATGACCTAGAAGAGAAGTGGCAGCTGTTTCTGCCAGAGAAATACAGAAGAACTGTTTTGGCTGCCTTACATGATAATCATGGCCACTTGGGGGCCGAACGAACATTCCAACTTGTAAGGGATAGGTTCTATTGGCCTTGTATACGGGCTGAAGTGGAGGAGTACTGCCACTCCTGTGCACGTTGTATCCAGAGGAAGACATTGCCAAGTCAAGCTGCCCCAATGGGCCATCTGCAGAGTCAAGGACCCTTGGACTTGGTGTGCATTGACTTTCTCTGTCTGGAACCTGACTTAAGTGGACAAGGAAATGTTCTGGTGATAACCGACCATTTCACCCGTTATGCCCAGGCTTTTCCAGCCAAAGACCAGAAGGCATCCACTGTAGCTAAAATCCTAGTAGAGAAATACTTTGTGCATTATGGGCTGCCACAGCGCCTGCACTCTGACCAAGGGAGAGACTTTGAGAGTTGATTAATCAAGAAATTGCTGGACTCTTTGGGTATCAAGAAAACCCGCACCACCCCTTATCACCCTCAGGGTGATGCTCAGCCGGAGAGGTTCAACAGGACTCTGTTAAATATGTTGGGGACTCTGAGTAGCGAGCAGAAACAGCATTGGAGCAAGCACATAACAGTCACCGTGCATGCTTACAACAGTACCACTAGCAATGCCACAGGGTACTCTCCATATCGCCTTATGTTTGGAGGGCGCTGAGTCATCTACACACTTCACTACACACTCTGCTCTCTCACAGCTGATAACTATCAGCAATTAATCCACACTATATTAGACTGCAGAAACAACCCTCACTCTGCTCTCTCACAGCTGATAACTATCAGCAATTAATCCACACTATATCAGAGTGCAGGCGCTCTGGAACAGCAGAAACAACCCTCATAGGCAACAACGGTTAGCATATATGATTTACGGTACAAATAATGATGCTTTTTATTATAACTATTGAATTAATTTTCAATTGTACTGTATATACATAAAATAGACGATGCTCTTGTTTACTCAACTCTCTTGCTTTGTTCTATGTCTACAAACTATAGACCACAACTCCTATCACCACTAGCCCCTGAAGAAGAGGTGCTATATAAACCCATAGCCTTGAAACGCGTCGGGCACCCTGGGCCCTCCCACAGGAATCAGGACCCTCACAGTGGTTTATGGTCTTTTGTGACGTTGTTACTTTGTTGCTCTATAGTTTGAGTTGTGTTTGTGTACATCCAAATTGTATATGTATTTTTATCTCTTTGATATTTTGTATTACAACAATAAATATATATTTTTTGATAAAATTTGAAACTTGTAGACTTCACCCTAAAAAGTCCCATAGAGAAATACACACACAATCTATATTGAATAGGGATTTTGTCTACTAATCAAGTCAGTCCCTGCTACACTCCTAAACTACTCCAGAAGAGGATACAGCGAGGGATGAAACAGTCACCCCAAGAGAACAAAGGGCCAAGAGAACCATTCGTCCTCCTCGGAAGTTAACCTATACCCAGATGGGGGAAAGTTCTGAGGATCCAGCAACCACTGCTCGAAGGACATTACCAACATCTGATCCTTCTGCCGTGCATTTGGTGGAAGGCAACCCCAGCTCACTCTCTGGCACAGTTAGGCAGGTCAACCCCATTGATATTACCAGTGGGCAGGACAAGCTCCCTTCCCCGTTTTGGTGGGAGTTTCCTCTGCCAACTTCTCTAGCTGCCCTTAATGAGTATGTATTTTCCTTCTGTTGATACTGTCTTTGGGGGACCAAAGATTTCAAGTGGGGGGAGTGTGTAGCGGGATATCGTTTTCACCCACAAAACTACAGTTCCCAGCACACGTTGAGGCACCCAGGGTGCATTTCCCCGCGCAAGGACTGCTGGGGTGGACTTTAAAAGGGGGAGGAGGAGCCTCGCTCTTTCTCTTGGAAGGCCGCCCTTCCTGCAAGAGGATCCCTGCAGTCACCTGCTGCGCGTACAAGGCCTAAAGCCTGGGCCTCGCACTTTGTTCCAGAGAACAAACCTGTTCCACTGAGGAGCCTGCGGAGCATCTGATCCACCTGAGGTGCCACCATCTTCTGGAGGACCGAAGACCCGGTGCATCGTGGGCGCAGTGAAGCAACTCACCATAGCAGAGGTACCGGACAGGAGTCGGTCCGGTCTGGGTGTGAGAGCGCCAGCTCAGAACCACATCTAAGTAACTTTGTTGCCTATTAACTTTGCCTAGGCCCATCATTGACCACAGTTGTACTTTGTAGAGACCGTCTGCTGAACTGAGTTTATCGGTCTCTCCAGTTTTATCAAGTTAGCGATTATTTGCTGCCCCTCCTACTGGATTACAGTTTGTTTCCTTATGTGCACCACCGAGAGTTGCTAGCGAAGATTCTTCTACAAACTGTACCCCAAGTTATAGTTAGGCCTGACTGGGTAGTATAGGACATTGCTGGGCGCCATTTTTTGCTCACGAGGGAGGATAGCTGCAGCGGGGATATTTTATTGTTACTGCATTATTGAATGTTATACTCTTTTAATGCGTGCACCCATATTGCGGGGATCTGCATGAGATATTGTATGCAAATTACCTTTTATACTTTTACCAATAGTAAAAAGTTATAGTTAAGTAATTTGGTGGTCAGTGTCAATTACTGTGCTGGGATACAAAGGGGTTGTACCGTATAACAGTATAGAGATAGTATAGTATACCATCCTTTCCCCTTTCCTAACTGTGCCACGAGAGGTTAGAGCCGATTGCCAGGGGTTGATAGCGGTGCATTACAAGGCCCAAAACAAACAAGCAGCCCTCTTAAACTGAGGGTATCGCTATATGTGATTACTTTAATAAATGTTTGGCTGTTATCTTGAAGGTACATTGGGGTTGATTTACTAAAACTGGAGAGTGCAAAATCTGGTGCAGCTGTGGATGGTTGCCAACTAGGCATGTGCATTTCGTTTCGTTCCAAATCGAAATTCGGACGAATTTTCATTGTTCGGACGTTCGGATGCATCCGAATTAACGAATTACAATGCTAACGAAATCAACCGAATCCGAACGTTTCGAATCGAAAAACCACGGACGAAATTCGAATCGAATTCGAAAAGAATTCTAGTCGAATCAAATTTGAAAAACAATTAGAATAGAATAGAATAGAATCGAAAATATTGGAAATAATCAAATAGAAAAACAATAGAACAGAATAGAATAAAATACAATATATATATATTATATTTTATTCTATTCTGTTCTATTTTTTTTCTAGTCTATTTTCTATTTCTATTCTAATCTTTTCTAATTGGAATTCGAAAAAACGGTCGCATATGAAAATATTTCAACCAAATTCGAAAATATATCTACCGAATTCGATAATATTTCATCCGCATTCGTTAATGTTTCAACCAAATTTGATATTTCAACCGGATTTGAAATTATTTCAACCGAATAGAAAAGATTTTAATAAAATAGAAAAACAGATAATAGACTAGAAAAACAATAGGACAGAATATATTATATTTTATTCTATTCTGTTCTATTTTTTCTAGTCTATTCTTTTATATTCTATTCAAATCTTTTCTAATAAAATCAAAATCATTATATACTGAATTCGAATTTCGGAAGATGGTTATATATATATATATATATATATATAAATTTTTTTACGACATTCTAATTTCGGATAGAATGAATTCGAATTTGAATAGAAAAGATTAGAATAGAAATAGAAAATAGACTAGAAAAACAATAGAACAGAATAGAGTATAGATACTATCTATTTAATTTTTTATTTTTTTGCAGATTACTATTTGTTTCCATAAGATCTCCTGCAGACTATTAGCATCTATTTAATTTTTTATTATTTTTTTTGCAGAGTACTAATAGTCTGCAGGAGATCTGAAAAAAAAATAGATGCTAATAGTCTGCAGGAGATCTTATGGAAACAAAGAGTAAATTAAAAAAATTAAAATTAAATAGATAGTATCTATACTCTATTCTGTTCTATTGTTTTTCTAGTCTATTTTCTATTTCTATTCTAATCTTTTCTATTCAAATTAGAATTCATTCTATACGAAATTAGAATGTCAGAAAATTTTTTATATATATATATATATATATATATATAACCATCTTCCGAAATTCGAATTCAGTATATAATGATTTTGATTTTATTAGAAAAGATTTGAATAGAATATAAAAGAATAGACTAGAAAAAAATAGAACAGAATAGAATAAAATATAATATATTCTGTCCTATTGTTTTTCTAGTCTATTATCTGTTTTTCTTTTTTATTATAATCTTTTCTATTTGGTTGAAATAATTTCAAATCCGGTTGAAATATTATTGAATTTGGTTGAAATATTATCGAATCCGGCAGATATATTTTCGAATTTGGTTGAAATATTTTCGAATGCGACCGATTTTTCGAATTCCAATTAGAAAAGATTAGAATAGAAATAGAAAATAGACTAGAAAAAAAAAATAGAACAGAATAGAATAAAATATAATATATTCTGCCCTATTGTTTTTCTAGTCTATTATCTGTTTTTCTATTTTATTATAATATTTTCTATTTGGTTGAAATAATTTCAAATCCGGTTGAAATATTATTGAATTTGGTTGAAATATTATCGAATCCGGTAGGTATATTTTTGAATTTGGTTGAAATATTTTCGAATGCGACCGATTTTTCGAATTCCAATTAGAAAAGATTAGAATAGAAATAGAAAATAGACTAGAAAAAAATAGAACAGAATAGAATAAAATATAATATATATATTGTTTTTTATTCTATTCTGTTCTGTTGTTTTTCTATTTGATTATTTCCAATATTTTCGATTCTATTCTAATTGTTTTCGAATGCGGTTGAAATGATTTCGAATCATGTTGAAATGATTTCGAATCCGGTCGAAATATTTTCGAATGCGAGCGTTTTTATGAATTCGGTCGAAAACGGAACGAAATCCGAAAACGAATTTAACGGATTTAACGATCTAACTAAACGAAATTAATTAATTAACGAATTAAAACGAAACGAAACTAAACAAATTTTTTCCTTTTGCACATGTCTATTGCCAACTAGGTTCTAACTATAGCTTGTTCAATTATGCATTGACAAAGAACCTGGAAGCTGATTTTTTTTCTATGCAGAGCTGCACCAGATTTTACACTCTAGTTTTAGTAAATCAAGCCCATGGTGCAGTGGTGGCTGGTGCTCAAAATTTTTTGAGGGGGGGGGGGGGGTTGCGCAAACAAACTGAAAAAAAAAAAAAATCATCAATTGCCGCCACTGTGCCCATTTAACGCAGCCACTGTGCCGAAACGCCACCAGTTTGCCCCCCCAAATGCAGCCAGTTTCCCCCCCAAATGCAGCCAGTTTCCCCCCCAAGTACAACCAGTTTCCCCCCAAATGTTTGTCCCCAAATGCAGCCAGTTTCCCCATCAAATGCAGCCAGTTTCCCCCCCAGCCCTGCACTTACCTTCCTCGGGTCAGCACCGTCCTCCTCCACGCTCCCTCATGTCTTCTTCCATCCTCAATGTCTTATCCCGCCCTCGATGTCGCTTTAGCCAATCAGGTTACCGGTAACCAGACCTGGTGAACCTGATTGGCTGAGATGCGTGTCAGTGTTAACCAAGGAACGCACAGCCCGTGCGTCCCCTGGTTAACTATTTGGAAGCCGATTACAGCCCAGAGGCTGTAATCGGGAAGCCTATCAGAGCCGCTGGCTCTGATAGACACTTCCAAAAACAAACCAACTGCTGTTATTCAGATGGCCGGCGCTCACCAGGGGGCCGGCCATCTGAATAGTGGGCGGCAGCGGCGCCGGCGACGATACATACATTCATGCAATGCATGAATGTATGTATTGTTGATGGTGCAGGGGAGAGAGGGGGCGGCGCTCCTGCGCCCACTATGGACGCACCGCCACTGCATGGTGTGTTGGCAATATATATTATTGGACTTATGTTACCGGTTTCCAACTGGTAGCTGCCACGGCACCCACTTACTCCTTGGCATTTCCAGAAACGTTTGCAATGAGAATATCGTAGGTGGTCGGAAAATATTTTGGACGCACTTGTAGGGTAAAGGCCAATGCAAATTCACCTGTGGCCTGTGCCGCTCCCTGGAAATGTTCCTGGGAAATTACACTAGGCATAAAAAATGCCCATAAAAGTCCTGTGTGCATGAACCCTAAATGCCGAAGGCTACTTTTTTATAATACAGGATAACCTGTATTGTTAAAGGGTTATTCCACTCTAACGGGAAAATAAAATAGACATGAAAAAGATAAATACTGTATAGTGTATATAATTGCGACACAAGTCATATTGTAAGCAAGAGGTCCGGGCTGCTCACAGGCGAGCCGGCTCCAACAGTATGATCCCCTCACTGCAGGGTGCTCGCCCAGTCGCAGCTGAAGCAATAATGGAAAGAAAGTCCGGATGGCTGCACACCAAACTGAGATCCAATTGCCTTTATTCACATAAAACCATGAAGAACATGAGGAGCACTACATGTACAAGGAAGGGAGGCACGGCTTACATGTTTCGCACACAAATTGTGCTTTATTAAAGCCCCCCTTTCTTGTACATGTAGTGCTCCTCATGTTCTTCATGGTTTTATATGAATAAAAGCATTTGGATCTAAGGTTGGTGTGCAGCCATCCAGACTTTCCTTTAATTACAAGTCATATTGTAATTAAATGTTATTAAAGATTACCTTTCCTTTTCAATCTGCAGCTGCTGTTATTTTCTTTAAAATTCAATGCAATATGGCCACCTGGAGGCGGCCTGTAGACAGATGGTGTTCCGAACGCACCCCAGAAATGTAATTTCCTGCTTGTGTAATTGGCTCACTGATTTTTACAGAAGTCAGATTTTAGGCATCCCCTGCAACAAAAATTTAATTTTTGCTGAGATACTAAAGAGATGCAGACCCTGACACTTTCTTCATTAGAACCTTGCAAGTGCAGCAGGTGATTGATAATTATAAAGTCACTCCCATGCAGATTCATTTTTCACATGGACACAAAATCAACTCAGAATAACAAAAGGTAGGAATCTGCAACAAAGTTTGTTAAAATCCTTGCAATGTACAGAGATCACTCAGAGGAATGTTTTTTTTTTAAACAAAAGTGGAGCTACTTTAAATTTCTGTGCGTTTCTGTACAGGTTATTGACACCTGTTTTGAAACCTGTTTGTATTGGTTTAAAGGGAAAAAAAATATAAATGAAAAAGAAAAAATAATAACACAAAATAACAGACAGTTGATGATCTCTGCCCGGAGACCAAAGTGGTCAAGTAGTCTGGTGGAGTGACTTTAGATTTGCAATAAACTCCTGTTGGGGGGATGTAGGAGCAGGTGGCTAGTGACATGGCTGGGGGTGCATTATGTGTCTTGCACATGGTGTTAGTGAAATCTGAAATCCTTTCCCATCCTTGAAGCGGTCACAGCTGTGGGATCAGTTACAGATCTATGCTGCTAACAGAGGTCATGGTTACTTACTATAACAGGGGGACTAACTCACAACAGATGTGTTTCAACACACTCACTGCAGGCTTGTGCTGAATGTGAGACACAGATACATAAAGTAGCTGTGTCTGTTTATCTGCCAAAATATGACATGAATCATGTTGTGTGGCAACCTCATTAGCACATCCAAGTGCACATACAGTAAACCCCCTAGCATAATAATAATAATAATAATAATAATAATCTGCTGTTGCTTTGGTAAATTATCTAAGTATAAGGCCTCATGCCCACGGACGTTTTTACAGCCGCGTTTTTGAGCATTTTTTACAGCTTAAAAATGCCTGTCCATGTTAGTCTATAGCTTCATGCCCACCTAGGACCAGTGCGTTCCGCGGCACCGGCGTTAGGCATAAAAAAACGCGAAGCGTTAAAAAACACGCAAAAACGCAGCGGCTGCGTTTTTGAACTCTGGCGTTTTTATCTGGGCTAAGTTACATTTTTTTTTTTTTCAAAAAAAATACGTTTGAAATATTTATAGACTAACATGGACAGGCGTTTTTAAGCTGTAAAAAACGCTCAAAAACGCAGCTGTAAAAACGTCCATGGGCATGAGGTCTTAGTAATAATGTGCTGCAGAGGATAGGTATTACAAATAGCAACATACAGTGCAGTTTTTGGAATACAAGTTAAAGCTAAACTGTAGCCAGATATAAAAGACACAAATTAATGCAGTTCTGTATTTATATAATTACATTTATATTCTTTAATGCAAACAGTGTAAGTACCTGAATTTGACTTGGTATCAGCCTCTATACAGCAGAGCCCAGAGTAGGAGAGCAAGAAGCAACACAAGGAGCCAATCAGTTCATGTGTTGAAAAAACACTTAGGCCCCTTTCACACTGAGGCGTTTTTACCGCGTTTTCGTGGTAAAAATAGCGCTGTAATAACGCCTGAAATAATCCTGCCCCAGCATTCTCAATGAGAAATCCCTGAGGGCTTTCACATTGAGGCGTTATGCTGGCTGGGCGTTGAAAAAAAATCCTGCAAACAGCTTTTTTAGAGCAACTTTAGGGCGCATAAAATAGCGCTGTAAAAACGCCTATCCACATTGGAATGAATGGGAACCTTGGTAAAAACGCGGTAAAAACGCATAGGCATAAGCGTTATTTTAAAAAATAACGCTAACGCCTATGCGTTTTTACCGCGTTCGCGCTATTTTTAGCGCGGACGCGGTAAAAATGCGGTAAAAACAAAACAAAATCTCATCATTTTTGAGCGTTTTTTCAACACCTCAGTGTGAAAGGGGCCATACTGAATAAAAGAAAGAAAAGTGACGGAGAGAGAAGGAGCTCATCACTGTGCTGCTTCTCCTTTACTGTCCAGTCACAAACTACAGGCGGAGCCATGACAGTGTGCTCTGAAAGATAATAAATTGAGTAATGCTGGCAGTCATTCTATCCAGAAGACTGAGGACACCTAGTGGCATAAAAAAGTATTGTAGATCAGTGGCATACCTAGGGAGGTGCAGCCTGAACTTAGTACTGCCATTCAGGGGTTGTCCGCACAGCCCAAATGAAAAAATATACATATTTCTGTCTGTTTGTAAATAAAATGTAACTAAGTGACACTAAGCAGTAGCAGAAGAATTCTGGGCTTGTTGGGGGGGGGGGGGGGGGTCAGGCAGGAGGGGCAAACTGATTTGACGTCACCCTCCTTCAGTTTAAACTATGGCATCTGCAGATTAAACTGAGGATAAGATGGCAGATTCCTTGGCTGTAAAGGATAGGAGGGTTTAGTTCTGCTTTAAGTTCCACCCAATGACAGCAGTCACAGCATACTGCCATGATAGGCACTCTGCATGTGCCCTCCTCTACCTTATGCAGCACCAACCGACCAAGGTGCCACTGCCCCATTGTGTACTGTAACACTCTACAACAAAAGTCCTGTGCACTGCAGGGCTTTGTGACCACATCATTCGACTCACCAGTGTCCACCAGAGCCAAACGCCACGGGCCTCTCTAAAAAGCACACTGTGACGTGTTGTGATTCAAGGCTGTAAATTGTTACCCAAAGCTGGATGATTTCTTTCAAATAATTCAGTAGGTAGGAAATTCATCCTCTAGGGATAAGATTACACGTAATTTCATTAGCTCTGTAATGCCATTTAGCCCTGTAAATGTGCTAATCTGGTTTGGGGATCTGAGTGGTTATACATCTTTTTGGCTCCACTGTAGTCTGTTTCACAAGGGTGCCTACAGTGTTTCTGGCAGTACAGTGCTAATTGCATATCTATGGACGTGTTCCTGGTGGTGTCAGTATACTACTGATTTTATATATGTGGCCATGTTTATGGCAGTGTCATAAAAGGCTTGATTTGTGGGTATGTTTATAGTAGTGTCAATATAATACTCATTTTATATCTCTGGACATATTTATGGTGTCTGTAGACATTTCTAGTGGTGTCATTGTAGTACAGATTTTAGCTCTGGTCATGGTTATGGTGTCAGTACAATACTTATTTTAATATCTGTTGCCATGGTAATGGCCGTGTCAGTGTGGCCATGTTTATGGTGGTGTCATTCCGGTACTGATTTCATGTCTTTGGTCATAGTAATGGAGGTTTCAGTATGCTACTGATTTTTTATCTGTGGACATGTTTATGGTGGTATCAGTACCAGGGGCGGATCCAGGGGGGGGGCAACAGGGCAATTGCCCCCCCCCCGAGACCATCTGTCACACTCGCTTGCTCTGTTTTTTTTTTTGCGCCTGATTTCCCGGATTTTGGGGACCCAGTACTGGCCGGCCATAGGTCCCCTGGACCCCAAACTTGGCACACATGTAGCCCCATGTCTCCTCTACAAGTGTGCAAAGTTTGGTGTCTGGGAGACCTACGACCGGGGAGAACCGATTTTTCAAAGCCGGGCACTCCTTCCATAGACTCCAATGTTAAACGGTAATTTCTCCGGTGACTTTGCGGACCCGATACCGGTCGGTCGTAGGTCCCCTGGACCCGAAACTTGGCACACATGTAGCCCCATGTCTCCTCTATAAGTTTGCAAAGTTTGGTGTCTGGGAGACCTACGGCCGGGGAGAACCGATTTTTCAAAGCAGGGCACTCCTTCCATAGACTCCCACGTTAAACATCAGTCTAGTCATAGGCACAGTGAAGCATGGGCACAGTGAGGCATGGGCACAGTGAGGCAAAGTGAGGCACAGTGAGGCATGCAGATGGACACCCTATGCTTATACTCGAGTCAATACATTTTCCCAGTTTTTTGGGGTAAAATTAGGTGCCTCAGCTTATATTCGAGTCGGTTTAGACTCGAGTATATACAGTACTTGTTCTGCGGCTGCCGCTGCCTCTCTGAGTCTCTCTCTCAGTTTCTCACATCAGCCGATCAGCGGTGCCAAGAGAGAGACTCATCTAATGTAGTTACGTGGCGCACTGACACGATACCAGGAGCGGAGGAGGAGGTGGGTGGAGCCTCTTTCCTGCACTCGTTGCTAACGCCTGGGCCGCTTGGCGTCTAGCAACGAGTGACGTCAGTGAGTCATGTCGGGCCGTTCTGCAGGCAGGTGCGATAGCGTGCGGCTCCACAGATGGGTAAGAGGGCGGCTCTGCTTGCGGCGCGGTTCGTGGGCAGACCGTGCTGCTCAGTGTGTTGGCAGCGCAGGTGAGAGTGAGAGAGCAGGCTCATCTCTCACCGCCCGTGCCTGCCCTGCATTCCTGCAGTGACTTCCGCCCTCACTGTGCAGGCAGCAGAGAGATTACATTATCTCTCTGCTGCATGACTCTGGGAGTCTGGGACACAGCAAGAGACAACCAAACCTACACCTTAGCAGGCAAGTTAGTGACAATCCGCAAATTGTGTCAGGTGACGTGGCAAATGACAATCTGCATCTGGTGGCAGGCAAGTGACAATCCGCAAGGTGTGGCAAGTGACAATCCACAAGATGCGGCAGGTGACGTGGCAAGTGACAATCCGCAACGTGTGGCAAGTGACGCGCTCAGGGCTCCCACTAATTGCAGGCGACGGTGGCAAGTGACACACTCGGGGCTCCCACTGATTCTGCATTGAACTATTTAATTTTATATTACAATGTAATAATAGAAATAATGCGCTTCAATCATCCTGACACCATAACAACCATGGTGCCGGGATGATTGAAGCGCAGACACCAGCCATTTCCCCGATAAATTTCCCACAAAAAAAACATATTTTTTGGCAGTGCCCCTCCCGAGAAACGACTCTGGATCCGCCCCTGATCAGTACGGTACTAATTTTATATCTGTGGATATGATTCTGGTGGTATCAGTACAGTACTAATTTTATATCTGTGGATATGATTCTAGTGGTATCAGTACGGTACTAATTTTATATCTGTGGATATGTTTCTGATGGTATCAGTACGGTACTAATTTTATATCTGTGGATATGTTTCTGGTGGTATCAGTACGGTACTAATTTTATATCTGTGGATATGTTTCTAGTGGTATCAGTATGGTACTAATTTTATATCTGTGGATATGTTTCTAGTGGTATCAGTATGGTACTAATTTTATATCTGTGGATATGATTCTGGTGGTATCAGTACGGTACTAATTTTATATCTGTGGATATGATTCTGGTGGTATCAGTACGGTACTAATTTTATATCTGTGGATATGATTCTGGTGGTATCAGTACGGTACTAATTTTATATCTGTGGATATGATTCTGGTGGTATCAGTACGGTACTAATTTTATATCTGTGGATATGATTCTGGTGGTATCAGTACGGTACTAATTTTATATCTGTGGATATGATTCTGCTGGCCTCCTTTTAGTACTGATGTTATATCTGCAGACATGTTATTGGTGGCATCATTATGGTACTGATTTAATACAGTATCTGTGGACATTTTTATGACGGTGCCATTATAGTAATGATTTTATATCTGGGGATATGTTTCCAGTGGTCTCATTATAGTACTGATTTTATATCTGTGGACATGTTAATGGTGGCATCATTATAGTACTGATTTAATACAGATCTGTGGACATGTTTCTGGTGGTGTCATTGCAGTACTTTTTTTAATATCTGTGCCCATGTTAATGGTGGTGTCAGAAACATAGAAGAGTGATAGCAGCTAAAAGACCAACTGGTCTATCACCTGGAATGCTTGGCCTTGGTACAGACACACAAGGTGACACAGGCTAAAATGGCAATTAAAGGTTAATTTCACACATCTGTGGCTTTTTAAATTACAATTAGGTCTGTGTATAAATAGTCAATGAGTTTTTTAGCTCTCATGTGAATGCACTGAACAGACTGGATACTGGGCCATGGAGAGCAGAAAAGAACTGTCAAAAAACCTGCGTAACAAGGTAATGGAACTTTATAAAAATGGAAAAGTATATGAAAAGATATCCAAAGCCTTTAATTTGTCAGTAAGTACTGTTAAATCACTTATTAAGAAATGGAAAATTTGGGGATCTCTTTATACCAGGCCCAGGTTAGGTAGACCAAGAAAAATTGCAGCCACAACTGCCAGAAGAATTGTCTGGGATACAAAGAAAGAAGATGGTGTGGTTATTTTTAAGGAGCACAATACGACAATACTTGAACAAAAATGATCTGCTTGGTCGACTTGCCAAAAAGAAGCCATTACTGGGCCAATGCCACAAAAACAATTCCACTTCTTAATAAATGATGACAGTACTTACTGGCAAATTAATGGCTTTGAATATTTTTTTATATCCTTTTCCAGCTTTATAAAGTTCCATTACTTTGTTACGCAGGTCTCTTGACATTTAATTTCTGCTCTACATGGTTCAGTATCCAACCTGCTCAATGCATTTACGTGAGAGCTAACAAACTCATTGACAATTTATACACAGACACTAATTGCAATTTAAAAAGCCACAGATCTGGGAAATTAACCTTTGTCCTAAACATGTTTAAAGTTTAATTTTGAACTTTTCTCCTGCTAATTTAAGGACACGTCAGTGTTCTTGATATTCATATGGCCATGGGACTACAGTACTGATTTTATATCTGTCAGTATGGTGCTGATTTTATATCTGTGGATATGTTTCTGGTGGTCTCATTATAATACCGATTTTATATCTGTTCCCATGCTAATGACTGTATTAGTTTGGTACTGATTTTATTTCTGTGGTCATGTTTATGGCAATGTCATTATGAAATTGATGATATATCTGTGGACATGTTTTTGATTGTATCAGTACAGTGCTGACTTTATATTTGTGGGTATGTTTGTAACACTTTTATATCTGTGAACAATATGAAGGTACCCTTCTTTGTTGTTAAAAAATGAAATAACGCGATTAGAAAGTTTTATTCCACTACTTTTCTGCCTGTTTTTGTTGTGTTTTTTTTTATTTTTTAAATGTCACGATTATATGCACAAACTCGCCAGTGATTGTAAATAAACCCCATTGTGTACTTAAAAGTGGGGTACGCCTGTAATAACAAATATATGTTTTATTGTTTGGAAGGAGATAAGGGGGTGTCTAAAATATTATCAGCTCTGGTGCCAGATAGTTTGAAATTTCACTTCACTGAAATAAAGGTAAGTGATGCAGCAAAGGCAGATTTTTTTATGTTCAAATTTGTTTATTGAATTTTATCAAACTACAGAGAAATAATAACAAAATAAATAAATAAATAAATAAAGCAACAATCACAGTAATCACTACAATAGGTTCAAAATTAGCATATGAAATCATATATATCATGGATCAAGAGACAATTGCTTCACTCAATAATCAGAGTGAGTTACTTCACTTAGTCTAAATAAAGTGTAGACTCAGAATGAGAATTACAATTGAAGCCTTAAAGGTAAACATCTAAGGAGGATAAAGAAATGTATTAAATGGATTTGTTCTTTCAAAGATGAACTCCAGGGAAAAAGTACCCTTTCAGTGGGGCTCTCTCTGCTTGTTTTTTGCCTAGCGTACCAGAAAAAACATCTTTAAAGTGGTTGTAAAGACTCAAGGTTTTTTACCTTCATGCATAGAATTCTTCTGTGTGCAGCACCATCCCACAGCGCCCCCAAAACTTACCTGAGCCCCATCTTGATCCAGCGATGTGCACGAGAGCTCTGGCTTTTCCGGGTTTTTCCCTCCTCACTGGATGAGACAGCAGCAGTAGCCATTGGCTCCTGCTACTGTCAATCACAGCCAGTGAGCCAATGAGGAGAGAACGGGGGCGGGGTCCAGCTGCACTCTGTGTGCGAATAGACACAAGGAGCAGGAACTCAGGAACGAGCTTGCTCAGGTACCCCCATAGCAAGCTGCTTGCTATGGGGGCACTAGGCAGAAGGGAGGGGCCTGCGGGGGACCTGAGAAGAGGAGGATCAGGGCTGCTCTGTGCCAAAACTATTGCAGGTAAATTATTATTGAAAAAATACAATGAGGCACTATTTCTTCCACCAAAACTAATGATAGGATATTATTCCTCCTACTAATAGGGGCACTACTCCTCTCCTCCTCCTATTGACCACTAACCCTGAGGCCCTATTTATTGTCACTGATGCCTGGCCCAGAAACATTTTTTACCCCCGCTGGCCGCAATCCGGCCCTCCTAAAGTCTGAAGGACAATAAACTGGACCTTTGTTTGAAAAGTTTGGAGACCCCTGAGCTAGTGATTTTTTTTTCGGTTATCATAATGAAAAAACAATATTATCAAATTACATTTATTTGTACCTCTACATTATCAGAGTAATATATATAATCCTACTAAAATATATCACTATGAATATTATCATATATTGATTTGGTCCATCCAGGTCTCTCTTGGTCATTCATGTCTTTCACACATAGCATCCAATCGAGCTCTTTACTCATTAGGCTCATATATACCAGAAGCATGCATTTTAGAATATGTCAATCCATATGCAGTTTTGATTTTAACATGCCTTTATATACATTGTAAAGGACCACATTTAGTTGACTTGAATGGTAAAATACAGGTCACTGAACTAGAAATGCAGCAAATGGGACATTTTTTTTTTCAATTCACTATAACACAGTAAGGTGTATTTAAAATAAATAAATAGCAATTCACATAATGAAAGTACATATGACTAGGACGAAAAAACAAATGTTAGTAGGCTGATTTCGGTGCTAGTTCAATGTTTTTCTTTGATTTGAAATAGAAAAAAATACCACAGTTGGCCATTAGGTATCAGAGGAAGATTCTGTGCTAATTAGCCCCATCCAGTGGCCAAATGCAGTATTTTCTATTTTAAATCAATGAAAAACCATCCACAACCTGGCCCCAAGCTACATCACTACCCTAGTCTAAAAATACCAACCTAATCGTTCTCTTCGCTCCTCCCAAGACCTCCTGCTCTCTAACTCCCTTGTCACCTCATCCCATGCTCGCCTTCAGGACTTCTCCAGAGCCTCTTCCATCCTCTGGAATGCTCTACCCCAATCTGTCTGACTTTCTCCTACTTTGTCCACTTTCCGACTATCCCTGAAAACTCATCTCTTCAGAGAAGCCTATCTGGCCCCCACCTAACAACTGTACATTTATTTTCTCCATCAGCCCATCCCCCACAGTTTATCCCTTTTGTATCTCTTGACCTTCCCTCTTAGATTGTAAGCTCTAAGGAGCAGGGCCCTCTGATTCCTACTGTATTAAAGTGTATTAAAGTATTTGTACTTACTACCCTCAAGTTGTAAAGCTCTGCGTAAACTGTTGGCGCTATATAAATCCTATATAATGATAATAATAATAATAACGCTAACCTAGCAGAGAAAATAGTCTAATAACAATTGTGTTTTTTCCCTTATTCACACAGACATGCACTTTCTCTGAGTGAATTGACATGCAATCTTTTTGTAAATACACCCCAATATGTCGGTATGAACTAGCTACATTAAAAACACAAGATTTTTTATTTTCCATATGTTTTGCCTGCTCAAAAAGATTAACTCAACGGTATGACACTATATCATTTGAAAATAAGCAATCCTTTAGGCAGGGTTCACACCTATGCGGATTTCCCCGCATCCAATTTGCAAAGCAGGAAAATGTGACCGGCTCTCTATGGAGCCAGTTCACATATCTCTGGGGCAGCTGCGGAGCGCATTGCACAGAAACGCTGTGCGTTTTTTGCTCCGTTTCAGGGTCGAATTCAGGCACAGATTTGGCCCTGATTCATCCCTGAACCGGAGAATGGGGACGCACAGCGTTCCTGTGTGAACCGAGCCTTAGGGTAGTGGGCCTAAAGGCTGGTTTATAAAGCCATAGAGAAAAGGAAAAAGGTAGAAGTCAAAATCGAATCTTACTTTGAGTAAGCATGAATGATTTGTGTGAAACGCGTCAACAATGTCCATGTGTATTTGACTGGCTTGGCAACAATAAAGAACCTTCAAGAGTTTGACTTCACTGTGGTGTGCTACCATTTTCCTTTTCTCCATTGCTTTCTTTGGTGGAAAGCCGCATTGAGAACCTGCGACAGTCAATCACCCACTGATTGTCTGAGCAGTGTATACTTTGTGATTGGTTTATAAAGCCATCTTGGGTTAGGGCTGGTGGCCGCATTAGGAATTTATGACTGAAACGTTTACCAAAAAGCGTCATGCTCATCACTAATAGATGATGCGGTTGTTCAAGAGCTGGAAGCATGTGGTGATTTTGGCCCCAACAAATTACATTTTCCTTGTTGCCAGAAGGACATCTGAACATATAACTGAGTGGGAAAGTAGATGGCAACCTGCATGTGGCATTTTCTGCTGAGAAGGTCCAAAACAAAATTCTCTGTATGTAATTTCTACATATGGGCACCTTTATTGCTACTCTTGAAAACATAAGGGTATAACATATGCTGATACTGATGATCCATGTAGTTAACTAAGTAAAATGGAACAGAGATTCTTGATAGAGAAGCCATCCAATGATAACATTCTTATGTGACAGGGAATGTTAACAGCTGCTGGCCGTTCTTTAGGGATACTCCTCACCCCAGCTATGAATTTGGATAATGGCAATGAACAGCACAAGCCAGGATAGAATATTTAATTATTAGATAGGCAAAGTAGACTTTTCAGCTTTCAATTCAGAATCATAACCTGAAGTTCCTACTTTTGTTCTCCACTACTGCCGAAAATGCCAACCTAATGGGTACCTGTGCCCTGACTATGAACATTTAAGCAACCCTGTTGGGGGATGGGGAGGGGGGAAATCAAAGTATAAGCCTGTAAAACTGACTGATAACCAGTTTGGGGAGACTTTACTTTTTTGCAGAGTTCTGTACACAACACTATTCCACACTTCCAAGGTTCTGCAGACACTGTGACCTTCTCCTGGTGTGCATTAGGAGCTGAAGCAAAATCAGATAAAGTTCATCTTATTTCCTCTCTGAAGGAGTCCCAACATCATTCAGCTCTTTCCTCCTCAGCCATACTGTCCCTGACCCATCTCTTTCTTGGATTTCAGTTCTTTCAATGATAAAGGCTCAGCATCACGTGTGAGAGTAATCTAGGGCAGTACACATAAAAATGCAGCCTGCCAGTGCCTAGCAATGTCCATTCCTCCAGACTGACATCCACCCATTAAGGAATTTTGATATTTGTGTAGCACCCTCACAATTGCTAGTGTAGATAAACTTAGTTTGGCTCTCCTCTAGGTGGAGGAGCATGTGTTAATTGAGTTTAGGAGACTAGGCAGTGCTTCACAGACTATGGCTCTGTTACCTACTCATTTTCTTCTGGAACTCACTGGATGTTTCCAGAACATAGTGAATAGAAGGGCAGGCCTGAATGGAGCTTCCACCAATCCCTGGGAAGGCAGACCTAGAAGGTGGAGAAAAATCCCATAAATATTCTGAAGCCTGGCAATTTGGGAGCAGAGTCCAGGGTCAAGCTGTCTGGAGGTGACCCCTGTGGTGGGGACTCTACCCCCTGGAGCATAGGAAAGAGAGAGAAAGGAAGCTCCAGGACATCACTTAGCTACAATTTCAGCTAAGCTTAGCTGCAAACTTCTAGCCCAGTCATAAGCAGCTTGTTCAGCAAAAGCCCAGCACAGAAGCCTTCTGGATTCTAGGAGCTACTTAATGAGCTTGAGTGAGTACAAACCAGCCATAAACTCAAAAGAAGGAGAGGACAGTGCAATATCTCTTATGGCTGGGACCAGGTTAGTACAGTGCAAGACAGCCAGGGGCACTCTAACACCTCTAACTTTGGGCCTACTATTACTCTCACTGTTGTGTAGCACAGTTCAGTGTAGATCAGTGTTTTCCAAACTTTCCAAGCAAAGGGACAGTTTACTGTCCTTCAGGCTTTAGGGGGGCCGGATTGTGACCAGTGGGTGTAGAAAATACCCTGGCTTCAGTGCCCCCATCATCAGTTTTAATGGGAGGAATAGTGCCCCATTGTTGATATCAATTAGGAGAATAGTACCCCATTGATGGTGTCAGTAGGGGGAATGGTGCCCCTTCATTGATATCATTTGTTGGAATAGAGTCCCAAGGGCGAGGTAAGGGCAAGCAAAGGGCCACATCCGGCCCCCGGGCCACAGTTTGGAGACCACTGGTGTAGATTATAGTAGCCAGAGACTATAGCAGGTCCTCAACCGTTTGTTTGGAGTTCGTAATTTCTTCAGTTCTGTGCATCCCATGTACCCCCAAATCCCATCCAAGTTCTACATTCCCAAAATAAATACTAAAAACCAAAACCCCCTAGACTGTTTCTTGAGCCATTGGAGAGAGTGTGGAAAAACTGCTGCGAGGGGGAAATTTGCCTGAAGTCCAGCGGGTCTTTTGGGGGTAGCGCTACATTTGTGTAACCCCTCCAAAGAGTCAATCCACCCTTTGTATCAGGGCTGAAGGCTCTTGAGAAGAGTACTCAGGCAGAGTGCTGTGGTGTTTTCAGATAGTTATGTAGAACACCCTACTGGCCCCTCCCAACAGCCCTGATCTGTCTGCTTTCTACAGAGAAGCACAGAGATCCAGTAATGGCATTGCTGGGTCTTAAGGAAGTATCTCATGCAAATGGAAAGGCTTTATTTCAAAATGTTTATCAACGTGTAGATGAAGAGGGAAAGGAGAAACAAAGGGAAAGCAAAATATATCTGACTCATTTTAACTTTACATGGTCGTGCTTACGGTACTTCCCACAACTATTGACCATAATCTTTCTTCTTAAGGCAGCAAGTATAACCTAACAAATATAAGAGTCTTGCGAGCTACCTACTGAGAATAAAAATTTATAAGGACAGCTGCTGGCACTAATCATGTCCCATATAGCCCTGTGATAGCATAAAAAACAAATACATTTGTGCCGCGCTATCTACCTATTGTTCTGCTATAACAGCAGTAAAAAAATAATAAAGTGTCAATAGTGCTATATGATACTCAACTGTGAAAAATCAAGTTCATAACATAGCTAAAGTAAAAAATTATAAAAAATACTAGTGTGACATATCCTTGTGATATATATGTAACCCTTCAAGATCTCACACATCAAACTAATATAATAAATAACAGCAGGTTCATTGCAGTAAATCCTGAATAAATAATGATGTGATGTCATGACCATATACCGTATCACATGGATTAGTACAACATAAATAGCATAAAAGTCCTTATCAAACATAAATCTGTGAATCGATTGATGGAAGTGATCAAAAACTGTGTTGCAGTGTCCACACTCTTGTGCTCCCCACCCTTATGCCGCGCACACACGGTCGGAAATTCCGCCAGCATAAGTCTGATGTGAGCTTTTGGTCGGAAATTCCGACCGTGTGTATGCTCCATCGGACTTTTGCTGTCGGAATTTCCGCCAGCAAAAGATTGAGAGCAGGTTCTCAATTTTTCAGATGGGAAAAATTCAGATCGGAAATTCCGATCATCTGTAGCAATTCCGACGTGCAAGATTCCGACACATGCTCGGAAACAATTCGACGCATGCTCGAAAGCATTGAACTTAATTTTCTCGGCTCGTCGTAGTGTTGTACGTCACTGCGTTCTTGACAGTCGAAAGTTCAGAGAACTTTTGTGTGACCGTGTGTATGCAAGACAATTTTGAGCGGAATTCCGAAAATCCGGTCGTGTGTATGGGGGCATAAGGTAATAGCCGCTCACCTCTGAGCGTGTGACCTCACATTTAAGTTTGGTCAAACCACGCATTTGAATCACCTCTGGATTCTATGTTAACTGTGGGATCCCGAGCTCCTCAATAACGCTGTCTCCTCATATGTAAACAGTAGGAAAAAACTTCTTGTTAAAAAATAAACAGTAGGAAAAAAGGCTCGATAGTGTGATATCGTTTTATAACGGCAATTTATTATACAAAAAAAAGCCCCAGTTCAGTGTGTCAAAAAAGTGAAAAGTAAAGTGCTATAGTGCATCCATTGATGGAAGTGTCCACACTCTGGTGCTCCCCACCCTTAGGTAATAGCCGCTCACCTCTGAGCGTGTGACCTCACATTTAAGTTTTCTCCCCTCCGCAACGTGTGTCGATACAGGGAAATTACGTATCTTCCTCAGAGGGATATCCCCCTGACACGCGTTGGGGAGGGGACAGGACGGTGCAGGAGTTAGCTGGTCTCAATAACGCTGTCTCCTCATATGTAAACAGTAGGAAAAAAGGCTTGATAGTGTGATATTGTCAGCGAAGCTAGTAGACCAGACTGTATGACTGCACAGAGGAGACCAAACGGATGTAGGTGAAAAATATAATAATTTATTAAGATCAATGAACAAACACACAACCACCTCCAACAGAACACCGTGCAATAAATCAACCAATAAACAGTGACTATAGACAATATGTACAATATTGGGAGATACCAGAATCGTAGTAAAAGCCAGGCTGAGGTCATACACAAGGGGATGTCAGCAGATGGGAAAGGCCACGAGACAAACAGGAACAGGGAGGGGACGGATGGGTAGGCTGGAGAGCAGGGATCCAAAGTACTCAGGTAACAGGAGGACAGGTGACCGTGGTTATCAGGAGACATGACTAAAGGATTCGTCAACCTGGGTCCTTACTATTTAGAATAAAAACACGGACTGAGTGACATGGGTTTTATACGGCCACATCAGCCAATTTTATTAACCAAAGAATAAAATACCATAACCTTAAAACATACCCATAAGTGCAAATTCAACAATGTAATGCCCAACAACAAGAGGTCTTTGGGTGTCCCTAAGGCACAATTTTAACTGGAATCGTCCCTGTCCTCAGCCGTGCCCCAACCGGCTCGAAGACGTTCCGACATCACCCATAATTCCATATTCCCCTCCCCCAGGAGACCTTGCTCCTGGGAGAACCACCGCTAACCAAGTGGAAACGCCATAATCGTCCATGTCCTCAGCCGTGCCCCAACCGGCTCGAAGACGTTCCAACATCACACATAATTCCATATTCCCCTCCCCCAGGAGACCTCGCTCCTGGGAGAACCACCGCTAACCAAGTGAAAGCGCCATACCTTAGATGTAACCATGTAATTACTGACTCCCCAAAGACCCCTTGACCCGCCACAATGAGCTTGAGTGACACCTCATTCAAGCGAATCCCCCCACACCTGCAGCATCCCCCCTCCTGCAGGCCCAAAGACCAAATATCTTTCCCTACCGCAATCAGGCAAAAAACCATCGACCCTCCAATGGCTGACAGACTGATCCACCAGCTCCCGGAGGCGCACCACTAAGCCCTCGGGCCTGGCCACCAACCTGCCCACCTCTCCACCTAACTCAAGTCTCGCCGTCTTCATACGACCCATGAAACAAGCAAAATGCCAACCCTTTCAAGCCACGATAGCAGACCACACCATAATGTACCGGGGAAATTCGCGCAGCAAGCGCCAACTTTAAATTATACCTTCCTCCCCGGGTCCCTGGCAGCTCGGACCCCCGACTCATTACCCCTAACCTGCAGCACAAAAACATCCGGGGGCCAGGCGCTCCAACCTAGTAATGAAAACAGGGAGAACACGGCCCGGCATCATGCCCCAAATCCCCCATTCATTGCAGAAGTGCCTTACTCCACAGACTGGAAAGTAGCCACCCCCCAGGATGGGCAACAGCCCACACCGCCCCCCAAAACATAGGAATCCCCCAATGTCCAGCCAAAACCAGTTGGACGATCTGAAAGAAAACCAAGAGCCACACAATGCAAAGAACAGCCGCCACTTCAGAGCAACTGAGGGCGACCCCCAATCCAAAACGATCAGACTACCCCCTCACTAGGCATCTCACAACCCGAGGTACCAACCCCATCTGGCCGCTGACGTGACCGCCCCCACATGAAAAGAATGATCCCTGAACTGGGAAACCCCCCCGCTGCCCACCCCAGCAAAACAATAGCGAAAACAGCCAAAACAAATTAAACAAGACTGAAAACATGACAAGGACAAACCATCCATTAAGCAAACTGGCCAGGGTCTGGCAGCGCCCAAAACAAGGACACAGCAACCTCCTTTTTCAACTGATCCATTCTAGAATCTCAGATTTTTCATTACAAATCCAAAACGCAATGGGCAGCCACCGTCATAACCGAGGCTCGCAGCCCAGCCCCACCACACCCGTTCTTGCCAACCAGCTCCCCAATCCGCAATGCCTAAACAGAAGGCCTGTGCAAAACCACGGTGAACAGCCCCACCTCATAAGCAGAGGTGCCGACCCCAGCAACTCCTCCACTAGAGTCCTGATGACACCATGACGAGACCGAGTGCCTAGCATACAGCTGCATCCTCCCGCGCTGAAAACCCCGCACGGCCCGTCCCATCATAATGAAACTGGCAACACCACTCAAGCCCATGCCTCCGTACGAGGTAAGCTAAAGCAGCCCAGCCCCCGTCCAGTTTTGAAAACGAGGTGCCCCTGGCAAACCACATCCCAATAACACAGAATAGCACAATAAGTGATAGAGGCGGAAAAACAACCACCGAACAAGCGAACCCTCACCCCAAACTGACTAATACGCAGCCCACGTACCCACTGTCATAGGTCAATGGAACAGCCCCTTGCTACTCCCACACCATTCTGCACAGCTGCACGTGACAAGAAAAACCCCCCTCTGTTCCGCTGCCGGTGCCAGCCTGCGGGACCTCTCCCACAGGAAACGCGACAATGAATCGGCAATGGAATTCAGAACACCTGGGACATGAACAACCTGTACAAAAACAATGCCAACGTAACCACCGCTAAACAAAGTAACACAGTTAGCGCACCCCCGGTGGCGCAAAGGCATGCCGGCGGGCCATAACTTCCCCCACCCCCATGCTGTCTCCAAGAAAGGCCGTAGGCCTACCAGGTCTAATGCCGCCGGCAAAAGTAAGCATACCCAATAAGGACAGCAAATGTTCAAGCCTAACCATTGACGTCGTCCTGACCTCGTCAACCACCTAATGCAGATCCGCCAAATTTATTTTTATTTATTTTTTTATTATCAGCAAGAGACATTCCCCCATTGGCGTGTCAATGACAATTCCCCAGATTTTCCCGACCGTGGCAGGACCGACCATGGCAGGACCCCCCGTGGCAGGACCCCCCGTGAGTATAGTCGCCAGAGGAATTCAAACCCCTTTGCAACAGATTCCTAGTGTGGAACAAAACATAACAAACCGAGAAATTCGAGGGGCCAATGTAAAAGAAATCGATGCGCTAAGGCATCACCGATCATATCTGCGTCCACTCCCACACCACCCATTCCCTGAAGGTGCTAAAAAACTCAAAAGATGCGACTAGACAAAACAGTCCAGTGGAAGGCAGATTAACTGCCCCCCCCCCCAACGATCCCTGGCCGTAACGGTGCCCACACCCGACTGCGGCATATAACCACGTATACGACACCGCAGCCAAGGCCCGGAAAATCGACATCGTTCACCGAAGCTCCCGTCAGATACCCCAAAATGGTGTAATAAACAAACGTATTGGTAGGACCCCTTTTTGGTAGTCCCCCCCCCACGAAAACACATGCAAAACAGACTGTTCAGAAGGCCGAATGAGTCAGCCATTATCCCAAGCCCCACCTCCCTAGCCACTTTAACAGAAACCAACTGAGGAAATTGCTGCGTGGACCTCAAATACTGAGGCCATGAAGATGGAGTCACCAGCCCCGAACCCGAAATGCGAGAGCTACAAGCAAAAACCATCAGCCAGGAAATTCGCCTCCCCCCCCACTGTGGACATCTACCTAGATACGGCACCAACACGGAAATCTTGCCGGTGCCCCCCCCACTGCAAGCAGGCTCACCGGGTTGGGGTTCCCCCCCTAAAACATTAAGCATAATTGTGTGAGCCCCAGCAGTCGGAGCACACCAGGTGGAACTGACAGGCCACGCCCAGAAGGCATGACCCCTCGCTGGAACGCCATCAACTCCCATGTCCAGGTTGGCTGACAGCAGCAACCGCAAAGCCGGTCCCCAAGAGAAAGGGCCCGCAGACCTCGCCCGCACCACGCGTGTCAGCCGAAGCCCAATGTCCTAATAATCCCAGCGCATGGCCTTACCGCTGGCGGAACTGCCCAACATAATGCAGCCAAGCAGAGCCCCAGTAAACTCTACCCACTACCCCAATGGCTTAAAGATAGCAACACAGTGAAACAATGTTCTGAAGCCTTTCCGGAAATGACACTTGCTAAGATTGCCAAAGCCTGAAGCCAGTTCGAACTGTGCTGGGGAAAAACCCACCAGCGGTGCTTCGCCACTTCCCCAGCCTTGCTTTCGCCCGCCTAACCCTTCTCCAAAGTAAATATCACCAAAGGCAAGAGGGAGAATATTGCAACATCCTACCCCATGCATATATATATATATTATTTTTTCTTTTATTTTTTGTTTTGACCTCCTGCGTAAGCTGGGGCCCTCAACAGGCAGCAAAATTGCGTCCAAAACCGTCACGGCCCCTGGGGCCCGGCAGCAAAGCCCCAAGAAAGCCATAAGGTGATGGGCGCCTGAACATCCCACCGACCTGACACCCCCAAAATAACCCTATGCGGAAACCCCGAAACTAACCGACACACCCAGACAACTAAAAAACAAAACAGCCATAAAGTGCAACTTACCCTGCTGCAGCCGCGCCGAACATCGACCAGCCGTACATCCGGATCCCAGCCGGCTCCACAAGGCAGGGTGCCTCTCCGCAGACCACCCGTCGTCATCTTTTCTGGTGACCTCACCGGATTCTGCAGAAGATTCCCGTCAAGTTGTGGCTCAGGGCTCCCGAAAGCAACATTGCCTGCCCCAGCTGTATCTTGCAAGGATGAGGACGAGCTGCGGGGCACCTTAGAAGTAGTAGCGCCATGGTGTCACTTTAGGGAGAGGGGGGGGATCCCCAATCTCGAGTCTCTGGCCTACTGCCCTGGACATGTACGCGGCAGCAGCGGCGCTGGAGGACCAGCAGAGGGCGCCTGAAACCTCCTGCGGACCGCAGTCCTGGCTGAGCTCCACTCTGCATTAAAGCCCCATAGCGAGCCGAGAGTTCTAGATCCCCGCGACGGCGGGCAGGGGAGGAAAGTGAAAAACCCCTTCCATGCGCTCACCTCCAGCATCCATGGCAGACGGACCTCCTGCCCGGGAGCAGCTGAGGGGCCGCGACACCCCCCACTGCGCGGTCCCGAACGTCTCCCACGTCGAGCCGCCCCCCCCCCCTGCTCGGCACCTCAGCAGGAGGGGGCACCGCAAGCTCCGGCACCAGAAGAGAGGATGAGGAGGGGGACCGTTGAAGGACCGAGGCACTTAGGAGGGAGAAACCTCCTAGCCCGTTCTCAGTTCAGCAGCCATTGAGAGAGCCGCTCCCGACCCCCCAGCGTGTCCAATAGCTGCAGCCACCCCGGGCCCTGTGCCACTGTAGCAGCCCTGATGAGATGTAGCAAGGCCTCCAAGACGCTAATCATGTCGCTTCACCTGCCAGAGGAGGGGGGGGGGACCAAAGCTGTCACTTCTTCTGACTCCTTGGAATGTGAGAGAACATCCTCACTGCAAAGACCCTCTCATCTGAACCCTGCCCATTCAACCTCTGCCTCCAATCAGGTAAGGGCTACACCCCCACCAAACACACTGACCTAGCTGACCTTCCCCTGACCCTGTTCCTCCCTTAGTCATGCCGCCCCTCCGTCCATTTTCTCCTCCGGGTCTCACTGGAGGGATAGGTGCAGGATGGGCTCAGGATAGGGGTCAGGTCGGATCGGGTCAGGTAGGATGCAGGCTCAAAAGTCAGGATCGCAGGTTCTAGGTCAGGGAGAGAGATACCAGGGCAATGTGTGTTTGTACTTGCCGGGTATAAATAGGAATGCCTGTAATTGGCTTCAAGTCACACCTGAGCGCAGAAGATGCTGTCTGCTCCACACTGCCGGGATCCATCCGCTGGTGGACGCCAGTACTGCGGCCCAAGGATGTCATAACACCAGCAGGGAAAAGTTCCCCTGACAGTTCAAAACTGCCAGGAGACACCTGCTGGTGGACCTCAGTACTGCATGCCAAATGATAGATATTACCAGCGGATGGAACCTTTCCTGACAGATATCGTTTTATAACACCAATTTATTATACAAAAAAAGGTTGTAGGTTCGTCCACTGTGAGACAGACCAGCTACCTCCTGCACTGTCCTGTCCCGTCCCCAACGCGTGTCAGGGGGATATCCCTCTGAGGAAGATACGTAATTTCCCTGTATCGACACGCATTGTGGAGGGGACAGGACGGTGCAGGAGGCAGCTGGTCTGTCTCACAGTGGACGAACCTATGACCTCAACAAGTTCCCAGTGTTTTAAGCTTTGAATAGAGCGGTGCACTGATACACCAGACCCATGTGAGTACCCTGGACTGGGGCTTTTTTTTGTATAATAAATTGGTGTTATAAAACAATATCACACTATCGAGCCTTTTTTCCTACTGTTTACATATGAGGAGACAGCGTTATTGAGCAGCTCGGGATCCCACAGTTAACATAGAATCCAGAGGTGATTTATTTGCGTGGTTTGACCAAACTTAAATGTGAGGTCACACGCTCCTATTACCTAAGGGTGGGGAACACCAGAGTGTGGACACTGCAACACGGTTTTTGATCACTTCCATCAATGGATGCACTATAGCAGGGATATGCAATTAGCGGACCTCCAGCTGTTGCCAAACTACAAGTCCCATGAGGCATAGCGAGACTCTGACAGCAGCAAGCATGACACCCAGAGGCAGAGGCATGATGGGACTTGTAGTTTTGCAACAGCTGGAGGTCCGCTAATTGCATATCCATGCACTATAGCACTTTACTTTACTTTTTTGTCACTTTTATTTATTCAGGATTTACTGCAATGAACCTGCTGTTATTTATTATATTAGTTTGATGTGTGAGACCTTGAAGGGTTATATATATATATATATATATATATATATATATATATATCACAAGGATATGTCACTATAGTATTTTTATCCTTTTTTACTTCAGCTATAAACTTGATTTTTCACAGTTGAGTGTCATATAGCACTATTGACACTATATATATATATTTTTTCTGCTGTTATAGCAGAGCAAGAGGTAGATAGCATGGCACAAATTTCTTTGTTTTTTGTAAGCAAGTATAACCTAGAATCTGATAAACACAAATGTGGACGATTAAATGTTATTCATTTGCCCTTTTGTGCTCTGTTTCCTTTAACAAACACTTCCAATGTGAAAAAAGTTGACCTGCCTGACTCTGAAGGAGTTTGTCTCCAAATGTTGGCAGCTGTTGACATATTTTTCAAGGAAATGTTTTGGTAGACAGGAAGAGGTTAACATTACATGGCAGCCGAAATATTCCAAGAAGTCCTCCAGCCAGAACCGTTAATGCCCAGATGTAGCTTCCATCCTAGAATGGAGAGTCACCACAGCTGGACACTGGAATTCTATTCAGCAGGAGATACTGGACAGAGAGTCCTGTAATTGTTGTGTAATGATCAGGATTAGGGGAAAGGCCTAGTTCTGCTCCTCCAGTTTCAAACATGATACACTTGGAAGGATCCATATGATTATTATCTCCGTAGAACAGGAAGGAAGGAGCAAGGAGGAAGGGGCTTTGTTTGTTTCTGCCATACACTAGTTGACTGTGGATCAGCCCATGTGATTGCCAGGGATGGGATTAGGGATGCATTGAGATGGCCATTACACAAGACAAGCTGATTGTTTGGAAACAAAAGTTTGCTTTCTTACGTCTCAAAACCATGAATCAACAGAATGTGTGGATAAAAGACGTATTTTGGCAAAAAAATCAGTTATGACCCTATAATGGGTACATGTTTGTACTTAGGGGCCTTGTACACCTGAAAGAAAAAATTCACATGCAATTTTTAACATGTTAATGTCTTTTCAAAAGTGTTTTTTTTTTTTTTTAATCTTTTAAATCTACAGCTTTCATTAAATTAATACCTGGCAATCCTGCCATGAAGGTCTTCATGTTTCAGGTCACAATGCTCTGTCCCTGTCTATCAATTGTCCTCCTGCATTGTCCCCCTGTCACATGCACTTCCCATACAGGCAGGGCAACAGGTTCACTATCTCCACATGTCTACCTTTGTTTGTCTCTCGTGCTGTTCAGTTCAGGGGAAAACAGAGTTAAGCCTCGTACACACGAGCGAGAATCTCGTCGTAAAAAAATCCGTAGTTTTTCTCGACGAGATTCTTGTCAAGCTTTCCTTGCATACACACTGTCAATTCCAAATCTCATCGTTGGAAAGCGCGGTCACGTACAGCACGTACGACGGCAGTATAAAGGGTACGTTTGATTCCAATGGCGCCACCCCTTGGGCTGCTTTTGCTGATCTCGTGTTACCGCGTGTTAGTAAAAGTTTGGGGAGAGACGATTCGCGCTTTTCAGTCTTCGTGCTTTCTGTTCGTTTTAGCGTGACAAATGTGCTATCTCCATTACGAACGCTAGTTTTACCAGAAGGAGCGCTCCCATCTTATACTTGATTCTGAGCATGTGTGATTTTTTAAGACTCGGAAAAGCATACACACGACCGGTTTTCTCGTCGGGAAACAGGCCGACGAGAATCTCGACAAGAAAAACGAGAATCCTGATGAGAAAAACGAGAATCCTGATGAGAAAATAGAGAGTAGGTGCTCTATTTTTCTCTTCGAGATTCCTGACAGTTTTCTCGACGAGAAACCCTACACACGAACGGTTTTCTCGTCAAGAAAGCTCTCCCAACAGTTTTCTTGTTGTTTCTTGACAAGAAAACCGGTCGTGTGTACGAGGCTTTAGTCCTGTATAAGTCTTAACTTCAAGCTTGCACAGGGCTCAGGACTTTTCCCCTGCCCCCCATGTGTCAGCACTGAGTGACTGTGTAGCCAATCACAAAACAGAAGTGCTACCACATGAGAGGAAGGGAAGTGAGTCACATGCTCCCTATACCTGAAAGTTTTTTTCCCTTGGCTCCCGATAGCTGACCAGAAGAAAAAGTAGGAATCTCCAAGTCCAACTGGCAGGGCAACCATTAAAGTGAACCTGTTGCTTTGCCCTGCGTGGAGCATAAACTTTTGCTTGAAGCAGCTGGTAACAGCTGGAAGCAACTGTATAGAAACGTTTTTATTAAAAGTAGAAATGTGTTTTAGAACATTGTATGAATTTGGGTAGTGATGGTTAGAGCTTTATCCCCTACTGGGCCTTTATTGCTGTTTGCACACTTTTTGGAAAGATAATTCTACACAAAATAATAATTAACCACTTCCATACTGGGCCCTTATACACCTTCCTGCCCAGACCAATTTTCAGCTTTCTGCGCTGTTGCACTTTGAATGACAATTGCGCGGTCATGCTACACTGTACCCAAACTAAATTTTTATCATTTTGTTCCCACAAATAGAGCTTTCTTTTGGTGGTATTTGATCACCTCTGCGATTTTTATTTTCTGCTAAAAAATAAAAAAAAGACCGAAAATTTTGAAAAAAAAAAGTTTTTTTTTGTTTCAGTTACAAAACTTTGTAAATAAGTTAGTTTTCTCCTTCACTGATGGGCACTGATGGGGCTGCACTGACGGGCATGGATAAGGCGGCACGGATGGGCACCGATGAGGTGGCACGGATGGGCAATGATCGGCGGCACGGATGGGCAACGATCGGCGGCACGGGTGGGCACAGATAGGCGGCACGGGTGGGCACAGATAGGCAGCACGGGTGGGCACTGATGGGCACGGATAGGCGGCATGGATGGGCACTGATAGGTGGCACGGATGGGCACTGATAGGTGGCATGGATGGGCACTGATAGGTGGCACTGTACTGTACTAATGGATGCCAATTAGTGCCAAACAATAATGCCTGCCAATCAGTGGTGCCCATTGTGGGCACTGATTGGCATCCATTGTGGCACTGATTGGCATCCATTTGGCATTGGCATCCATTATCCCTGGTGGTCTAGGGTGGCATACCTTATGGTGGCCTTCCCTGGTGGTCTAGTGGCATCCCTGGTGGTCCAGTGGGCATCCTCGGAGGGGCTGTGCTGATAATGGATCAGCACAAACCCCCCCCTGTCAGAGGAGCAGCCGATCGGCTCTCCTCTACTCGCGTCTGACAGACGCGAGTGAGGAAAAGCCGATGACCGGCTTTTCCTGTTTACATCGTGATCAGCCGTGATTGGACACGGCTGATCACGTGGTAAAGAGTCTCCGTCGGAGACTCTTTACCTAGATCGGTGTTGCGGGGTGTCATATGACGTCCAGTCAGGATTTTAAAACCACTTTGCCGACGTCAATCCGTTATAGGGCGGGCGGCAAGTGGTTAAAAAAACACAAAATAATAATAAAAAACAAATCTAACTGACACCTGCATCCAAGCTACACAATTAGTATTAATGAATCTCTCACTTTGGCTATTATATTTTGACTGCCTGCTCTGCCAGTTGTCAAAATACCGGAACTGTGGCTGCATCTGACTTGATGCAGCTACTGTTCGGCTGACAATTTTTTGCCCGGCTCCTTCAATCCACGAAGTGTATTTTGACTAGTTAATCGGGAACTGATTAGTGTATGGGCAGCTTTAAGATTGCATTAAAAGCAAAAATATCTGGCTAGTATGTATGATGTGGACTTATATCCATGATTACTCATGCCTATGGGGCTAATCTTATGCAAAGGAGCAAGTTAATTACAAGTAACTAAAACTATAGAACGGTAAGTTTTTTTCATTCAACCGGTTTAATAAAAATGTCATGATTACTTAGTACCCCTGTTCCTCATTCCAGCACCCGGGTGTTGGCTGTTGCTTTTCCTCCCTGTCTGTGTTCACCTGTTGACTGACTGATCTGGTCAGTCATCTGATATAAGCAAACTGAACACTCTATCCCTCGCTTGTGATAGAGACAGACTTACCTGCATTGTTCTAGAATCAAGCCTCCTGTTTGTCTGCCTTGCTTGCTGTTGGATCCCCCGTGTTTGACCCGGATACTCGATTATCCCCTGAACTCAGCCTGCCTTTACCTGAACTGTCTTTGAACCACGCTGTCTGCTAACTGCAAGTAATCTGTTGTTTACTCTGTTCGTGTCTGCCCGGGTGTGTTGGCCAGACACTATAGCATGTTGTCCTGGGGGCAACCAAGTACCGGTAGGCCTGCTTGCCTTAAGGGAAAGGGGGCTGCTATAGGTGAAGCGCACATTAGCCAGCTATAGTGTCTGACCACCTGCGTTGGGGTAAACGTGACATTCGTGACACCACATATTTGAGGTTAATGAAGGGATCACTCTCGCTGAGCTATTGTGTTTTGACAGCGGACAGACTTCCCCACTGTCAAAACATACTGATCAGCGCTGTCAGCTATATCAGGTTGTGCTGATCGAGCGCCATTTTTCAGACAAGGTGGTAGTACAAAAGTCGATTGGTAGATCAACTTCTGTACAACCAAAGTGCCCATACATGGATCAAAATGAATCCGGTCCCTGATAAACTGGCCGAATTTCGATCCATATGTGGTGACCTTAAACCTAAACCTTCACAGTCTATCATGGCTCTACTGGCCATTTCAACAAACAATAAAAGAACATTGCCCGTTGCTTTCCCACAACAAGCTCTCTGCTCTGCTAAGAACTGAGAACAACATGTACTCATCAGTTTAATTTGATAAAATTGTCTAATGAAGTGCTAATTCCAAGTTAAGAGAGCACTTGAAACATTTTAGCATCTTGTTCTATTTTGATCAAAGAGCTTGTTGAGGGTACCCGTATGCTACAGTCTATTAGTGTGAAGGGGATCACTAACCCCTCCACCTCCCCAAGGCCACCCCGAACACTCAGACCTGTTTGGAGTCAAAAAGTTTAATGTTGGCTCTAGCAATATCAGTCACAGAATAGATTAGATAGATAGATAGATAGATAGATAGATAGATAGATAGATAGATAGATAGATAGATAGCAGGTGCTGTCATTCACATAGTGCCTGCTAAAACAGATCAACTAATGAAAGTAACATATAATAATTATGTATTTTCAGATTTTAGTAGATTCACATTGAAAGCTGAAATTTACAGTACAGTACATAGATAATCTTTAAAAACACAACTTTGGAGCTTTGTGGCATTTCATCAAATAGGGATGAAAATGTATTAATGTAATGTAACAGGCCAGAATTGCGATTTGCGAGGTGGCTTTTCCCTGTTCTATTATCAACCAGAGATAACAGTTTTCGTTATCGGACAGATCTAGGCAAGCTTTGGGGAGCAATAGCTTCCTATTGAAGGCAAGAAAGAGGTAAGTGTTTCCTTAAAAAGGTTTCCAGAAATTAGTCTATGCCGTCAAGAGGCCCCAGTAGATTTAAAAAAGGTTCAGCTTTGTAAAATGTAAATTTCATTTTATTGCCATACATGTAGGCTACATGCCCCTCCCCTTCCCTGGTAGCCTGGCCAAAAAACTCCCACTTAGCAATTCCCTCATCTTACATTGTTGCTAGGACATGAAAATGTTGGGCGCTCACTCCCAGTGTTATAAGAGCGAAAACGAACAAAGTAGGACAAGGGGATTACTCACTGATGTCGCGTACACACGACCGTTTTTAATGTCATTGAAAAAAACTGAATTTTTCTCGACGTGATTTTTCGTGTTTCCTCTCAAGCCTACCTTGCCTACACACTATCGTGGAAAAAAATGTTCGAGTAAAGCGCGGTGACATACAACACGTACAATGGCACTATAAAGGGGAAGTTCCATTCGGATGGCGCCACCCTTCATGTTAGTAAAGTTTGTTGAGAGACGATTCGCGCTTTTCAGCCTTGTGCTTTTCAGTCCATTACAGCGTGACAAATGTGCTATCTCCATTATGAACGCTAGTTTTACCAGAACGAGCGCTCCCGTCTCATACTTGATTCTGAGCATGCGCATTTTTTTTCATGTGGTTAAAGCCTACACACGGCCGTTTTTCATGACGAGAAAAACGACGATGTGAAAAATGACGAGAAAAATTAGAGCATGTTCCAATTTTTTCTTGGCCATTTTTCACATCGTGAAAAATGCTCGGAAGCCCACACACGATCATTTTTAACCACTTCCGTACAGGGCTTTTTATACCACTTCCATACCCGGCCTATTCTGGCACTTCTCTCCTACATGTACAAATCATCATTCTTTTGCTAGAAAATCACTCAGAACCCCCAAACATTATATAAGTTTTTTTTAGCAGACACCCTAGGGTATAAAATGACGGTCGTTGCAACTTTTTATCTTGCACGGTATTTACGCAATAATTTTTCAAACGCCTTTTTTTGGGGAAAAAAATGGTTTCATGAATTAAAAAATAACAAAACAGTAAAGTTATCCCAATTTTTTTGTAAAATATGAAAGCTTATGTTACGCCAAGGTTACCAGGTTAGCGTTACAGAGGAGGTCTAGTGCTAGAATTGTTGCACGCGCTCTAACGCACGCGGCGATACCTCACATTAGTGGTTTGAACGGCGTTTACATATGCGGGCGGGACTTACGTGTGTGTTCGCTTCTAAGCACGAGCTATTGGGGACGGGCGTTTTTAAAAAAAAAAATTATTTTATTTTACTTATTGTTTTTTTATTTTTACTTTTTTTTTTATTTATTTACACTTTTTTTTTTTTTTATCACTTTTATTCCTATCACAAGGAATGTAAACATCCCTTGTAATAGGAATGTGTGTGACAGGTCCTCTTTATGGAGAGATGCGGGGTCAATAAGACCCCACATCTCTCCTCCAGGCTAGAAAGCATGAGATCAGTGAAAAAAATTCACTGATCTCATACTTACAGCCGCAATGGCGGCTTTGTTTACATTTGTTTACATCACATCGCGCCCGGGCCTCCGACGATCATAGAGATGACTGGTCACCAGTCATCTCTATGCTCATCATGTGACCCACCACCGGCGCCGGACGATTCTCTCCGGGTCCCCGATGGCACGGGGAGCCTGGAGAAGAACCGGATGGCGGCAGGAGGGGGGGATGTCCCCTCCCACCGCCTATAAGAACGATCAAGCGGCGGAACCGCCGCTATGATCGTTCTTATGGTGCGCAGGATCGCCGGCTCTACAAAAGGATATCTGAATGATGCCTCTAGCTGCAGGCATCATTCAGATATCCCCCCTCAAACCCAGGACGTCATATGACGTCCACCCGGAGGGAGAGAGGGTTCCTACCGGCGTCATTTGACAATGGCCCGGTATGGAAGGGCATTTTTCTCGTCATTAAAAACGGTCGCGTGTACACGGCATGAGAGTTTTTTTGGCCAGGTCCTGGGAAGGGGGGTTACAGGTATGACTTTAAAGTGAACATTTTCCAAAGCTATACAGTTTTTTTTATATCAATATCTACTAGGGCCCTTTAACCACATAGGCTTATTTTTTGGGGGAAAATATGAACTTAGCCTTTGAGTAAACACATACTTTTTTGCTTTTTTAAAAATACCTATTCTGAAGTCTTCAGGATGGTCACATGATGTAGCACAGTCCTTTTTTAAATCTTTGCCTTTTCTCTTGGCAGTATGGTGTTAAATTATGCATAAGTAATGATGTAATGCCAATTTCTCCCCTATTACACAGTGAATGTAGGGCACCATGGTGATGCCCCTTCAGGGGTTGGGCCCATGACATCCGACGCGCACAGCATATTTCCATTCTTCAGAGTTAAATGACATTGAACATGATGCAACCTGGATGACTGAGGACACTTTGTGGCAGAGAAGAGGTAGTGTAGAGGACAGCTCTGGATTGAAAGAGAGTATTGCAGCCTGAGTTGCCTTTTCTTGTTTTTTACACTAGCTGGCTAACATTTTTTAGTAAAAAAAATATAGCCCAGAGTTGAGCTTTAACCACTTAAGCCCCGGACCATTTGGTAGCTAAAGGACCAGAGCTGTTTTCAGAATTTTGCACTGCGCTGCTTTAACTGTAAATTGTGCGGACATGCAATGTTGTACCCAAACGAAATTTGCATCCTTTTCTTCCCACAAATAGAGCTTTCTTTTAATGGTATTTGATTGCCTCTGGGATTTTTATTTTTTGCGATATAAACGGAAAAAGACCGAAAATTGTGAAAAAAATTATATTTTCTACTTTTTGTTATAAGAAAAATCGAATAAACTTAATTTTAGTCATACATTTAGGCCAAAATGTATTCAGCCACATGTCTTTAGTAAAAAAAATGTCAATAGGCGTATATTTATTGGTTTGCGCAAAAGTTATAGCGTCTACAAACTAGGGTACATTTTCTGGAATTTACACAGCTTTTAATTTATGACTGCCTGTCTCATTTCTTGAGATGCTAAAATGGCAGGGCAGTACAAACCCCCCCCCCCCAATTACCCCATTTTGGAAAGTAGACATCCCAAGGAAATTGCTGAGAGGCATGTTGAGCCCATTGAATATTTTTTTTTGTCTCAAGTGATTGAATAATGACTAAATATAAAAAAAAATACAAAAAGTTGTCACTAAATGATATATTGCTCACACATGCCATGGTTATATGTGGAATTGCACCCCAAAATACATTTTGCTGCTTCTCCTGAGTACGGGGATACCACATGTGTGGGACTTTTTAGGAGCCTAGCCGCGTACGGGCCCCTGAAAACCAAGCACCGCCATCAGGATTTCTAAGGGCGCAAATTCTTGATTTCACTCCTCACTACCTATCCCAATTTCGAAGGCCATAAAATGCCAAAATAGCACAAAACCCCCCCAAATGACCCCATTTTAGAAAGTAGACACCCCAAGGAAATTGCTGAAAGGCCTGTTGAGCCCATTGAATATTTTTTTTTTTGTCCCAAGTGATTGAATAATGACAAAAAAAAAAAAAATTACAAAAAGTTGTCACTAAATGATATATTGCTCACACATGCCATGGTTATATGTGGAATTACACCCCAAAATACATTTTGTTGCTTCTCCTGAGTACGGGGATACCACATGTGTGGGACTTTTTAGGAGCCTAGCCGCGTACGGGACCCCGAAAACCAAGCACCGCCTTCAGGATTTCTAGGCACAAATTTTTGATTTCACTCCTCACTACCTATTACAGTTTCGAAGGCCATAAAATGCCAAAATAGCACAAAACTCCCCCCAAATGACCCCATTTTGGAAAGTAGACACCCCAAGCTATTTGCTGAGAGGCATGGTGAGTATTTTACAGCTCTCATTTGTTTTTGAAAATGAAGAAAGAAAATTTTTTTTTTTTTTTTTCAATTTTCAAAACTTTGTGACAAAAAGCGAGATCTGCAAAATACTCACCATACCTCTCAGAAAATAGCTTGGGGTGTCTACTTTCCAAAATGGGGTCATTTGGGGGGGTTTTGTGCCATCTGGGCATTCCATGGCCTCCGAAACTGTGATAGGCAGTGAGAAGTGAAATCAAAAATTTACACCCTTAGAAAGCCTGAAGGCGGTGCTTGGTTTTTGGGGTCCCGTACGCGGCTAGGCTCCCAAAAAGTCTCACACACGTGGTATCCCCGTACTCAGGAGAAGCAACAGAATGTATTTTGGGGTGTAATTTCACATATGCCCATGGCATGTTTGAGCAATATATCATTTAGTGACAACTTTGTGCAAAAAAATAAAAAATAAATTGTCTTTTTTCCGCAACTTGTGTCAACATATAAAATATTCCATGGACTCGACATGCCTCTCAGTATATAGCTTGGGGTGTCTACTTTCCAAAATAGGGTCATTTGGGGGGGTTTTGAACTGTTCTGGCATTTTATACACAACATTAGGAAGCTTACATCCACTCTTCTAACCACTTGAAGACAAAGCCCTTTTTGACACTTTTTGTTTACATGAAAACATATTTTTTTTTTGCAAGAAAATTATGTTGAACCCCCAAACATTATATATATTTTTAAAGCAAAGGCCCTACAGAATAAAATGGTGGGTGTTGCATTTTTTTTTCTACACAGTATTTGCGCAGCGATTTTTCAAACGCATTTTTTGGGGAAAAAATACACTTTTTTTAATTTTAATGCACTAAAACACACTATATTGCCCAAATGTTTGATGAAATAAAAAAGATGATCTTAGGCCGAGTACATAGATACCAACCATGACATGCTTTAAAATTTCGCACAAACGCGCATTGGCGACAAACTACATACATTTTTAAAAGCCTTTAAAAGCCTTTACAGGTTACCCTGTTAGATTTACAGAGGAGGTCTACTGCTAAAATTACTGCCCTCGATCTGACCTTTGCGGTGATACCTCACATGCATGGTGCAATTGCTGTTTACATATGACGCCAGATCGACGCTTGCGTTCGCCATTGGGCAAGAGCAGGGCAGGACAGGGGTGCTTTTTTTTTTTTTTTTTTTTATTAATTTTGCTTTATTTAATTTTTAAACTATTGCTTCCATATTTATTTATTTTTTATCATTTTTATTGTTATCTCAGAGAATGTAAATATCCCCTATGATAGCAATAGGTAGTGACAGGTACTCTTTTTTTGAAAAAACTGGGGTCTATTGGACCCTAGATCTTTCCTCTGCCCTCAAAGCATCTGACCACACCAAGATCGGTGTGATAAAATGCTTTCCCAATTTCCCAATGGCGCTTTTTATATCCGGGGGGGGGGGACATTCCCTCCCACTGCTTGTAAAAGCAGTCCAGAGGCTAATTAGCCACTAGGATTGCTTTCACATGAAAGCCGGCCGCTGGCTGAAAAGAATGATACCAAGATGATACCTAAACCCGCAGGCATCATTCTGGTATAAACATTCAAAGTCCAGCAACATACCAGTACGTTGCTGGTACTTGTTGGACATGTATTGTAATCTTTTTTTTCATGCAGCCTGTTGGCTGAACAAAAAAAAAAGATTGATCGGTGGGTATGCCCACCATTAGAATACCGCCCTTCATCCACCCACTTCTAATGATGGGCATACATGCACCATTTATACATGCCGAAGCATGGGGGCATTTTCCCGCAAAAGTTATGCCGCGTACACATGGTCAGACTTTTCCACGGGCAAGCCTCCGTCGGAATTTCGACCGTATGTATGCGGAATTAGGAGCAAAATCGCTCCTCCGCTCCTCCGCCCCTGCTGCCCCAATGCTTTGGCATATATGCTTTTTTTTTTAACTGTGGTGGTGAAATCACCTCCTACAGCACTGGAGTCACAGGGATCAGGCCTGTCTCTGCGAACGCTGCAGTTATGTGTGTTGTGTTTTGCAAGTGACAGTGATCGATCGATACTGCACTTGGGTGGCCTGGGCTGGACGGAGGGGCAAAACGCAGGTGCTAGCAGGTATCTGGGCTGATCCGGCTAACACTGCGTTTTTGGGAACCCTAAACTGCTGGGGACGCTAGTATAGATTTGATCAGATCAGATATTGATCTGTTCAGATACTATACCACTAAGGGAGGTGTATGCTGGCACTAACCTGACGCTGCCTGGGGTGTGACGCAGACCCTCTCTGATGCTAAAACCTAATTGATATCACCCGCCGGGCGATCAGGGGGTTAAACCTTTATTGGGTTATATACGGCGGGTGCCCTGACACTATAAAAAGCAAACTAACTAACCAGCGTCACCCGTAACACTTATATGGTGATCACTGGTGAAAGAGTTACCTGGGGGGCGATCAAGGGGGTTAAACCTTTATTAGATAATATATGGGGGAACCTGACGCTATAAAAACCTGCGGCGAACCTAAAAAAAATTACTGGCTACCGATCGGCATCACCGACGCTAAGACAGCGATCAGAAAAATGATCGCTTAGCGACAGTGGTGATAGGGGGTGAAAGGGTTATCTGGGGGGCGATCAGGGGGTTAAACCTTTATTAGGGGGGGTTAGGGGGCTACACTGGACCTAAAACTAACTTTAGTGACACTTTTACAGTCACAAATGTCACTGATTGCAGTGATCAGTAAATAAATGGTCACTGCAATTGCAGTGACACTGTGACTGGGGGCTGGGGGGTGATCTGGGGGGTGATCTGGGGGTGTCTGGGGGGGCCTGGGGGGGCGATTTATGTGCCTATGTGTCCTGGTGTCAGTGTAGTGTTTTGTGCACTAACCTGGCATCTTCTCTTGTGCGGCGCTCGGTATATGTGAGCGCCGCAGAAGAGATGACATCACTTCCTCTGCCTGTGTTTACATTACACAGGCAGAGGAAGCATATCATTCGCCGGGAGCGATCGCGAGGGGGTGGCCGGAATCGAACGGCCGTCCCCTCATCCCGGATCGCTCCCGAACACTTAACCACCGCTCACTGTAAAGAAGGGGGGTCCGATGGGACCCCCCAACTATACAAAGGCGATCATGTAGATATATGTGATTCTGCCTGTCGGTGCCATTCTGCTGATGTATATTTACAGTGGGCGTTAAGTGGTTAAAATAAAAATGTGATCCTATAATTCATATACAGTACATGCTGTTTTATTTGATGAGGAGTTTATTTTTAATGCTAGGCAGACTTTAACCACTTGCCACCCAAGCCAATTCTGGCATTTATCTCCTACATGTAAAAATCATAATCTCTTTGCTAGAAAATTACTCAAAAAATCGATCTCAGACTTTCCAGAAAAATAAATGGCAGTGTTTATATCTGCCAGAGCTGGAAGAGACTCTTGACGTAGCTTTCGGGCTCCGATGGTCATAGAGATGACTGGGGACCATCGGGCTCCCTGGCCAGCACTATGGTAAACCGCCGTCACCGGCGGATTCATTCTCCGGCTCCCCCATCGCACTAGAGAGACCGGAGAAGCATTGGAGGGTGGCATGAGAGAGGGGGACAGTCCTCCTGTAAAGGCAATCAAGCAGCTAAACAGCCGCTAAGATGGCTTTTACACAGTAGGGAATTGCTGGCTGAAAAAAAAAGATATCTGGATGATGCCTGTAGCTGCAGGCATCATCCAGATATCTTCAATCAAAGTAAATTACATCATATGACGTCTACCCAGGGGAAGTGATTAAGGCACATAAGGACATGGCAGCATGCATGATATATTTGTGAGGCGTTATTCACACTACTTTGACTTGCTTAGAGGTTTACTTTAAAGAGTATTTCCACTTTTGCAGTCAAATTTGAGAAAGCACCACTGTATGCTTGTTATGCGTTCCTATTCACACAGTATTTTAGATATCTTTTAGATGTTTCTAAGGAGGAGGTGTCATGGCTGACTGCAAGGTTTTTTGGGCAAACCTGTCCCAGGTCTGTCCTCTCTAATAGACAATGCAAGAAGCACAGCCTCTTTGTTAGGACAGACAGTATTCAAATTTGGTTACCTTTGATAATGAAGAACTGCTTATAGTACTGTACAGACAAGTTTACGTATGACAGACACAGCTGTCCAGCTCCCTCATTAACAGAGAAAACATCCTTGCTGGAAGACCCACTAAAAAAAGTTTTTTTTTAAAGGTATGCTATGTTAATGGGGCATGTAACAAATATAATGTAGATGTAGATGTAGATGTTATCCCAATTTGGTTGCAAAAAAAACACCCCACCGCTGTAATTCAGGCGCCCGGCATCCCAACAGGGGCCGGACGCCTGAATAGGGGGTGGCTGCAGCGGCCATCTATCCATTAAGCAAATAGGGGGTGGCCTGGAGTCGGGGGGTGGTGCCCAGGAGCCCCTAATATGGACGATTACTGAACATTTAGAGCTTTTGTATGCATGCTCAGGGAAAGATGAGTCCTATAATCCTAAATTAATTGTAAAATGCCACACCCCTGTCTTTTAAATTTCTAGTAATGTCTTTAAAAATCCACTTCTTCAGGAGCCACCAGTCTACAATATTAGACTGACGGCTCCTGAAGACGTAGAGTATTCCATGAAATGCATTGGGCTACAAAACACCAGCATATATGTATTTTTACTTTTAGGGCCAGTTTACACCAGATGCAGTTCCGTGCGCATTTTTTCTGCACTAAAAATGCATGCACAGTGTTTTCGATGTATTCCAATGGCTCTAGTTCACACCAGACCAGAAACTGACTGCATGGTGTAAACTAGAGCCATTGGAATACATGGAAAACACTGTGCATGTATTTTTAGTGCAGAAAAAATGCGCACGGAACTGATTGGGACTGCATCTGGTGTGAACTGGCCCATACTTTCACTTTTACAAAATGTTTTTGGTGAAACCGATGAATAAGATTGTATCATGGATCTATTTTATGGTATATTAGTATTTTTTTATAGTAATTTGAATAAAGAAAGTATATTTTTTAATATTTGTGCCATCCCATCTGTCACAATACGTTACTAGAAATATCAGTCCTCATTCTGAGTGAAAGAGAAAAGGTTTTATTATTGATTGCAGAGATTTGTCAGCATGCTGTAAAATATCAGCAACAATCTTATGCTGCGTACACACGATCGGTTTTTCCAAAAAATAGAACATGTTTTAAATTTATCCGGAGAAAAAACCCACGCATGCTCAGAATCAAGTCAACGCATGCTCAGAAGCATTGAACTTAATTTTTCCCTCTTCATCTTTCAGGACAGCCACCTCAGAGAGATCCCGGCTCCTCCCCTCTCAGGAAACACCGCCTTCAATCAGAGATTTAAGCCTCATTCTCCCGCCAGACCCTCAGTTATGGTGTTTCCTCCGGTGGGGAGACACCGCTAAGGAACCAAGCTGAGCAGCTGGCGAGGCTGGAGCTATTTCCTGGGAGGGAGGGAGACAGTTCTCTTTGGCTGTCCCACTCTCTCTCTTACCTTCTTTTTGATCCGGTCGGCTGGAGCGCCAGCAACGCCGGTTTTCAGATTTCGCGCGCCCCCGGCTTCCCTTAGTGAAGGAAAAAGCCGGGGAGGTCCGCTCTTCATCTCGCCTAGGGTGGCGCTGTGGAAGTCGCACTAGGTTCCCCCCTGCCTCACGGCAGTCAGCATGGAGCCTGAAGGCTGTTCCGGATGACGGGCGACGTCAGTTCCTGGAGGGGGCGTGCACCTTCCACAGGATCCACGTCTTCCGGTTCCGGACGCGGAATATGAAAGCGGACCAGGCGCTGGCTGGTGCGGCCTCTTGTCAGAGCTGTGGAGACAGCTATTCAGGGCCAGTTGTGACCACGTTCCTCGCGGAGATGTCGGAAGCAGAGGCTCCACGAACAACTCCGGGAGACAGCAGCACCAGCCACTCAAAGGTAAGAGGAACCCTGGGGTGGTGTTCCCGTACTGGTCCCCGTTAGCTCCACGGGTGTTTTATCCCTCCCTGGTGGTCGGGGGGGTAAAGGGGTGTGTCTGGGACCCTGGTGGTGGTGGTCCTGAGGGTGCACTCCTGGTGATCCTTCTGTTGGGCTGGTGGATTTTTACCTAAACTCTGCTCTCTCTCTCTGTCTTTTTCAGAAAGCCACGAGTAAATCACCCAATGGGTCTAGGAAGAAGTGTCCTTTATGTAGAACCACCATGGGGGATTCCTGGGCCAAGTCACTCTGTAGGGAGTGCATTGATGGACTAGTTAGGGAGCAGGCAGCAGAGCAGGGGGCGGACCTGGCAGCATCAGTAAAGGAGCTTTCCAGCACCTTCCAGTCCTTTCAGGCAGTTTTTTCCTCTTTCCAGTTGCCTCAGCCCCAGAGTAGTCCTCCACCAGCGCAGCAGAGTGTTGCCCCCACCCTTGCGGTAATGCTCCCTAGTAGTGGTGAGCAACCGCAAGATTCCAGAGAGGAAATTGAAGATGAAGCAGACAATGCAGCTTCAGATTCTCAAAGTGAATCGGAACCAGAGGAGTTGGACGGGGAGTCCATAAGCTCCTCACGGTATAAACTTTCTCTTGAAGAGGTGGAGGAGCTCTTAGGAGCTATCCATACCACTTTAGGTATTCAGGAAGAAAGGAAGACACTATCCCTACACGACCAGATGTACAGGGGCTTAGGGGAACAGAAAAAGAGAGTGTTCCCGGTCCACGAGGTCAAGATATTGTTTTGCCTACCTTTTGTTCAAACCCTGTGACGGAACAGGAACAAAAATTTCATAACTTAGACATCAGGAGGTGCGTTCTTCAGTATCTAGAGGCTACAAAACAGTTTAGAAAATCTGAATCTTTATTTGTTTTATTTTCAGGGTCTAGACAGGGCTCTAAGGCCTCTAGACGCATGATAGCCAGATGGCTAAGGACAGCTATTAGTAAAGCTTACGTACTAGGGGGGTTAGAAGCCCCGGAGGGTGTTAGGGCACACTCTACCAGGGCAATGTCAACCTCTCAAGCAGAGTGGGCTGGTGCTTCTCCGGAGCAGATCTGTAGGGCGGCAATGTGGTCCAGCTTTACCACATTTGTGAAACACTACAGATTGGATTTACTGACAGCCAAAGACCAAGCATTTGGCCGTAAAGTACTGCAAGCAGTAGTCCCACCCTAAGGTAAGGTACTCGCTTATCCTCTCTGAGGTGGCTGTCCTGAAAGATGAAGAGGGAAAATTGGAGTTACTTACCGGTAACATCCTTTTCCACGAATCTTTCAGGACAGCACCGGTACCCACCCATCTACTGGATATTTCTATGAGCTCATGGTATGAGGCCGTTAGGTAAGATAATTATATTTGTATGACGTGTTCTTGTGTCTCCCCAGTTGACCGGAGGTACTCTCAAAGAACTGAGGGTCTGGCGGGAGAATGAGGCTTAAATCTCTGATTGAAGGCGGTGTTTCCTGAGAGGGGAGGAGCCGGGATCTCTCTGAGGTGGCTGTCCTGAAAGATTTGTGGAAAAGGATGTTACCGGTAAGTAACTCCAATTTTCTCGGCTCGTCTGAGTGTTTTACGTCACGACGTTTGGGACGGTCGGAATTTTGACTGATGGTGTGTAGGCAAGACTGATGAAAGCCATCTTCATCGGAATTCCGATGGTAAAATCCATCGGATTTTATTCCATCGGAAATCCGATCGTGTGTACAGGGCATTAGTGTAAGTCACTTTTGTACACCTATAGCAACATTTCTCAGCCTATTAGCTGTTGTGGCCTCCAGTTTGCACACCCAATGTAGCGCAAATGTCCAATATAAGTATAATTTCTGCAATCAGATTCACATATACATGATAACTTAATATTATTTTTGTTCGCTTGTTTAACTTCTATCTAGTAAAAACGTTGGTAAAAAAGAAAATCAATATTATATGCATATAATATGCTGACAGAGTATCACATGTAAACGGCACATTTAAAGGGGATCTGCTGTCCATCTCCTTTTCAGTTTATAGATTTAAAACAAGTAATGCGACCCACATGCAGCCACATCACAACATAACCACGTCTCTGTTTACAGCCTGTCTCCTGGATTTATGTTGCTACTAGTGTTTCCATAACCGCACCATCTGCTGGTGGATAAAGCAGACATGTTTATCAAACACCTGGGCATCCCCTTTCATTGCATTGGGAGAATGGCTTTGTCACGGCTCGCAAGCATTTTATTCCTTGCATAATTCGACATAACAGCTGGGTTATGAGCACATCAAAATTACCTGCTTCCTGGTAGTCTCATCGTACCTCACATTAAAAGAGAAATGGTTTAGAGTGCATTTCTTTCATTTCTTTTCTTACTACCTCTAAAACAAAATTACAAATAAACATAAAAAAACAGACTCCAGGCACCATCATTCAATTAGCTTAGAGAGGATATTATCTGGTTACCTCTGCTGTTTAGTAATTCCATGATGGGTTTCTTTATATAGCTTAAAAAGATTGCTCTACATAGTACAGCTTCCACTAATATTAGATCATATAATTACATGCTCCAATATAGCCTTAAATCAGTGAAGTGGGATCTGTTATATCTTATGTAGCGGCATCCCCAAATTTAACCCCACTATACCTAAATTTAGGGGAAGGTTTGAGCTGTAGTTGGGCTCAGACCACCTTATTGTTAGGGCATTCTATTTTACACCGCAGGTAGTATATACTGGTGTGTGGTTCCCTGTGGCCTGTAGGTGGCGCTGCCATAATGGGCCAGGGTTGAACCGCTGGTATAGTGCTGTGCCTTGGATGTCCCCTCTTGGCGTTTGTGTGGTGGGCGTGGTCGGCCTGCTGTGCACGCCGGGAGAAGATATAAAAGGGGCAGACGCTGCTTGCGGGGGGGGGGGGTTCGGTTCGGTCTTCATTCCAGAGTTGGAGTCCTGGTACGTGGTGCCTGGTCCTCCTGGCCAGGGGCCCGCGTACGCATCAGTCTCAGGCACCATTAGCCCTGGGGCTGCAGCAACAACCTTGGGCCCAGCACCTTTAGCTGGGGCCCGTGTCCTGGAAGGAGAAATCCCAGGGTGCCTCTGGCATGGGGACCCGTTCTAAGATGAGGAGGCCGGGGGAGGACCCTTCTGATGGACCGGTGAAAAGTTCACGGAGAAAGAAGGGCCTGGTAACTCTCTGGAGGGATTAGATCCATCCAACACCAGAGAATTGGGATTAACGGTTCTGTGGCAGAGAATCTCCTAGTCGCATCTAAAGAAAAAAAGGGAAAACTAAAGAAACGTCCGAGCATCACTTCAGCTGCTAGGATCCGCTTTCATAGGGAACTATCCGGGTGAGCTAAGCCTACTTGAGGAACGAGTAGTGAATTCATAATTTGTCTTGTGCCTGGACTCATATCCAAACTCTTACTGTCCCGTCTTTTATCCACCCTTTTCTATCCATTGACTTTGTATATAAAGAAATAAACTCTACGTTGGAGTTTACTATTGGTGTGGACCTTGGAGTTACTTGGGGATATAGAGACTTGTCCTTACATTCTAAGAGACGGGAACCAACTAAAGGGAGAACCTTGCTGCAGGACCCTAGTTTGTGACACGCTCAACCTCTTCACACAAGAGGGTACGGGCAGGTAGCAGGGTGTGTCTTTCCTGCAAGTGAGCCAAAGGCAGGTGAAAGACGAACGCCAGGGGGCTATACTTAAATGCTGGGAGGTGTGATTGGGAAAAACAAAACAAAAAAGGGGGGGGTTGGTGGGGTGGGGAAAAGAAGGAGCTGGGAGGGCTAGGGATAGTGGGAGGGGCGAAGAGAGGGTATGTTCTCTGCTCCATTAACTCCCAGCCCCCTCCTTCCTTTGGGAGGAACAGCAGATGGCTATTAGAAATTACTGAGGTTAGATCCCAGCCTTTCAATGTTGGGAATTCATGGTAGCAGACATTGTATTAATGTCCCTTTTTGGGAAAATGTTTGGTGGATCACTGCTATCTAACTTCCTGTTTGAGTTAACAACACAGTGCCTTCATTGCACTAAAATGCCAGTCAGAGTTATCAGCCCTGCCTGCTCAATTTCCGAACTCCACTTTTCCCCCACCCCTCTCCACATGCATGCAATGTTTTTTTCCTTCCCAGCAAAAAAATGTTACTGCCTTGACTCCTAAGAGCCTGCCCACACATTGTGCATACCTCCCAACTGGCACGGATTGTGCGGGTTTTACCCGCAGAGGCTCCTCCTTCCTGCACTCCCGTGAGACTATCATGTTTCCCGCACAGCAGGAAACATGAAGAGAAGAAGAGGAGCAGCAGCAGCAGGTAAGAGCCTCCCCCCCGCGATCGGCGCACTAGTATTCCCCCCCCCGATCGGCGGCCCTTTTTTTTTTTTTTAAATGTTCCGGCGGCAACCATCACCCCCCCCCGCTCAACAACTTCTGTGGCAATTCCCGTTTTTTTTTGCCAATGTCCCGCACCACCCCCCCCCCCCCGCTCAACAACTCTGGTTGGCAGGGGAGAGGGGACATCAGAATGCCCCGCGAAGGGACTTTACAAAGTTGGGAGGTATGCATTGTGTGTAAGGAGGAAAGGGCTCCTGGAAGATGTAGTTCTGGGAACATGCCAATGTTGGAACTGATCTCCCAGTAGCTGCCCCTGCAAACATTTTACAAGCCTGGTAATGATGTCAAAGGGCATAAATAAAGCAGTTTCTTTTTACAGTAACAAGGTTAAATAAAAACAAAAAACATACTGGAACATGCTCTAGAGTGCGAGGTTTGGAGATAAATGTGAGCAATGCCTTGGATTACCCTATGGTTGAAGACACAAAGTAGCATAAGAGGAAATTATGGGTCATCAGTGTTCATTTTGAGGCCTTCAAAATCAAAGCACTTACTAAAACATTGACTGATGTTATGAATGGACACATCCTGCTAATAAAAACAAGTGGTCATCAGTGGATGAACACACGAAGAAGAGGAATCTAAATGAACAGCAGACAGACTGAAGACTGAAATCATGATTACGGGCTATTGAAGCATCAGTTGGTGAACCCACTGAGCCTTCTTTGGCTCCAGATTGAGTAGATATATTCTGAATTCATCACTAGACCTACAGACTAGGCAGGTAAAACATGATCAACCACACCTGCAAAATGATCATATCTACATTCCTGTGTCTAAAGTAGATGTTTTAATGGGCCGGAACACCATTTGTCTATCATCACCATTTTGCTTTTCTTGCCTCCTACATTCTTGCTATGAAACTGATGACATCCATACAGTAACGCTCTTCCTGTAGTACTGCTTTGCTTGTATTATAGTCACTTTGATTGATATTCACCATAGCAATTGTGGGCATTTTTACTATGGCATTGACAGACCTTTCTATTGACAACACTTTGATCTGCCTTCTTTGATACTGCTTGGTATTTTTACTGTAATTTTTTATTTGTGTTATATCCACAATGGTGCAAACAACCAGAGCTTAAAGCGGAGGTCCACACAAAAAGTGAACCTCCGCTTTTCAGAAGCCTTCCCCCATCCGGTGTCACATTTGGCACCTTTCAGGGGGGAGGGGGGTGCAGATACCTGTCTAATACAGGTATTTGCACCCACTTCCGGGAATAGACTCCCGCGGGAGTCATGCCCCTTTGCGTCACCCCCCGCTGTCTTCTGGGAAACACACTGGTCCCAGGAGACAGCGGGGACCAGTGAAGACACGCCGCGCTACTCGCACATGCGCAGTAGGGAAGCGGGCAGTGAAGTCGCAACGCTTCACTTCCTGATTACCTCACCGAGGATGGCAGCGGGGGCAGCCGAGAGACGAGCGATTGCTCGGCCTCAGCTGACGACATTGCGGGCGCACTGGACAGGTAAGTGTCCATTTATTAAAAGTCAGCAGCTGCAGTATTTGTTGCTGCTGTCTTTTTAAAAAAAATTTGGGTTGACCTCCGCTTTAAGGAAAATTATGTTCAAATATTTAAAGCCGAACATCAGTAATTTTTTCAACTTTTCATCTATTAAATCTTCTGCCCTTGTTGTTTTACTTTGGATAGTAAAATAATTTTGTCTGCCAGTAAATACCTTGTACAGCCCACTTCCTGTTTCTTGTCTGGTAAAAAGCCTAGGCTTTTGACATCAGTTTGCCAGGAAGGGAGGGGGTGATAAGTCATAAGAGGGCCAATCAGAGCTGCAGGGCTGTAGAGCTGGAGGTGTGCCTCTGTGTGTCTGTGTAAATCCAGGAAGTGAACAGGCAGCAGCTTCAGCTGCCCACAGTTAAAATGGCTGCAGCCAGACTTAGTGGAGGGAGTTTTCTGCATCATATTTGGCAAGTACAGAATCACAGTATATATAAAATAATATGCAAAGTGGTTGGAGGGAAGCTTCGGAATGGCAAATATGTTTTTATTACAAACTTTGTGAGCAGACTGCAGTTCCTCTTTAAGTGAGAACTAAAGGCAAAATATTTTTTTTTCATTTGGCAGTGAGGGAGGGTTATAACCTATGTCATTTTTTTTGCCATCTTTGTCCCATTAGAAAAATTTCCCTTCACTCTTTGTCCCATAGCCAAAATAGGAAGTAAGACGGAATCCTTTCAAAGTGTCTGAATCCCTGGCTGTCACCAGAGTCACCCGAACTAGAGTCTGCATTGGAAGATTTCCCCTTCCTGTTCTGAAGACAGCCCAAAATTTGGTACTCTTGGAGATACAGGACAAATAGGGTTAATCTCCCTAACGGAACACAGACAGCAATAAAAACTTAATAGGTGTTATAATCCCCCTTTGCTCTATTCAAAACTAAAGAAAAAGGTTTGGTTTTAGATTATACTTTTTGCTGCTTCATTTTTTGCACACATGTTGAAATTTGCACTTTTGGACCTCTGCCGGGTTAGCCCCCCCTTATAAAATTTTTTGAAAAAATCTTATGCAGTTTGTTAGATCTTTGTTAGATCAGGTTAGATCAACCGTTGTTTGCGTTAGATCTCACACAGAAGAAGCAATATTAACAGTTATTTGCTGGGGGAGCTAACCCGTCATCAGCCCCCCCTTATCAAAAAATTGACCAAACAGTTAGCTATTTTGGAAACTATTTGTTAGATCCGGTAAGATCAATTGGTTTTAACGTTAGATCTCACATAATTAGAGACTTATTAAGTGATTAATGAGGGGGGGCTGCCCCCCCCTGTAATGAGGGGGGGCTGGCCCCCCTTATCAAATTTTCGGGCCAAAAATGATTCAGGCTAATAGATATTCATTAGATCCGGTAAGATCAAGTGGTTTTAACGTTAGATCTCACATAATTTCAGAGATATTCCACATAAAAATACTGATATTAGGTGGTACATATAGACGGGTTGGCCCCCCCACATGCAATTTACTGTCCAAAAATCCTTCAGGCTAATAGATATTCGTTAGATCCGGTAAGATCAAGTGGTTTTAATGGTTGATTATACATAATTACAGGGATATTATGGATATTTGGTATCGATGCACGGATATCCATACTAGTGTCTATATCAGGTGTAGCAATACCCCCGCAGGGGGCGCTGGTTTAAGATTTGGGTCTGCCATTACCTTACTGTTCACCACGTCCGTCCTAGGGGGTCTTCCTTGAAGAATTTCTCACAAATGTCTGCACCAAACACTTAGTCTCTTTTTCTCAAGGGTTTTATTAACAGAGGGATGGAGGCTTAGGGGGGATTCAGGTACCTTGCTTGCGGATCACAGGTACTTCTTAATCCAGAGGACAAACAGTCTCCACACTGGATATAGCCACCACCGGATAGGCCTCTCTCACTGACCTAGCAGCCGGTGCGGTGCTCGGCTAAAAGTCTCTGCCACAGACTTGAAGAATACAAATAGTCTCTGCCACAGACTTGGGTAATCACTCACTTGATAAAGTTCTGAAAACATAACACACAGTGCCAGGATCTTTCAGCCAGCCGGCAGCACTGCGAGGCAAATTTTTATCCGGATGCGTCCTCCAATTGAGCCCTCAATTGTTCGGTCCCTTCCCTCAGGCAAGGCGACACGAGACCATCCCCAGATCAGTAGGCCCCCAGAAACTCCTGGGCCTACTCTCAGCAACAGAGTCTCGGGCCTACAGGCCCCGAGGCAGAAAACTACTAACACATCCCTGAGGCCAGGAGGGCTGTCAGGTCAAAAACTGTGTCTGCTCCTTAAGTACCCTCTCCCAGAATGCACAGCGGGGTCACCACTCCCACTGCACTGTCTCCGGGAAAGGAATACCCAATGCATCCAGCCTACTGCATTTCCAACCTTGACCTGTGGTAACAACGACACCTACAGTCAGGTGGAAAATGTGCAGCCCAGCTAAACTGGAACAGAGACCATAATTTGGTACAATTGTTCTGAGCTAAATGACAGCTCAGATAACTAAATTTACACTAGCACCTACCCAATAGGAGCAGGGCGCTACACAGGCTAATAGATATTCGTTAGATCCGGTAAGATCAAGTGGTTTTAACGTTAGATTTCACATAATTTCAGAGATATTTCACATAAAAATAGGGATATTAGGTTTTACAGAAGGTACATCCATCTTCAACCGTCTCTGGATGGTCTCTGGATGGTTCTTCAGCGGATGCCTGTAGTCTCTTCTCACACCTCCGTTCACCTCCCAGCCTCATGGTAATCTCTTTTCAGACCAACAAGCTTAAGTCTTTAGCTAGCCCCCTTCTTTCAAAGCAGAAGTAGTAGCTCCATCCCCAGTAAAAATCAATGGTGCCATTTTGTGATGAGCCTTTATGTCTTGTGGTCCTCTGCTGCTGCTTGATTGACTTCCTCTCCCTGCCAATAGGAACACAGAGAAGAGAGCAGAGCCGACTGATGCCCGTGAGTGAGCGCTGCTCGTCACTCAAGGAAGAGTAGAGTTAGGGGGAGAAATCCCCCACAGGTACTGACAGGCATGCTCTCCTTCAGTAAGTGCCTGTGTCAGTGTCTATTCAGTCCGACGGTTCCTGGCGGGAATGGAGGGAGGTGTGGGACCATGGGTGACAGAGCAGCCCCCGCTACACACTCCCCCCACCAAAAAACCTTAGGTCCGCCAAAGGTGGTAAAGAGTCTATGACCTGTTACATGCTTTTGATATACACACGTAAAAAAAAAAAACAGGTTAGTGTGCACAGGAAACCATACAATTTGCATCTGCATAAAACCATGGCAGAGGAATATCCAACCAATTAGCATAGGAGGGGAGGTTGTCCTGCCTTGCGGTTTTCATCTTCAGCAAGGGGTACAGACTGAGTGAGATCTAGTCACTGGCTGGGATCTTTGAGAGGCTGTGGGTGTGGGCTGTAAATCTGGCTGTGGTGGCACATGAACTGCTTCTGACAGAGGCAACAGATGATTGTGATGCCAAGTCCTGTGCTTCCTTCTGGCCGGATTTGATATACTGGGAGTCCAGGCAGATGCTTGCAAATGACATAGGGCTGCGACTTCCAGCGGGAAGTTGCTGAGGTATGGTCGAGGGATGTGCCGAAGGCCAAGTCGACTGGCAGCCGGGCCTACCGTCCGAACATCAAACTATAGGGAGCGTAACCTGTGGCATCATTGGCGGTGCTGTTATAAGCATGCACAATAGCCACTATATGCTTGCTCCAGTGCTGTTTTTGTTCTGAATTTAGAGTTCCGAGCATATCCAGGAGGGTTTGGTTGAATCTCTCTGGTTGAGGATCTCCTTGAGGATGATACGGGGGGGTTTTAGACTTCCTGATGCCCAACAGGTCTAAAAGTCTCTTGATGAGACTACTCTCAAAATCTCTCCCCTGATCAGAGTGGATGCGTTGGGACAGACCATAGTGCACAAAGATTTTCTCCAGAAAGATCTTGGCCACCGTGGATGCTTGTTGGTCCCTCGTGGAAAACGCGCCTGGGCATACCGAGTGAAATGGTCAGTCACTACCAGGATATTTTCCTGCCCGCTAAAATCAGGCTCCAAGCACAGAATGTCAATGCACACCAGCTCCATGGGTCCCTGACTCCGAAGATGGCCCATTGGGGCAGCTCGTGAGGCAAAGTCTTCTTTTGGATACATCTGACGCAGGAGTGGCAATAGTCTTCAACTTCAGCCTGCATGCAGGGCCAGTAGAACCTGTCCCTCACCAGGTCAAAAGTCCTTTTGGGCCCTAGGTGGCCATGGTTGTCATGTAGGGCAGTTAATACTGTCTCCCTATGTTTTTCAGGTAGGAATAGCTGCAATTTTTTTTTCAGAATCGTCAGAGGGGCCCCTTCGGTAGACCAACCCTTGGTGCACCTGAAACTGATCCCACTCTCGGTACAGCAGACCGGTTTCCTTTGGGGAGTCAGTGAGGAGCAAGTCAGGGCGTTGGCTCTCCAAGGCCTTCAATGCCAAGCTGCAGGGAGGGTCCTCCAACTGGTCCCTTTGCAGGTCATTCTTTGACAGCTTCGGGCAGACCTTTATCCCCGACTTGGGTGACATTGCAATAACATCTGGGGACACCAGCGGCTGACACTCCAATGTCTTCGGCCCTGGATCCTTCTCCAGCTTGATGTTCTGCTCCTTGACATAAGGCTCGTACCCCTTCAGGTGTCAGCTGGGGGGTCTCTGGAACAATGGGGCCTTCTTGACAAAGCATCCGCATCTTGTTTCAGGCTGAAAATAAACCCTGATAGAGTAGCCAATCATCTGTGACCCGTGGCATCCAACTTGGTGGTAGTGAGGATGTAGGTGAGAGGATTGTTGTCAGTCTTGATCACGAACTCCGCTCCATATAGATTATCCCCCAGCTTATCCACCACCACCCACTTCAAGGCCAGGAACTCAAGTTTGTGCATGGGGTAGTTCTTCTCGGCGGGGGGACAAGTTCCGAATCATGTAGGCAACAGGCCGTAGATGACCGTCATGCTGTTGATATAGCACCCCACCTAACCCATCTCGACTGGCGTCAACATGTAGCTCATATGGCTTGGTTGGATCTGCATAGGCCAGAACAGGAGCGGTTGTTAGGCTGCCTAAAACCTCTTCACACTTCGGAGTCCATTGTTCCTGAATGGACTCTCTGGGTTTTCTGGGCCCTCCAGCTGGTCTGACAGGCTTCGCCAGATCAGCGTCTTAGCGAATCCCTTGACAAATCTTCTGTAATAAGAGCAGAATCCCAGAAATAACCTAAGCTCAGTCACGTTGGTAGGCCTCGGCCAGGAGGTGACAGCTTCCAGCTTCTGGGGGTCGGTGGCCACTTTGTGGTAAGACACAATATGGCCAAGGTAGTTGACTGAGGGTTGGTAAAACTGGCACTTTTCCAGAGACAGCTTCAACCTCCTCATCATGCAGTCTCTTCAGGACCTTCTCCAGATGCTCTTCGTGCTCTTCCAGGGTCTTGGCGAAAACGATGATGTCGTCTAAGTGCACCAACACCTCGATCAGTTTTATGTCACCCACAGTCTTCTCCATTAGCCTTTGGAAGGTGGCTGGGGCACCAGACAGGCCTTGTGTCACTGTCAGGTGTGTACTGTGTAATTTGATCAGGGGGGGCCAACCCGTCCTTATGTACCACCTAATATCAGTATTTTTATGTGGAATATCTCAGAAATTATGTGAGATCTAACGTTAAAACCACTTGATCTTACCGGATCTAACGAATATCTATTAGCCTGAATGATTTTTGGCCCGAAAATTTGATAAGGGGGGGCCAACCCGTCCTTATGTACCACCTAATATCAGTATTTTTATGTGGAATATCTCTGAAATTATATGAGATCTAACGTTAAAACCACTTGATCTTACCGGATCTAATGAATATCTATCAGCCTGAATGATTTTTGGCCCGAAAATTTGATAAGGGGGGGCCAACCCGTCCTTATGTACCACCTAATATCTGTATTTGTATGTGGAATATCTCTGAAATGATATGAGATCTAACGTTAAAACCACTTGATCTTACCAGATCTAACGAATATCTATTAGCCTGAATGATTTTTGGCCCGGAAATTTGATAAGGGGGGGCCAACCCGTCCTTATGTACCACCTAATATCAGTATTTTTATGTGGAATATCTCTGAAATTATGTGAGATCTAACGTTAAAACCACTTGATCTTACCGGATCTAACGAATATCTATTAGCCTGAATGATTTTTGGCCCGAAAATTTGATAAGGGGGGCCAACCCGTCCTTATGTACCACCTAATATCAGTATTTTTATGTGGAATATCTCTGAAATTATATGAGATCTAACGTTAAAACCACTTGATCTTACCGGATCTAACGAATATCTATTAGCCTGAATGATTTTTGGCCCGAAAATTTGATAAGGGGGGGACAACCCGTCCTTATGTACCACCTAATATCTGTATTTGTATGTGGAATATCTCTGAAATTATATGAGATCTAACGTTAAAACCACTTGATCTTACCGGATCTAACGAATATCTATTAGCCTGAATGATTTTTGGCCCGAAAATTTGATAAGGGGGGGCCAACCCGTCCTTATGTACCACCTAATATCAGTATTTTTATGTGGAATATCTCTGAAATTATATGAGATCTAACGTTAAAACCACTTGATCTTACCGGATCTAACGAATATCTATTAGCCTGAATGATTTTTGGCCCGAAAATTTGATAAGGGGGGGGGGCCAACCCGTCCTTATGTACCACCTAATATCAGTATTTGTATGTGGAATATCTCTGAAATTATGTGAGATCTAACATTAAAACCACTTGATCTTACCGGATCTAATGAATATCTATTAGCCTGAATGATTTTTGGCCCGAAAATTTGATAAGGGGGGCCAGCCCCCCCTCATTAATCACTTAATAAGTCTCTAATTATGTGAGATCTAACGTTAAAACCACTTGATCTTACCGGATCTAACGAATATCTATTAGCCTGAATGATTTTTGGCCCGAAAATTTGATAAGGGGGGGCCAACCCGTCCTTATGTACCACCTAATATCTGTATTTGTATGTGGAATATCTCTGAAATTATATGAGATCTAACGTTAAAACCACTTGATCTTAACGGATCTAACGAATATCTATTAGCCTGAATCATTTTTGGCCAGAAAATTTGATAAGGGGGGGGCAGCCCCCCCTCATTAATCACTTAATAAGTCTCTAATTATGTGAGATCTAACGTTAAAACCAATTGATCTTACCGGATCTAACAAATAGCTTCCAAAATAGCTAACTGTTTGGTCAATTTTTTGATAAGGGGGGGCTGATGACGGGTTAGCCCCCCCAGCAAATAACTGTTAATATTGCTTCTTCTGTGTGAGATCTAACGCAAACAACGGTTGATCTAACCTGATCTAACAAAGATCTAACAAACTGCATAAGAGTTTTTCAAAAAATTTTATAAGGGGGGGCTAACCCGGCAGAGGTACTTTTGGCTATAAAATTACTTAAACCTTCAAAACCTTCTAAAAGCACAGACCCTGTGACTGCACGGCTTACCCTGTGTCCTCTGCGGCGTTCTAGTGGCTCTGAGTTGGCATTGCTGGGAGATTTTGTCTGGGTACGTTATTGAGTGGCTGGACATGGCAAATGATACATTTTAACAGTATTGGTCATGTCACTATGTATTGATTTTTGTTTCTTTTTTGTATCAAGTGTATACTGCCTTTTACTATTATAACTGTCTTTTTTCCTCTTTGAACAGTGATTCTCTAAATCAATCCCCTGAGGAAGCCCTTATGGGCAAAACCTGTCAGGATAAAAACATCATACCATCACCTAACTTGAAAATGTCTCCCATGACATGATAAAATGACTATTCGCTAACTTTTTTATCACATACATTTTTTAGCTGTAGCGGGGTCTTTAAATTTAGGTGGGGTACACCTGGGTGTAAATTATGAGAGTAATTGGACCATTTGTATTCGTGGAGGATTGGGCGGTGTAATAATCTCTTTGGCCTGTGGGTCGCAGGTGTCCGCAGGCTCAGGGTAGATTTTCCGCCACAGTGCTGTCCTTTTTGTCCCTTCTCAGAGATGGTATGGCGAGGGTGGGGAACCTGCCGTGTCGTCATTGGAGGGGATAAAAGGGGGAGACGCCCTGGTCACGAGGTCTTGCTCTCTTGGAGGTCCTTCATCACGCACCCAGGCACCTTAGGCCTGGGTGCGGGCGGTTCTGGAATTCCGGTTTGGGTGCCCTAGGCCTGACCGGAATGGAGTTGGAGTCCATCCCAGGCACCTTCAGCCTGGGGTGAGGTACTAAGCCAGGAGGCCTGGGGCCCAGTGACTTTGACTGGGTCCCGCGAGGGTGGAGAAGTCTGAGGGTCCCTGAAGTGGACGGGGCCCGTGTCTGAGGTGAGGAGGCCGGGGAGGTTACCCATTCGGAGAGTCTGGAGCAGCATCAACCCAGTGACGGATGGGCATCTGGTAACTCTCTTGGAGGGACATCTTCCCCTGATAGGGGCCACAACGCAGCGAAGGTACTCCTATCTACGTTCTCTTGAGTCGCTGGTAGAGACTCTCAAGTTTTAAGTCCTTTCTAGCCAAGGCTATAGTAACCGCTGGTGAAATCACAGTGGTTTAGTTGACAATCAGGATAGTGCCTCGACCTGCTCATCCCCCGTATCAAACTGTTATCAAGTCTCAACCAGTTGGCTACTGAAGCACTGTTTATTGTGAGATATGCAATAAAACAAGAGTTGGACTGTGATCGGTGTGTGGAACTCTGGTTAATGGGAGCAAAGGGAAGTGTTGGCACAGCAGGACTTGATCCTTTACAGAAACACACAGGCCCGAGGAAATATCTGATACTGGCCTTCACCTCACCCACAGCTATGGGGAGGACATGGGCCGTAGTGCATCTCACCCTGTCGTGTGTGATACCCCTAGACAAAAGAGATGGGGTGAGGTCGCTACACGTTGGGGCTCGTGAGTCCGGGATGATGTGTGTTTTGACTTTGGAAGTAAGAATGGCTGTGTCTGGACTTTGCTGCCCGGAGGAGTTCCGAGCAGGTCGGCCATGTGATCGGCCAAAGTGCATCCCTGCTCAAAGTCGTGGAAATGACCTTAAGACGGGAAAGGCCCATGCGGAGGAGCGAGAAGAGGGAGAAGTCCAGCCGTGTGACGTACTACATGTGGGGGCTTTTACTGCACTGCGCCATGAGGCACCCCGTGACTACACAGTTCGTGGGCGGAGTTTGATGGAAGCCCGCGAAAACGTGCAAGTTGTGGGAGGAGTCTGGCCATGTGGAGGAACTCACGTGGAGACTTCGGCGCGTGGTCAGTGCGTGATGGAGCAGCAGACAGTCGGGATGGCCTCAAGCTCCCCGTGGATTCCGGTTCCCTACCCCACGAAGATGACTACGTTTGCTGCTCCCCTTACAGACACAGGGATAAGACTCAGGCCCCGAGGACAGTTGGCTCTGTACACCTGCAGAGACACGGAGGCCCTCGGCGTGATCTGTCCCGGATGTTCGGGACTGGTGGTCCACCTGAAGCCATTCGGGCGTTGCGAGGCATGCAAAGAGTTCTTGTTTGAGGTGGAGCCATCCACAGTAAGGCCCCGGGCCCTTCACCTCAACAGCCTCACAGGTACCGCTACTCCGGAAGGGGAGATCCAGGCCTTTGCGGAGGTTCCCGTACGCACTGACCAGGGCGATGTGACTGCCCAATCAGAGACTGAGAAAGAAAAATCCGAGGATTCTGCTTCGGTCACCACAGATTCTCTGCTCCCACCTCCGAAGAGGAAAGTCGGCCTGGTGCAGGCCTCCTATGGTCGTGGAAGAGCTTCACCCCGTCGCTTGCCTGGCCTGGATGGATCCGGTTGGAAGAGTCCTGGACATCCCAGTTCTATAAAAGGTCAAGGTGAGCCAGGGGCTGGGACTGTGGTGGTGGTTGGAGGTGTCGGGGGTCCACAGTCGGTGGAGCCCGCTAGGGAGGGTAGTTCCATGTCTACTAGAGACTACCTTCCCGCGGAGATGTATGACACCTCCGACCTAGAGTCACTGTCGGATTGTGGAGATGACGGTGAGATCGATGAACTGTTTCACCAGAAGGGCTGGGACAAACGCCCATTACCTATGCTACGTGCACCCCAAGATTCACCTATGTCTATAGGAGACAGCACGCTCCGGGCGGAGGCCCCAGAGTCTACGAGGAAGCCTAGTCCTCCAACTGCTCTTCCACAATCCACAGCATCACCCGTTTTGTTGGCGGGGAAACAGCGAGCATCACTACGGGCACCGAGAGAAAAGCCATCAGAGGTAGTGAAAGTACCTCGGCACCCGGAGGCCATTGTTCAACCAGGAGAAGGTGAGCGGGCCAAAATGCCTCCCTTGGCCCGATTGCAACGACTCTTTTCGCAGAGGGTCGCTCACGAGTACGGATGGGAATATCCTTACCTGCCCAGGGACTTACTGTTTGAAGTTGAAGTTCTGCGACAGCGGTGGTACGATGAGTTCGTTTGGGAGAAACTTAAAGTGCCTCATGCCCGGCGATACTTGTCTTGTTCGCCACCTGTGTCGAAAAAGTTCAGAGACTGCAGAGCAGACTGGATGTGGGGCCGCCATATCCACGCAGACAAGGTGCGCATCTGCAGGAAAGATAGAGAGGACGCTGACTATTCGATTGAGGTTTTCGACAAGCATCTGAAGCCCTTGTTCTTGCCTGACCCGAAGTTTTACTTGTGAGAAGAGACTCACTTGTGTGTTTTACACTGCCGCAACTTCCTGGAAGTGTTCTTGCCGGAGCATCGAACTGTACCCTAGTTTTTTATTTGGGTTTTTGTTTTTTTACTCTCTTGGAGGAATGAGAGCTGTTTGTTTGTTCTCTCTTCTTTCACAATTTAAAGACAGAGACCTTGGGGGTAGAATCAGAGTAGGGACGCAGGAAGACTGAAGATTTCACCAAGTGTCATCACCGTGGCATCGTCACCAGGTGGCGATGTTGCGCAACGGCTGTTGTTTGTACATTTGCATCACTTTACTTATTGGAGCGAATGGGTCTCTCGGCTGATAGACCCATTCATTCCAAATTAACACAGAATGTCAGGATGTGACTTTTCTTGTGTGTTGTTTTTTTTTTCCCTTCTGCAGGAGATTCGTCTGTCAAGACTACTGAGTATGGGGTGGTTCTTAGACAGTAAAGGGAGGGATTGTATATTTGTACATGCTTAGAGGGTTTTATGAAGAAGTTTGTTGTTTTATGTTCCCCTCCCCGTTGAGCAGGTCTGGCATGGGTAAGGTTCAAAATTTTAGGGATAGCCTCTGGGGTCAGTCTTATGTCACCACTCTTTGGGAGACATGGGTTTGTACCAGACGCTGGGGACCAGCGTCAAATCACAGGGGGGAGTATGTAGCGGGGTCTTTAAATTTAGGTGGGGTGCACCTGGGGGTAAATTATGAGAGTAATTGGACCATTTATATTCGTGGAGGATTGGGCGGTGTAATAATCTCTTTGGCCTGTGGGTGGCAGGTGTCTGCAGGCTCAGGGTAGATTTGCTGCCACAGTGCTGTCCTTTTTGTCCCTTCTCAGAGATGGTATGGCGAGGGCGGGGAACCTGCCGTGTCGTCATTGGAGGGGTTAAAAGGGGGAGACGCCCTGGTCACGAGGTCTTGCTCTCTTGGAGGTCCTTCATCACGCACCCAGGCACCTTAGGCCTGGGTGCGGGCGGTTCTGGTATTCCGGCTCGGGTGCCCTAGGCCTGACCGGAATGGAGTTGGAGTCCATCCCAGGCACCTTCAGCCTGGGGTGAGGTACTAAACCAGGAGGCCTGGGGCCCAGTGACTTCGACTGGGTCCCGCAAGGGTGGAGAAGTCCGAGGGTCCCTGAAGTGGACGGGGCCCATGTCTGAGGTGAGGAGGCCGGGGAGGTTACCCATTCGGAGAGTCTGGAGCAGCATCAACCCAGTGACGGATGGGCCTCTGGTAACTCTCTTGGAGGGACATCTTCCCCTGATAGGGGCCACAACGCAGCGAAGGTACTCCTATCTACGTTCTCTTGAGTCGCTGGTAGAGACTCTCAAGTTCTAAGTCCTTTCTAGCCAAGGCTATAGTAACCGCTGGTGAAATCACAGTGGTTTAGTTGACAATCAGGATAGTGCCTCGACCTGCTCATCCCCCGTATCAAACTGTTATCAAGTCTCAACCAGTTGGCTACTGAAGCACTGTTTATTGTGAGATATGCAATAAAACAAGAGTTGGACTGTGATCGGTGTGTGGAACTCTGGTTAATGGGAGCAAAGGGAAGTGTTGGCACAGCAGGACTTGATCCTTTACAGAAACACACAGGCCCGAGGAAATATCTGATACTGGCCTTCACCTCACCCACAGCTATGGGGAGGACATGGGCCGTAGTGCATCTCACCCTGTCGTGTGTGATACCCCTAGACAAAAGAGATGGGGTGAGGTCGCTACATAACGATGTATAAATAAAATGTGTTAGTACCCATAAAGATTGTATCTTTTAAAATTATCTGTCTAAGGCACCGTTAAAAATCCCACAAAAAAACACTTCCTGGATATATACCTCTGTACCATGTTGCTGTGTTGTCTGCAGATCCTCTGATATTCTGGGTTTAGTTGTAGCTTTGTACCATGTGACATTCTGTATAGTCTGATGTAGACTGAGGGCCTTCCAGCCACTTCCTGCTTCATCTCTAGCCTAGAACACACCCCTCTGTAGACTCTCAGAGTCTGCAAATTAGGTAACTTTCTTTAATTTCTGTTGGTGGGTAAGATGGAATACATCCTAATTAGCATTCAGTCCTGCCCAGTGACACCTACAGGAAGAGTCCAAACCTTTCAAGTCCTGCCTCACAGATCACAGCATTATTCGAAAAGGAAACCCCTTCATACACAGCCTGTTCTGATAGCTGCTCGGCAGGATTGAATGGATCACAATTAGAAGTCAATCCTGCCCAGTTAAATATGCCGACCAGTGTGAACAGGGAGAGTCCCGCCCCTCAGATCCCGCCCTCCCATAGCTCTTTCTCTGTAGTCTTGCAGTAAGCCATTCTTTTTTGGCATGCTGCAAGACAGGAATGACACATTTACACCTGCTTTGCAGACCATTTCAACTCCCAGAACTGCTCCAAGTGAATCCCATAGCCTGCACTGAAACTTCAGAGGCTCAAATCATTATGGGACATGTAGTATCAGGACTGGTAAAGAAAGGAAACAGGAAGTCAGAAAACTTTGAAAATCAGCCAGAAGGAGTGACATCACAGACACACAAACTTGCTTTTTACAGCTAAATAAGGTAAGATACAGATAAAATGACACTGGGGTTGTGATTTATTTACATGCACAATGCATCTGCAGTTTTGGGGAGCAAAAGCTGGAGTTCTGCTTTAACTTGAAAAAAAAATGATCGAGCTTCAAAGGGTCGTAGCTCAGCGACCTGGGGTCACAGAGACCCCTAAATTAGGGGGTAGGTAGCCAAAGTCCTACCCCACCACTGGTCGATTTGGGGCTCCTGGCACCTATGGTTCCAGAAATACGGGGCTCCTTGCTCAGCCTGTCAGAAGCTACATACAGCACGGCCAGTTGAAATACAAGCTGACACACTCTGTTTGCAGCAGACTGAGTGGATGAGCTCACAGTGCCTCTGACTTCTTGTCAGAGGCACTGAGCTCAATGGACAGCTTGGAGCTTTGGACCAATGGTAAAGCACTATTGGTCCAAGCTCAGCAAGCTGTCCAATAAAAATGCTGCAGTGGAGGCTCTCCTCTCATTGCAGTGTCATAGAAGAGGGCATGTGTCTAAAAGACAAATGCTCCTGTCCAGCCCAGCCCTCTTAAAGCGGTAATCCGGCCATAATTTTTTTTTTAATGATCCTAGCATTAGTACAACTTATATACAATAACCTATAGACATAGTTCCAGATCTATTTATTAACAATAGAAAATACTTACTGAATATGTTCCCCCTGTGGTTGTGGCCATTTCCATCTTAATTATGGGCATGTGAAGCCCAGTCGATATCTGTTCCTGGTTTTCCTTAGAGAAGTGCATGCTGGGCACCTCTCGATCTCGCGCATGCGTTTTTAAACGGCGGCCGTATCGCCGATTGCTTCTAGTTGCCATAACAATGGGCGGCGATAGAGGAAGGTCTCGACCCGTTGTTATGACAACTTAGATAACAAAACTCTCGAGATAGTAAAACAAGGAATCCCTAACCTTCCAAGCAGCCGAGTTATTTGCAGCGCTTGGATAAGGTGGGTTATTCCCAGACTCCTGGGAAATGATGTGCCATCATTTCCCAGGAGCACAGGTGAGGGAGGAAGTGACCTAGGAGCTTTGCGGTATAGGAAGTGGCAGATTAGGACGACTGCATAGCAACAGGGCATTTCTGGTAAGTACATATTTTTTTTCTCAAACTTTTTTTTAATAGGTGTCAAGGAGACTGTTAATGTAAAAAATTTTTTTTAGGGTGGACCTCCGCTTTAACTACAAGGAAAAAACATGGGTTTATGGGTATAAGGTTTACCCATAAACCCGTTTTTCTCACACAGTTAAGAGGGAGAATCTGCTGCTGCTGAAAAGGTACTTTATTAACCGCTTGTCATCTGGCCGCCATCAAATGACGGCGGCAGGAAGACCCTGTTATTCTGGGCGGACGTCATATGACGTTGCGCCTTTAAAAGCCACTAGGGGGGCGTGATGGCCGCCGGGCACCCACGATTGCCCAGTAACTGAGCAGGACCGTGGATCTGTGTGTGTAAACACTCAGATACACATCCTGTCAGGGAGAGGAGACCGATGGTGTGTCCCTTGTACATAGGGACAACCATCGATCACCTCCCCCAGTCAGTCCCCTCCCCCACAGTAAGAATCACTAATAGAGAACATATTTAACCCCTTCCTCGCCCCCTAGTGTTAACCCATTCCCTGCCAGTCATGTTTATACAGTAATCAATGCATTTTTATAGCACTGATCGCTGTATAAATGTGAATGGTCCCAAAAATGTGTCAAAAGTGTCCGATGTGTCCACCGCAATATCGAAGTCACGATAAAAATCCCTGATCGCCGCCATTACTATAAAAAAAATTAAAAAAAATAAAAATGCTATAAATCTATTCCCTATTTTGTAGACGCTATAACTTTTGCGCAAACCAATCAATATACGCTTATTGCGATTTTTTTTTTTATACCAAAAATATGTAGAAGAATACATATCGGCCTAAACTGAGGAAAAAAATAAATTGAAAAAAATGGATATTTATTATCGCTCTTCTTTTGTTTATAGCGCAATAAATAAAAACCGCAGAGGTGATTAAATACCACCAAAAGAAAGCTCTATTTGTGGGAAAAAAAGGACGTAAATTTCGTTTGGGTACAGCGTCGCACAAACGCGCAATTGTCATTCAAAGTGTGAAAGTGCTGAAAGCCGAAAAATGGCTTGGGCAGGAAGGGGGCGAAAGTGCCCTATAGGCAAGTGGTTAATCAAGCTAAATAATATATTATTATGCTATATGTTATAACCATTTACTGTGAAATTACTGGTTTGAAGTTATAACTATTAACTTCAGTAATTTGTCCATTAACCACTTAAGGACCGCCCTCCGCATATATACTGCAGCAGGGCGACCCTATTGCACGAAACAAAGTACCCGTACATCGTTTTGTGCATGAGTCACTGTGGGTGTGCGTGCTTCACAGCGGGGGGAGCCAATGCGTGAGTCTGACGGCCACGATGTCTGCCGGCCACCCGTGAGGCAGAATCTGCCAGTGTAAACAAAGAAGATCCCCGTTCTGACAGGAGAGTTTAGTGAGACTGTCTGTTCCTAGTGATCAAGAACAGCATTTTTTTTTTCAAAATTGTCGGTCTTTTTTTGGTTATAGCGCAAAAAATTTAATACGCAGAGGTGATCAAATACCACCAAAAGAAAACTCTATTTTTGGGGAAAAAAGGACATCAATTTTGTTTGGGTACAACGCTGCACGACCGCGTAATTATCAGTTAAATTGATGCAGTGCTGTATCGCAAAAAATGGCCTGATCATTAAGGGGGAAAATCCTTCAGGTCCTTAAAGTGGATATAAACCCAATTCATGAAATTTGAGCTGGGCACATATAATATATGCAGTGTTTTGTTATCTCTCTTCAAATAGCTAAATCCCGTAGCTCTCTCCTTACCCGTTCCTCTGTTATCAGCCTGATAACTCCTGACAAATTCTAGGACACATCAGATAAAAGCAGCCTGAAATTTCTGTCAGGGGAGGTTGCTAAAATAGATTAGCAGGAAGCTGGTTCTCTTACAAAACACCTCTGAGAGTCTCTGCCTATGTGGAGAGGGGGTGTGTGCCTTTCCTCCAATCTGCAATTTTAGCTATCTTGGCTGTATGCGAGGAAGAGAAGATTTCCTAAAACGATCTGAACTTTCTAAACAGTATATAAATGTGAAGACAGCAGATATGGATGCAAAACCTATGTAGGGAGATTTGGTTCATCTCTGTGTATCATCTGAGGCTGTTTACTTTACTGGGTGTATGGAGGGTTTACATTCACTTTAAGTGGTTACGCCACCTGCTTGAGTATAGATTTTGAAACTATAGTGAATTACCTTAAAAACAATATATAATAATTTTTGGTATATTACTTACTCATAGTAATTAAAGGGGTTGTAAAGGTTCGTTTTTAATTTTCTAAATAGGTTCCTTTAAGCCAGTGTTTCTCAACTCCAGTCCTCAAGGCGCACCAACAGGTCATGTTTTCAGGATTTCCCTCAGATGAAACAGCTGTGGTAATTACTAAGGCAGTGAAACTGATTACATCCCCTGTGCAAAATAATGGAAAGCCTGAAAACATGACCTGTTGGGGCGCCTTGAGGACTGGAGTTGAGAAACCCTGCTTTAAGCTAGTGCATTGTTGGTTCACTTACCTTTTGCTTCGATTTCCCTTCTAAATGTTTTTTTTCTTTGTCTGAATTTCTCACTTCCTGTTTTCCTCAGTAAACTTCACACCATCATCCGAGCGGCGTTTGGTCAGCCAGAACAGCTTACCGAGGAGGAACAGGAAGTGAGAAATTCAGACAAAGAAAACAAAGAAAAAAAACATTTAGAAGGGAAATCGAAGGAAAAGGTAAGTGAACCAACAATGCACTAGCTTAAAGGAACCTATTTAGAAAATAAAAAACAAACCTTTACAACCCCTTTAACCACTTGCCACCCAGGCCAATTCTGACACCTCTCTCCTACATGTAAAAATCATAATTTTATTGCTAGAAAATTACTCAGAACCCCCAAACATTATTGTAGCACACAAACCTTTTTCTCGCCTGGCTCACTTGCGAGTCAAGGCACACCATGCTATATGCCCGTACCCTCCTGTTTGAAGAGGTTAAGTGGTGTTCATAAATTTGGGTCTTTCAGCGAGTCACCCTTCCCACTGGTTCTCTCCCCCAGAGTATGGGGTCAAGTCTCTGTTTCTTCCCCCAAAGAAAATAAAGTCCAGAAGTACTTTAACTCCAACAGAGAGTTTATTTTCTATTTGCTGCGTAATAGATAGAGACAGGTGGGTGAAAGAAGAAATAGTGTGGAGAATAGGTCCAGGCACAACCAGCAATCTCGTCACCACTCGATCCCGAGTGGGTTTTGCTCACCCGGATAGTCCTCTCTCACAGTCCTAGCAGCCGGTGTGGAGCTCAAACAGTTCCGCCACCCTATCCCCTCCTGGGACGGGCGTTGGAAATGCTCTAACCTCTGTAGACTTCAAGAACAAGACGATGCCAATTGGGCACTCTACAGGTTAGCTTCCCCAAATAACAGATCCATCCCCCTGACAGGTCACCAGGCCTCTCCCGAGACAGCAATCTTCTATTACTCATCTCCTCAATGGGACCGATCCTCCCCTGGCTTCCTCTTGGTCAGAGCGGGTACCCTTCCCCGGGCACCCTGGGACTCTTCTTTCAGGGACAGGCCCTAGCTGAAGGTGCTAGGCCCACTAGTAGAGTTGCAGGCCCCAGGCTAAAGTTGCCTGGGCCTGATCATGCCCACACATACCCCCAGCCATGAGGGCCACAGGAGGTGGGGTATGTGTCTCACTCCTACTTCTCCGACTCTACCGAGCACGAGGACCAATGGCGTCTGCCCCTTAAGTACCCTCTCCCTGCATGCACAGCAAGTTGGCCACGCCCACTGTACCGCTGCAGAGAGAGGACACCCCAAGGCGTAGTAATGCCACCCCTGGCTCAACCTAACCTGATGTGGCAGCGCCACCTACAGGCCGCAGGGAACCATACACCAGGCAGCATCACATAGGCAGAAGCAATACCTAGCAATGAGAATGGTCTGAGCCTGGCTAATAGCTCAGACCAGCCCCTAAATTTAGGCACATAACACCCCTTAAAAGTGAAAAGAGCGCTACATTAAATATATATTTTTTTTAGTAGACACCCTAGGGAATAAAATGGTGGTGGTTGTAACTTTTATGTCACAAGGTATTTGCGCAGCAATTTTTTCCCAAACGCGTTTACAAAAAAACAAAAAAACCTTTCATGAATAAAAAAAACCCTACTAAAGTTAGCCAGATCTTTGTGTATAATGTGAAAGATGATGTTATGCTGAGTAAATAGATACTAACAAGTCACGCTTTAAAATTGTGCACACTTGTGGAATGGCGCCAAACTTGAGTATTTAAAAATCTCCATAGGTGACGCTTTACATTTTTTTACAGGTTACATGTTTAAAGTTACAGAGGAGGTCTAGTGCTAGAATTATTGCTCTCGCTGAAACGTTCGTGGTCATACCTTACATGTGTGGTTTAAATGCCGTTTACAACAGTGTCTCACCAGCCACTGACCTCACCGCACGTCATTGAAAGCCATGATGTATGAGTTGTGTCATTGGCAGCCAAAGGGGTTAAAGCTGCACTCCAGGAAGATATAAAAAAAAAAAATCAATGAATGCAGTTATATATGTAGCGGGGCTCACCCCTCTCTCTATCTTTATCGGTTATGCGGCTGTTGTCTAGGGGTACCTGGGAGAGAGAGATGAGATCCACCACGGCCCATGAACTCCATAGCTAAGAGGTGAAGGCCAGCAAATTGGGTTTTTGTGTAGGTGTCCTAGAGTCAAGTCCAGTACTTCGTCCCTGACTCCTTTGCTCCTAGTAACCAGAGTTCCACACAGTGAATAGGTCCAACTCAGTTTTGTTCTTCTTGCCAAGCAATAAAACAGTTTCTTTACTTTGGAAAATGGGGACAGATCGAGGCACAATCCTTTCCCTTCTGCTGCTGACCACTGTGCTGTCACCAGCGGTGAATAGTCACTGCCACTGACTAGGTAATATAGAACGTGAATTACCTTCGCTCGCTCTGCCCCTGTCAGGGGAAGAAATCCGTCCAAGGGAGAAATGGAGGCCTCTCCGTCACCAGCGATGCTGCGCCGGACTCTTCAGAGAAGTTACTGCACACCAGTCCTCACAAACTCAGACACGAGCACCCAAGGAGTTAGGGCCCCCCCTCGGATTCCTCCACCCTCGCGGAACTCAGTCGAAGGCACTGAGCCCCAGGCATCCACCATAGTACCTCACCCCAGGCTAAAGGTGCCTGAGATGGACTCCATCTCCGCTCCGGCTAGGTCAAGGGCACCTAGGCCTGGAACACCGGAACGCCAGCACCCAGGCTGAAGGTGCCTGGGTGCAGCCGCATCTTCTGGCTCCGGACTCTAACCCCGTGATCAGGGCGTCCGCCCCTTTTATCACCTCTCCCTTCACAAAGGGAACCTTGAATTTCCTAACAATCAAGGCATCTGGGCTACACTGCCACCCAGATGCTTCCCCTAAATTCAAGTACCCGCTACACTCTCCCCCTGGTGATTTGACACTGGTCCCCAGTGTCTGGTACAAACTCACATCCCACAAGGGTGGTGACATAAGTTCAGCCCAGAAACCAAACTACACAATTTAGCCCTGAATTGTGCCAAGACCTGAATGGGAAAGGGAAAACTTAAAACAATATAACTATAAAACTTTTCAATAAAACACTGTAAATATCTCACACATTTACATTCTGCCCTCCCCCTGGCTATCTAAGGACCACCCATTCTCAGCAGCCTTGATAGACGAGTCTCCTGCAGAGGGAAAGAAAAGAAACATACATCCTAACAACATATGTGTGTTTGCTTGGTATGAATGAGTCTATCCGAGAAGAAACCCATTCACTTCAATAAGTGCTGCATAATGTAAAAAAAAAAAAAAACAATCGTTGCGCAACACTGCCACCTGGTGACAGTGCCGCGGTCAAGACACTCATCACTTCCAGATGAACTTTTTTTCCTCTTGATCATTTCTCTGTGACCCTACACTAACTAAAACCCAGAGTCACTGATTTCTCTTGAGTGCAAGGAGAAGGAGGGAGAACAAACAAAAACAGCTCCCATTTCTCCAAAGAGTAGAACTGCCCAAATGCAAAAAAAAAAAACTAGGGCACAGTCCCTGTGTTCTGGTGAAACACTCCAGAAAGTTCAGCAAAGAACAGCAAAAGAACACACAGGAGTCTTTCTTTTCTCCTAAAGGTAAAACCTTGGATGCGGTAGGAACACAGGCTTCAAATGTCTGTCCAAAGCCTCCACATGGTACTCAGCATTACCTCCTTCCTTGTGGCAAATCACCACTCTGTCCGCATGGATATGTCTTCCCAGCATCCACTTAGCTTTACAGTCCTGGAACTTCTTGGTGACCGTTGGTGAACAGGAAAGGTACCGCCGTGCTTGCTGTACTTTAAGTTTGTCCCACACAAAGGTATCATACCATCGTTGGCGAAAAACTTCCACCTCATAAAGCAGTTCCCGAGGCAGATACGGGTATTCCCTCCCATATTCCTGAGCAACCTTCTGGCCAAATAGACGCTGCAGCCTTGACAAAGGTGGCATAGTGGCTCGGTCTCCTTCTCCAGGTGGAACAATCGCTTCTGGGTGGCGAGGTGCGTTCACCACCTCGGTAGATCTGGGCCTAGGAGCCCGCAGTGCTTGGTGTTGCGCCCCCGCAACAGGAACGGGTGAAATGGATGTTGAATCCAGAAGGGGAACTTCAGACAGAGGACCAGCTTCTTCCCTTGGCGCCGAGGCCTCTACCCGAGGTGTACTATCTCCAGTAGACATGGGCAGGTCCCTTGTAACACGGGACGAGGGTAGCTTCATCTTGTCCCATCCCTTCTGATGGAAGATTTCGTCTATCTCCCCATCATCGCCATTGTCAGACAATGAATCCAGGTCAGAGGTGTCGTAGCATTCAGCGGGCAGATAATTCCCAGTCACGGAACTATCCCCCTTGATGGCCTCTACCGACTGTGGGCTTCCGCCACTTTTAACCACGCAGACAGTCCCAACCCCTGGCTCACCTGGGCCTTTAGAAGAACAGGGATGTCCAGGACTTTTTCTACTGAATCCATCCAGGCCAGGCAAGCAGTGGGGCGAAGCTCTTCCACGACCACACAAGGCCATCACTAGGCCGACTTTCCTCTTCGGTGGCCGGAGCAGGGAGCTGCTGGTGACCGAGGCAGCATCTTCGGATTTTTCTCTTTTCACTTCCACTTGGGCAGTCACTTCGCCCGGATCAGTGCTCACGGGGAACGCACCAGCATCAATCTCTCCTTCCAGAGTGGCAGTTCCTGTGAGGTAGTTGAGGTGAAAAGCGCAAGGCTTTTCTGTGGATGGTTCCACCTCAAAGAGAAATTCCTTGCAGACCTCACAGCGCCCAAACGGCTTCAGCTGGACCACCAGTCCTGAACAGCCGGGACAGATCACACCGAGGGCCTCCATGTCTCTGCAGGTATACAGAGCCAATCGCCCCCGGGGCCTTAGTCTTATCCCCGTATCCATAATCGGAGCAGCCAGAGAAGACATATCCGCGAAGGAAGGAAATGAAATCCACGGAGCGTTTGAAGCCATCCTCTCTCTTTGCTGCTCGATTGCGCACTGACCCACCTGCGCCGGAATCTCCATGTGTGTACGTCCACATGGCCAGACTCCTCCCACCTTCTGCACTTGTTCGCAGGCTTTTCCCTTTCCCCGCCCACAAACTACGCAGCTATGGGTTGCCTCGTGGCGCATTGGCCAATATGGCCCACCTACTCGGAACTCCTCCGGGCAGCAAAGTTCAATTTCAGACACCATACACATCCCGGATATGAGGCCCCCACGTGTAGCGGGGCTCACCCCTCTCTCTATCTTTATCGGTTATGCGGCTGTTGTCTAGGGGTACCTGGGAGAGAGAGATGAGATCCACCACGGCCCATGAACTCCATAGCTAAGAGGTGAAGGCCAGCAAATTGGGTTTTGTGTAGATGTCCTAGAGTCAAGTCCAGTACTTCGTCCCTGACTCCTTTGCTCCTAGTAACCAGAGTTCCACACAGTGAATAGGTCCAACTCAGTTTTATTCTTCTTGCCAAGCAATAAAACAGTTTCTTTACTTTTGAAAATGGGGACAGATCGAGGCACAATCCTTTCCCTTCTGCTGCTGACCACTGTGCTGTCACCAGTGGTGAATAGTCACTGCCACTGACTAGGTGATGTAGAACGTGAATTACCTTCGCTCGCTCTGCCCCTGTCAGGGGAAGAAATCCGTCCAAGAGAGAAGTGGAGGCCTCTCCATCACCAGCAATGCTGCGCCGGACTCTTCAGAGAAGTTACTGCACACCAGTCCTCACAAACTCAGACACGGGCACCCAAGGAGTTAGGGCCCCCCTCAGATTCCTCCACCCTCGCGGAACTCAGTCGAAGGCACTGAGCCCCAGGCATCCACCATAGTACCTCACCCCAGGCTAAAGGTGCCTGAGATGGACTCCATCTCCGCTCCGGCTAGGTCAAGGGCACCTAGGCCTGGAACACCGGAACGCCAGCACCCAGGCTGAAGGTGCCTGGGTGCGGCCGCATCTTCTGGCTCCGGACTCTAACCCTGTGATTAGGGCGTCCGCCCCTTTTATCGACTCTCCCTTCGCGCCACAGCGGGTTCCCTACCCCGCTGTACCAGCTCCAGGGGAGGACAAAAAGGCACAGTCTTGTGGTGCGAGCCCAACCCCAGTCCAAGGCAACAACGCCACCTGTAGGCCGGCGGGAACTTCACACCACCAGAGTCCTCCAAGACTCACAAAGGGAACCTTGAATTTCCTAACAATCATGGCATCTGGGCTACACTACCACCCAGATGCTTCCCCTAAATTCAAGTACCCGCTACATATAAAATAGATATTTTTTTATTTAAAATGTGACAAGTCTATGTATATTATACTTGGAGACAGAGTACAACATTTGGGTCACGTGTTCAGCAAATACAGAAAACACCTGTTGATCTTATCCGAACTGCAGTGTCCTTTTCTCTTCCTATGAGCTCCATTAAAGAATATCTTCCTTTCTAGATATCCTCTGTAAATTACTAATTGCCTTATGCACAATGCAGAATGGAATGGTAGTGGTTTATGTATTTGTGAACTAAAACATGACATGAAAATATATACACTGAGATCAAGTTTAGTCAAATTAAATATTGGAGAAGGAGTACATTTTAAAATATATGTTGTATGGGGTTAAGGCACCTCTTTTCCTAACCCTGGTCTCATCAGTAACATAGTTGTGAAAATCCAATTCTCTTATGGTTTCGATTGCTGACATCTAGTCTTGTTTATTATTCTTACAGTCATGCTATTCATTGATATATTGCCTGCAAACTTTAAACGGGCAGAGAAAGCAGAATTTAGCAGTTTTGTGTGGGTGCTGATGGTTTTAAGCAGCTGTGTGTTTTCGGGTATTCAACATAGAGGTTTCCTGGCTGACCACCTGATTCCACCCTATGCATTTTGGTGCTTAAAAGCAATTATAGAGGATACGGTGGTTAGGCCCACCATGACCAGGGCCGGATTTTCCACTAGGCACTGTAGTTTTCTTTTTGTTCATGTTTTTTTTTAATCAGGGGTCAGTAACCCATCGATCACAATCTACCTGATGACAGCGGCAGGGGACAGGTAGACTGTGAACAGGACCCTGCACCATGACCCCCACCTTCTAGGTGCTGGTCCTTCACTCCCTCCCCCCAGCCTCCTCGGTTGCGCCTTCTAGGTGCCGGACTTTCTCTGTTTCGCCCCCCAGCCTCCTCCGCCACTGTCATAAGTACACAGCAGAGAGTGGGAGGCAGCACAGCTCAGCACGGAGGATGGGAGGAAGAGCTGGCCAAATTAACTTTTCAAGTTAAACCACAGGTAATTGGTTGCTGGGACAGAATATGCCGACCCTAACGGGGGAAGAGGAAGGTTGGATGAACCCCATTTCTAGGTTCTCATTGATGTATTGTCGTAAGGTTTCGAGCTTGACTTCAGAAAGTGGAAATATACGCCCAAAGGGGATTTCAGCACCCGAGAGAAATTCAAATTGGGCAATCATATGGCCGGTGAGGTGGGAGGACATCAGCATTCTCCTTGTCAAAAACGTCCAGAAACTCATAGTAAGCTGATGGTACATTTTGGTTGGTGCTAGATACTGGTAAAAAAGGTCAAGCAGCTTGTAGAACCTCTGGATTCAGGGACAGTAGGTAGAAGGTAAATTAGACTTCTTTCTTGGCCCAATCGATCCGCAGCCACATAATTCCCAAGTTGACAGGAAACATGGGTGAGCACCGAATGTCAAAACTGATAAATTCCTTATGACCAGAGTCTGTCAAAGTGAGAATGGGTGCTGTTTCTTGCATGACAGGTCTGGAACTGGGCATAGAACCATCAGCTAAATTCACCTGTAGCAAGGTCCCAGGCCTCCTTTAGTCTAAAGGGAACCTCCAGAGTCAGGGACAGCAGACATACTTCTGTATAGAGTGGGTTGCAAGGCATAGTGGGTGTAATGCAAGGTAGATTAATGGGCGCCAGACACTGACACTGAATGCAAAGAGATTTATTTTCTCTTGAACAGAACAGTGGGAGAGAGGGCCAGGAAACCCTTAGGTAGTTGCAGTGTTAATTGGCAGACTCCAAGACTTCTACAGGTAGACAGCCATGCAGGGAAAGGCATCCAGCAAGACACCACATCTGCATGTGTAGGAGCGCTGTCTCCTATGGCAACAGTCTTAGAACAGTTCCTAACACAAGTTGTAAGGAACTCTTTTACTTTTATACAATCACTTCTTGTAGATTCTCAGCCCACTGAGCTCCCAGTCTCTCTCACTAGACTTGCCACTGAATCCCATGAGCTCTTCTAATCTTCTTACTTTAGTATCTTCCTCAAGCGTCACCCCCACTTCCCTGCTGGGTCCCTGGCTTGACACTCCAGCTACTCCTCAAGTGTCACCCCACTGGCTGGGTCCCTTGCTTGACACCTGCTAAAGTTTCCAGATTGTTCACCGTCCCCAGTGGGTGAGAATACTGCTCCGGTACTTGCTTCAGCTACTCACTGTGGTCCCTAGTAACAAGGTGGTTGGTCCCTTAGTGGCGATAGCTTCCCCTCTACCTCCGATTATGACAGGTTCTCCGGCCGAGAGAACTGTCACTTCTTGTTGGACTGCAAACCGCAATCCTAACCCTATGCTGCTCTCTTGGTTCTGGATAGGCCCTCAGACAGCCTAGCAGCCAGATGTGCCCAGGATAGGCCCAAACTCCAGCTTAGCAGCCTGGAAAGCACAACACATGTCCACCCAGAGAGCCATCCAGGTGGCATAGAACACCGATCACCTGACCCCACCCAAATATATAGGTTCTCCCAGCAGGCCAGGGGATTTAAGAAAACCCCTGCCTATTGGCTGAAATACCCCATATGCACCTAAACTGTCCTTGCTTTTCCCTTGTCTTATCCAATGTCACTAGGTACCCAGCCACCTAGCAGCAGAAGAGAGAAGTGCAGAATTTCCAGACATAGGGTGAACTCAATTGATCCCTAACAATTGGCCAAGGCAAATACACCTGGCAGGTAAATTTAGGAGCAACCCTGCTTAGCCATCAGGGTGCTACACACCTCTAGTCTCTGTTTCTTGCAATGGAGGGGTATGCCAAGTCTCTTTGCTAGGGCCAAGTCCAGGAAGCAGTTGCATGTCCCGGAATCAATTATTGCTAGAAGCCAAACCTCCTCTTCCGCCACCTGCAACAAGACAGGGAGAACAAGGTGAGATGGGGAAGATCCAGAGACCTGGAAGTACTCAGGACTACTTGAAGAAGACTTTATAGGTCTCACGGGCAGTTACGTAGAAAATGTCCGGCTCCTCCACAATAAATGCACAGATTGGCCTGCCAGAATCGTAGTCTTTCGTCAGGGGTTAAGGCAGAACGGACCAGGCCAATTTGCATTTGTTCTGCTTTGAAAGACGTTGTGGTGGAGGGCACAGATGCAGGCATAGATGGAACTTGGGTAACATCCAGGTGGGTCTGAAGGCCTGGGATCGATCAGACCGTCGCTCCCGCAGGCGCCTATCGAGCTGTATGGCTAGGTGTATGATACCTTCTAATGTAGTGGGGGTCTCCACTCTGACCATCTCATCATTCAGGGCTTCAGACAGTTCCAGTATGTATTGGTATCTCAGAACTGCCTCGTTCCATCTGCAGACAACTTGTGGAAATCTACGGTATAATCTTCCACGTGATGCCCTCCCTGCTGCAAAGTTAATAGCAGGGTTCCCTTGTTCCAGTAAGTTGTGGACCCAAGCCTGGGGTTCATTGGTTAGCAAGGAAACAATGAACCCCACTTTCACAGTCTCTAGGGAGAAAGTCCTTGGCCGAAGGGCCAAATATAACAGGCAGGCATTCTTTTTTTTTGTAAATTCTTTATTTAAGAGAAGAGGACATGCGGATATACAGAGAGCACACTGATGCATATCGAAAAACAGCAAACATTCCCCACCACCTCAGGAGTAGATCTTACAGTAAAGATATAGAGCCCGTTGTCAGAGGAGGGATCACAACAAGTGTCAGGCTTACAGGAGCTCTCCGCCCCCCGCATGGCCGTATTTTTGCGGCAAAAGCCGATTTAGATAGAAATAGAAACGTCAAGTCCGTTAGAAACAGGCTTGCACAGGCCAACACTCTGGTGTTGGTAATACAGAAAAAGCAGGGAAAGTAAGAGAAAAGTAAGCAAGGAGTACAAGAGGGGGAGGGGAGGAAAGAAGAGGAAAAAAAAGGGGGAGACGGGGTGCCTCCACCCTCCAGTCACAGCCACCCCACCTGGGGAGCAGTCAAATTCGATCCTCTCAGGTGGATCGAGCCATTAGGAGCCCGCATTCCGCAGAGAAGTAAAATTTGTGCCAAAAGTACCATGTTTTGGAAAATTTCTCACTTAGGCCTCTTTCCGTTGCTATCAAGTCCTCCATGTCATGGATATCCTTCACTCTGTTCAGCCAACCTGCCACCGACGGGGGCTGAGTCTGCTTCCAATTCAGAGGGATGCATCCCTTTGCCGCATTGATCAGAAGCGGCAATATGGACTTTCTATAGCCCTTAGTTGGGATTTTGTGGTGGTGCAGAAGGAAGAGCTCCGGTGACAACGGCAACTCCCTGTCCGTAAACTTTTGGACGATGCGGTGTACCTCAGACCAAAATGATTGTAAGATGCGGCACGACCAAAAGACGTGGAGGAGCGTACCAACCTCCTCCCCGCACCTCCAGCACATATCCGTGCTCTGAGGGAACATCTTGTGTATCTTTTCCGGAGTGTAGTACCAACGGGACAGAAGTTTATATTCCATCTCCTGGTGCCTTGCACTGATAGAAGTTGTTTGAGCGAAGAGAAGGATTCGGTCGACTTGTTTCCCCGTAAGTTGTAGACCCAGCTCCCGCTCCCACTTGGTAACATACGGCGGCCTAAAGTCCGGAGGGGGAGAAACTAGGATTTGGTATATCAGGGATATTGCATGTCTCAACGGGGACAGGTCCAGGCATAGCAACTCAAAAGATGTCAGCTGCCGCCCATAGGTATTCGGAGAAGGCAGGCATTCTTAAAAGCTCTGAACCTCTTTCGGTCAGCGAATATGCGCTGAGGAGTCGAGTCGGTACCCATGGTTCAGGAGGAGGAACCATCACAGTGCGAATAGAAGTGGTGCATTCCTGGGCTGGTGAAGCAGAGGCAGGATTGGCAATGGATGGACTGGGACCCACATGAGCAGGGGACACCGACAGGTGTTGCAAGCGACCCTCCAACTGGAAGTAACCTTCCTGTAGTCTCTGTACTGCTTAAGCGAGGATGGTGACTTGCTGGCCTAGAGCCTCAATCGGGGACGCACCTCCGTCGGCCTCTGGCATTTTGGCTGGATTGTATTGTCATGTACCTGGTCGGAGGACAAAGTGCTCAGAGGGCTCCCTTTGCAGCTGAGTGTAGAACACCCCTGGAGGTGGTACATGGAATGCAGTGCCCAAAGAAGCACGGGTTGCGAGTAGTAGTAGTCTGCAGGGCTAATCACACTATGGCAGCAGGAACAAGCAGGATGCGCTGTAGAGCAGGTGTCCTTAACAGTTCCGGGCGTACTTGGCAGCAGGGCAAAACAGGAAGCAGAACCAGAAGCCAGGCCAAGGATCATACAGGGTTGATCAGTCAGTAGCATAGGCAGGTTTCTGTGCTTCAAAGCAGAATTATTTTTGCCTCCCCTCCAGAGAAGTGATAGTCATGAGCTCCTTCACTGGCACTAATGGAAAGATTGGACAGAACCATATTCAGTAGAAGAAGAAATATAAGTGAATGAGTTACTACTATGGCTTATTCACTTGTGTGTACATTTCAGCTTGAGCTGTTGAGCTCTGTAGACAACAGCAATTGTAGAAAATGTTTCTATGTATAGTTCCACAAGTTTCTTGTTTTGAGATCTCAAGCTTATGAAAAGACCTATGCTAGTTTAAAAATTGTCTACAAAAAAATTAGACCCTGTCTGATACAGTGATGCCATTCAGTCTGAATTGCATGTTAATGTACCTTCTCATCAGTGCACTTGTGTTGTAGTGAAACACACAGCAATGCACTAATGTGCATTGTGCTGCATGCATCATTTTTGGTCAGTTGTGAAATGTTTATGAAGCCTATTCAATGAAATGTGGAATGTGCTGCTATATATATATATATATATATACGTATATATATATATATATATATTCATTTACACTATATTGTCCAAAGTATTGGGACGCCTGCCTTTGCACGCACATGAACTTTAATGGCATCCCAGTCTTAAGCCCTGTAAACACGGGCGAGAATCCCGTCAGGAAAAAAAACGTTGTTTTTCCTGACGGGATTCCTGGCAAGCTTCTCTTGCCAAGCCCTGTGTACACACGCACATTCAAAAGAACCGCCGTTCTTTTGAATGGCAAGAACGCGGTGACGTCATCAACTACGACAAGCATTCGCTCGTCACATTCGATGCCGTTGCCGCCATCTTGCTTCACCCTACACTACCCTTGTAAGCCAAAAAGACATGACTTAGCAAGGGTGATGGAAAATGAACTTCAAGTGCAAAAATTCACAGTATAATAGTAACTAAAACATATAGAATTAAGTGTAACCATCTAAAAAATAAAAATTCCGGTGCTATAATGGTGTGAAGCTCCTAACTAAAAAGTTGTTGAACTTGAAGTTAATTTGTATTGCAATTATATGTAGAGGGGTTTCCACCATCCTTGCTAAGTTTTAAAAAAAAATTATTTCTTATTTTCCTTTTGATGTGTATTACATGTGACATCACATATCACTGGAATTTTTGCACTTTAAGTTAATCTGTATTGCAAATATCTAAGTTTCATTTTTTATGCCTTTTTTCAGTTTGATGTGTATTATATGTAACGTTACATATCACAGAGACCGTTATTGTGGTAATATTGAAGTTTATTGAGATTTCCATACATTAGAGGGCTCCGCCATTATTGTTAAGTTATTGATTAGTAAGTTAGCGCTACACTTTTTTTTTTGTGGTGTGGGAACACATAACAGTGCTTAGCAGCAAGCATTTTACCTCCAGTAGTTTATTGTAAATAGTAGTGTGGTGATTACCTATTATACTAAAGGACGGCATGTAGCATTAATAAACATTGACGGATTTCAGTTGTGCCCCACCAGGCCGCCCACCCATGGACAATGTGCCTGTCTGCTGAGTTTGTCTCCCCATCCCTGCACCCAGTGCACTGATGGGAACTGATAGGCAGCACTCATGGGCAATAATAGGCAGCACTGATTGGCAGCACTGATTGGCAGCACTGGTTGGCACTGATAGGTGACACTGATTGGAAGCACTGATTTGCACTGATAGGCAGCACTCATAGGTGGCATTGGTTGGCACTGACAGGTAGCACTGATTGGCAGCACAGATGGGCACTGATAGGCGGTACTGATAGGCAACACTGCTGGGCACTGATTGGTGGCATTGGTTGGTACTGATAGGCGGCACTGATAGGCAGCACTAATGGGCATTGGGCACTGATTGGCACTGATAGGTGGCACTGATTGGAAGCACTGATTGGCAGTGATAGGCAGCACTGATGGGCACTAATTGGCACTGATAGGTGGCATTGGTTAGGATTGATTGGCAGCACTAATTGGTACTGACTGGTGGCACTGATAGGTGGCATTGTTGGCACTGATTGGCAGCACTAATTGGCACTGACAGGTGGCACTGATTGGCACAGATTGGCACTGATTGGCACTAACAAGTGGCACTGGCAGATGGCAGTGTGGCACTGATAGGTGGCACCAATTGGCAGTGATAGAGGAGAGAGGTAAGTTTCACATTGAGCCGCTAAGTGCATGAAACTGTAATGTAATGTAACTGCGTGCAGAGGCCAGCTGTCAAAACTCGGCGCTGATGGCGGGGGTGGGCGGGACCGAACAGCTATCAAACACCAGCCAATGATTGGGCTGCTTAAGAAATGGGGCAAAGCCACATACACGGAGCGGTCCAGCCAGCCCCTATCCCGTTGGCTGGTGTTTAGCTGTTCGGTCCCGCCCACTCCCGACATCACTGCCGAGTTTTGACAGCTGGTCTCTGCAAGCAGTTACATTACATGACAGTTTCACGCACTTACAAACACTGACTGCCCAATGTGAAACTTACCTCTCTCCTCTATCAGTGCCAATTGGTGCCACCTATCAGTGCCACACTGCCATCTGTCATTGCAGCATTTCACAGCAGATCTTGGGAGACAGCCGGCATGCAGCTACACCAACACACAGGGGGTGATTAGGGTGTGCCCAGGCACACCCGGTGCGCACCTATGCTTAACACAATTCACATTAAAGAATATGTAAACCCAAAATTTCATATTCCTGATATGTGCCTGCTGTACCATATACTTGAAAAAGTATCCTGTTCTCTTTGTATTGCTTCCTTTGTGTGAAATCCCGGTTGTTCCTGCCAGTCCCTCTGCATTCCTAATAAAAACTGACCACCTTAAACAAAAGAGCACACCATGGTCAGTTCTCTAGCTATGCTGGGAACTCGGTGTGCTCTCCTCCAATGATCAGACTTGTCCTGACACCGCTCCCCTGCACAGTCATTCAATTGAAAGTTCAGCGTACTGCTGTTTCTCCTCCCTCAGCTGTTATGCAGCTGGGAACAGAGATTATGTGATCACGCATAAAAAAGGGGAAAAAGTGTTTTACAATGTTTTTTCAATATACACAAATGCTTTGCCTTTCATTTCAATTTTAAACTGAATGCAAAGCGTGTTAATTGCACATGTGTTCAACAAAACATAACTGACCAGGCTGGTGTGGATGGATGGGCCTTCAGAATTTGAATCGCTTAAATGCTATACAGTTCAAATGGTGTTTGCGATATTTAGGTAATATTTGATCTAATTTATTGTATATGAATACAGTCTGGAGCATTATTTAGGGGCACGTTTTTTTTTTCTCTTTATTGCTATATATTTACTGCACTTAGCTGTTTTTAATAAGTAAGCTGCCAAATGTTGAAAGCCAATTGTAGCACAATGGTTTTTGATTTATAGACAATTAAATGACAGAAGAACATATAATCTTCTTTAGCATACATTAACCAGCATTCACTGCATACATAGATTTTCCACAGGAGCAAATTGCTCTGAACAAGCCAAAAATATAAAAAAGCCACACAGTCATCACTTTGGTTTCCATGTACGTTAAAGGAAAAATGTAGCTCAATTCATCTTTTTCCTTATTGAAAGGACATTTTGTAACTTGAAAAACCGTATGTACGTTACATTTCTCAAAGCAAAACAAGATTTATAATGCATGTGCACTTTTTTTCCAGCTTCATGGTCATTTAGTAAATGCAATTGCTGTTTGAACTTTTGACTGCTGAGTACATGAGCACATCAGCTCACTCGTAGCTAATATGGGCTTCCTGTGGCTTTCTTACCATCCTATGACATCACATGCATTGGCAACATTTGTAAGCCGTTGGGAGAATATACTCATACAAAGCACTGTGGGTGTTGAATCAAGATTCGCAGTCAAATTATCTGTCACCTACTTTCAGCTAAAACTGCCAGTTCAAGGTTATGTGTTGTGTAATTATAGATTATTATATACTGTAGAGCAGGGGGTCTCTAAACATCCTAATGAGAGGGCCAGTTTACTGTCCTTTAGACTTAAGCTGGGCTGGACTGTGGTTATTGGGAGTAGAAAAGGTCTGGACATCGGTGGGAATAAACAATGCCCCAACTTTGGTGTCAGTGGGAGGAACTGTGCCCCATCATTGGTGTCATTGGGTCCCATTGTTGGTGTCACTAAGAGGAGTTGTGCCCTATCGTTGTGTCATTGGGAGGAATTCTGCCCCTTCATTTGCGCTAGTGGGGGGAATTAGGTCTGGACATCGGTGGGAATAAACAATGCCCCATCTTTGGTGTCAGAGGGAGGAACTGTGCCCCATCATTGGTGACATTGGCCCCCATTGTTGGTGTCATTGAGAGGAGTTGTGCCCTATCGTTGTGCCATTGAGAGGAATTCTGCCCCTTCATTTGCGCTAGTGGGTGGAATTAGGCCCCATTGTTGGTATCAGTGGATGGAAAGGGCCCAATAAAAGCAAGCAATTGGCCGCAGTTTGGAGACCACTGATAAAGAGTAACATATAAAGAGTCAGATAGCAGAAAACAAAAAATTAGAACTCAAATTATGCTGATGACTTTTTGGCACATATAAAGCGTTAAAGTAAAATTTCTGTTTAATTAAAAAGCTTGATATTCTCCTAAAATAAATTCTGTAAGAAATCTCACCAATTAACACTTTACTTGCAGTGGGAGCGTAGTTTAGCAGTTACGCAATCTGTTCTAGCTGACATCACAAACTGATTACCAGGTAAAATAATGATTGAGAATGACAAATTCCAACCCTACTCATTAAAGATAGTGAGTGCTCAGTGAATGTTTATTGACTTTTCACAGCACAAAATGCTTAGTAATAAAATGAGCAACTCAGCCAAGTGTGATTTTTTGAATTTTCTAGGTGCAAACCTATTCAATTAACCTGCTGTAAATGTGCTCACAATTTAGCAAATGCATAATTATTCACAATTGCTGTTCTTAAAAGCACATTGGTCTTTTTTTGTTACAAAAGATATGAAAAGTCAGTCATCAAAGTTGATATTTTAGTTTTTGGTAAATGCTGGAAAATTAAAGCAGGACTAAACCCTCCTATCCGTTACAGCCAAGTAAGCTCCCATCTTAGCCTCCATCTGATTTGCAGTTGCCAGGGTGCTGCACATAAGATTAGTTATGACACCAGCTATTTGATAGCTGGTCGATTTGATGACTAGCAGTGGCGTCGGGAGGGGGGGCTGGAGCCCCGAGTGTGCCCCCGAAAAGCCCTGGGTCTCGATAATCCTTATAACATTATTAGCCCCCTGCCGTTTCCACAGGCAAGGGGAACAATCTCCCGCTTATGCAGCGCGGCCAAGTGATGTACAAATAGTCCCGCCTCCGGGACCCGGCTCCTATGATGGACGTCCCACTGGTCCAATGCCGAGAACGCGGGACGTGTGATGTCCATCATAGGCGCTGTCGGGTCCAGGAGGAGGCAGGAATGACACTGCGGCCACGCTGGGCACTGGGAGATCCCCACTCGCTCTGTGTAAATGGGTAGGCAGCGGAGCAGCTCTCCAATCCTGGCTCTCTCTCCCTGGTGCATGCAGCCTGCTATGGAGTGGTCGGAATGAGATGGGCTACACCACACAGGTAAGGCTGTGCTGCAGGAGAGTCAAGAGGTCACCTGTCACAGGGGGGGGTCAGTGTAGGTGTCAGGGGGGGTCAGTGTAGGTGTCAGGGGGGCGTCAGTGTAGGTGTCAGGGGGCGTCAGTGTAGGATGTCAGGGGGCGTCAGTGTAGGGTGTCAGGGGGCGTCAGTGTATGTGTCAGGGGGTCAGTGTAGGTGTCACGGGGATCAGTGTAGGTGTCAGGGGGATCAGTGTAGGTGTCAGGGGGGTCAATGTATGTGTCAGGGGGGTCAATGTATGTGTCAGGGGGATCAGTGTATGTGTCAGGGGGATCAGTGTATGTGTCAGGGGAGACAGTGTATGTGTCAGGGGAGACAGTGTATGTGTCAGGGGGGACAGTGTATGTGTCAGGGGGGACAGTGTATGTGTCAGGGGGATCAGTGTATGTGTCAGGGGGGTCAGTGTATGTGTCAGGGGGGTCAGTGTAGGTGTCAGGGGGGTCAGTGTAGGGGTCTGTTAGGTCAGTTTAGTGGTCAGCATGGGTGGGCACTGGTGAGCCAGGCAGCAACCAGCAAGTGAGCCTAACCCCCCCACCAAGCAGTCAATACCCCAATTACCCCCCCCCCCCGCTGCCGGGCTTGAACTTCGGGCTGAAGCCCCTGGTCTTTTTCACACCTAGCGACGCCCCTGATGACTAGACAGTTTGGTTGAGATCACAAGCAACTGTCAAAGTTATAATGCATTACTAATCTTCAATTTAACTGTTTTGGAAAATAGTTAAATCGGTGGATTTTGCTCTGGTTTAAAGGAGAAGCATGGCCAAAGCTTTTTTTTGACCACACTTCTCCTATGGATCACAGTAATGCAGTTCGTTGTGCACTCCTGTGATCTGGTTTCAGGGCTGAAGCCCGCTGGTAGCTGACATCTGTGACAGCATGCAGGTAAAATCACCAGGTTGCATCCAGGATGGAAGGTATATATGTCCTAGATTCAGGCTTTATGCCGATTTATACCACTAGGGGGAGTGCGGGGAGTCTTGCAGGGGAAGAGTTAATGAGCCCAGCTGAAGTAAGTGGGCTCGTTAGGGCCTCTACAAGAACTCCCAGCATGCTAAGGGAGATGCTCAAACCTGGAACCAGATCTGTGTGGATAGTCTGGGGAGTGTGATCTCTGTGCGGTGAGCCAAAGCCTGTGTGGTTATTGCTGAGAACTTCAAAAAAACAGGGAGCTAGGGACTGGGACAGCACAAGGCTGTACCCAGTTGTTAGTTAGGGACACCAACGTGTGTAGTGAGCGGTCAAGTTGACCAGGATTTCTTTTCATGTTTCTTTTGTTTTTGCTGTATTTTTTTTGTCTGTATATAGTTCAAATAAAACCACACCCTTTTGTTTTCTCCTACCACTGTCTGTTGTGCCTGTTTTTGTGTGGTGAACCCATCCAGGGGGTCACACACACCCGCAGCTGAGCTAACCCCCTCACAGTTGGTGGAGAACCAGTGGCAGTTTTTTTAAGGCCAGCATGGAGGAGATACTGAAACAGCTGGCTCTAGCAAATGCCAATCAGCAGCAGACAAATGCAGGTTTGCAAAAGAGCCTTGTAGCCCAGCAGCAAGCTCATCAACAGAGCCTTGCAGCCCAGCAGCAAGCTCATCAACAGAGCCTTACAGCCCAGCAGCAGACAAATGCAACTTTGCAACAGAGTCTGGAAGCTCAGCAACAAGCCCAGCAGCAATCTGAGGCCCGCTTCAAAGACTTGTTACAGAAGCAAGAACAGAGACTACAGCAACAAATGGAAACGTTAATGCAGCAACGTCCGCAGACCAGTGAGGCAAGTAGTTCCACTAATACTGCGTCCTTTGGGGTGAGTCGTTTATTGACAAAAATGACTGGAGAGGATGATCCAGAGGTGTTTTTGACCACATTTGAAAGGACTGCTGAAAGAGAAAAGTGGCCTAAGGAGCAGTGGGCTGGACTGGTGGCTCCTCTGTTAACTGGTGAATCACAGAAAGCTTACTATGACCTAGAGCCTGACCAAGCAAAAGACTATGTGATGCTAAAAACTGAAATATTGGCACGGCTGGGTGTCACCCTGGCTGTCCGGGCTCAGCGTGTGCATAACTGGACTTTCCGGCTTGGAAAACCCCCCAGGTCTCAAATGTATGATCTCATTCACCTGAGCAGGAAGTGGCTACAGCCAGAGACTTTGTCCGCACCAAAGATTGTGGAACGTGTTGCGATGGATCGTTTCTTGAGAGCTCTTCCTACTGCCATCCAAAGATGGGTAAGCCATGGAGACCCAGAAACGGCCGATAAGCTTGTGGATCGTGTAGAGAAGTACTTGGCTACAGAGAACCTGACTGCCTCTTCCAGAGACTCACGGACTTTCCACCCTAAGACCAGACCATCCCCAGTGGCGGGTAAGATGATTCCAAGGGGTGAGGGTGGAGAGAGTGAGAGGGTGGGAGTTCTACCCAAGGTTTGGCGAGAACAGCCTGGGAAGTCAGGGGTTCAAGAGGCAGCAAGAAGGATTGTTTGTTACCGCTGGCGACAAGAGGGACATATTGCAGCAAATTGCCCGGTTGTGGATGAACCCATGCAATGTGACTTTCTAACGGACAGACGTCAGTCGCTGTTTGCGACAGTCGCATGCACTGCCATGCGGGGAACTGAGAAACATTTATGCAAAATGTGTGTTAATGGTAGAAATGTTGTTGTATTGCTGGATTCAGGTAGCCTCGTGACACTGATAAAGGCTGAATTAGTTACTACAGAGGTCTCTGGGAATAACAAGGTAGCTGTTATTTGTGTGCATGGGGACACCCGAGAGTATCCGGTGACTACAGTGTGTTTTGAGACCCCCAAAGGTACCCTCTCTCATCGGGTGGGATTAGTGTCTCACTTGCCTCATGATGCCATTGTGGGAAGGGATTTTCCAAAGTTCTGGGAACTATGGGATTGTCCTGAGCCCCCCAATGGTGCCCCTATATACCAGGAATGTGATAGCCAGAATTCCTCGGAGAGTGGTGAGGACTCTCCAGAATTTCCCTTGTCGGTATTGGCAGGGGAGACTCGAGAAACTGGGGAGGAGCCAACATCCTCAGACGAAAACCTGCCGTCTGTGGAGTTTTCTGATCTCGAGGTTCACAAGGAAAATGTTGCCACAGAACAGTTAAAAGACCCCACCCTAATAAAGGCACGGGAAAACGTAGTGAAAATAGATGGCGAGTTAGTGAACCCAGATGAGACCTGCACTTACCCATACTTCATCGTGGAAAAGGACCTATTGTATCGGGTCGCTAAAAGGGCAGAAGAAACCATTGAGCAGCTTGTGGTGCCCAAACCTTACAGGAAGTTGGTGTTAGAGTTGGCCCATGGGCACATTCTTGGAGGTCATCTGGGGACAGAGAAAACCAGAGAGAGAGAGTATTGCAGAGATTCTATTGGCCTGGGGTCATGAAGGAAACAGAAAATTATTGTTCCTCCTGCCCTGTGTGTCAGAGGTCGGCACCGATGCCACATTTCCGTAACCCGCTGGTACCTCTTCCCATCTTTGAGAGGATCGCAATGGATTTGGTAGGTCCGATAATGAAGTCCGCTAGGGGGCACCAGTACATCTTGGTTATAATGGACTATGCCACCCGTTATCCGGAAGCGATTCCTCTCTGAAATACCTCGGCCAAAACCATAGCCAAAGAGCTATCTCTTGTTTTTAGCCGTGTGGGTATTTGTAAGGAACTGCTTACGGACCAAGGTACACCCTTTAGGTCCTGGGTTATGAAAGAGCTGTGCAAGTTGTTCAAAGTGACACAATTGCGTACATCTGTGTATCACCCCCAAACAGATGGGTTGGTTGAAAGATTCAACAAAACTCTAAAACAAATGTTAAAGAAGGTGGTGGATAAAGATGGAAAGGATTGGGACTGTCTAATTCCCTATTTAATGTTTGCTATTAGGGAGGTACCCCAATCCTCTACGGGTTTCTCACCCTTTGAGTTACTCTATGGGAGACACCCAAGAGGGCTGTTGGATATCGCCAAGGAAACTTGGGAAAGTGAGAGTTCTCCCCACAGGAGTGTGATTGAGCATGTCGCCCTGATGCAAGATAGAATTGCACAGGTAATGCCAATCGTAAAGGACCATTTGGCCCAAACGCAGTTGGCACAGCAGAGAGTGTACAACCATGGAGCCAAGACCCGGACCTTTTCCCCGGGGGATAAGATATTGGTACTTGTCCCTACAGTTGAAAGCAAGTTCCTCGCCAAATGGCAAGGCCCCTACGAGATAATGGAAAAAGTGAGCGAAGTGAATTACAAGGTCAGACAACCAGGAAGGCGAAAGCCCAAACAGATCTGTCACATTAATCTGTTGAAAGCCTGGAGGGATAGGGAATCCCTAGTCGCAGAAACTTTGTCACCAGCTCAGTCTGATTGCGTGATTCCTGAGGTTGGAATAGCAGTCACCTTGTCAAACCCCCAACAACAGGAGGTTAAGGAGTTTGTGCTTCGCAACAAGGAGGTTTTCTCTGAGCTGCCGGGACAAACGTATGGGGTAGAGCATGATATTATTACCCCGCCCGGTGAAAGGGTGAAGCTAAAACCCTATCGGATCCCAGAGGCCCGACGGGAGGCAATACGTGAGGAAGTACAGAAAATGCTTAAGTTAGGGGTGATAGAGGAATCCCAAAGTGATTGGTCAAGTCCCATAGTGTTAGTGCCTAAACCGGATGGGAGCTGGCGATTTTGTAACGATTTCCGACAACTGAACAAAGTTACAAAATTTGACACCTACCCCATGCCACATATAGATGAGTTGGTCGACCGGTTGGGAACAGCCCGATACATGACAACTCTTGATCTCACCAAAGGGTATTGGCAAATTCCCCTGGCCAAGTCGGCCAAGGAGAAAATCGCATTTGTAACCCCAGACGGGGCGTTCCAATATAAAAGAATGCCGTTCGGTTTACAGAATGCGCCGGCAACATTCCAGCGGAAAATGGACCAGATACTGAGGCCCCATCAGAAGTATGCTGCGGCTTACCTAGAGGATGTAATTATCTATAGCACAGATTGGGCCTCACATCTGCCAAAAGTGCAAGCAGTCCTAGACTCTATCCAGGAAGCTGGGTTTACGGCCAACCCCAAGAAGTGTACCATTGGACAGGAGGAGGGCAAGTATCTTGGGTACACCATTGGGAGGGGAGTAATAAAACCCCAAGTCAATAAAGTTGAGGCCATACAGAATTGGCCGCGTGCCAACAGCAAGAAGCAGGTACGAGCCTTTCTGGGAATCGCTGGTTATTATCGGCGATTCATTCCCCACTTTGCTTCTCAGGCTGTGCCCCTAACCAACCTGACAAAAGGGAAGGAGTCTGTCATGGTTAAATGGACCCCAGAGGCTGAGGCAGCATTTCAATTCTTAAAAAAAGCCTTATGTAGCCAGCCAGTGTTGTACTCACCAGACTTCTCTAGGAACTTTGTCGTACAAAGTGATGCATCCGACATTGGGTTAGGAGCAGTATTGTCCCAGGTCTGGAACGGGGAAGAGCACCCAGTCATTTACCTCAGCAGGAAATTGAACTCCCATGAGGTAAATTATGCCACGATTGAGAAGGAGTGTTTAGCGGTGAAGCGGGCTCTAGATTCCCTTTGGTACTATCTGCTAGGTAGGCACTTTGACATGATTACTGATCAGGCTCCTTTAAAGTGGATGGCTCAAAACAAAGAGACAAATAGAAGAGTAAATAGGTGGTTCCTGGCCCTACAGGAATTCAACTTTACGGTAAAGCATCGCCCTGGCGTTCAAATGGGGAATGTGGATGCTTTGTCTCGAGTACATGCATGCCTGATTGCTTGTGTTTCAACCCCAAGGTTAAAACAAGAGGGGGGGTATGTGACAGCATGCAGGTAAAATCACCAGGTTGCATCCAGGATGGAAGGTATATATGTCCTAGATTCAGGCTTTATGCCGATTTATACCACTAGGGGGAGTGCGGGGAGTCTTGCAGGGGAAGAGTTAATGAGCCCAGCTGAAGTAAGTGGGCTCGTTAGGGCCTCTACAAGAACTCCCAGCATGCTAAGGGAGATGCTCCAACCTGGAACCAGATCTGTGTGGATAGTCTGGGGAGTGTGATCTCTGTGCGGTGAGCCAAAGCCTGTGTGGTTATTGCTGAGAACTTCAAAAAAAAACAGGGAGCTAGGGACTGGGACAGCACAAGGCTGTACCCAGTTGTTAGTTAGGGACACCAACGTGTGTAGTGAGCGGTCAAGTTGACCAGGATTTCTTTTCATGTTTCTTTTGTTTTTGCTGTATTTTTTTTGTCTGTATTGAGTTCAAATAAAACCACACCCTTTTGTTTTCTCCTACCACTGTCTGCTGTGCCTGTTTTTGTGTGGTGAACCCATCCAGGGGGTCACCCACACCCACTGCTGAGCTAACCCCCTCACACATCATAGAGGTGGTCCAGGCTCTAAAAAGATCCCAACCATATGGTCGGTATCTCCCCAGAAGCCTGGCTCGGCACCTGGCTTAGTCTCTTAGTTATCTGCTGAGAGCCTGAGCCAGCCACTCCCACCCCCTTCACTGCCCAGTGCTCCAGTGAGTACTGGAGGGGAAAGCAGAGAGTCAGAGACTGACAGTCCTGGCTCTCTGCTCAGAGCGGAGGGGGAGAACTCAGCGATCAGTGGTTGATCGCTCGGTTCTCACTACAGAGCCGGCAGGGGACAGATGCTGCATCAACCTGGATAAGTATAAATGTTTCGTTTTAAAAAAATCTGAACTTCTCTTTTAAGCTAGCTGACAGTTTCTTATATCTCTAAAGCTAAGATATATGCACTTGAGTTCCTAGATATCAACACCTGCTGTGGCCATTGGGCTTGGCAACACGCCCCCCACCCCACATTAGATTCCTTTTTTTTATTATGATATGATTAGAGTTGCCACCTCATCCCTTTAAACCCAACCACATACAGTATGAATTGCATAGGTTCTGAGGCTAATATAATGCACATAAGGCACCAAGTGAGTTTAATTACCACCTTAATCAGCCACAGAACCTGTGTAATTAACCACTAGATGACCAGCCACCACAGTTATACTGCGGCAGGTTGGCTTCCCTGGGCAAATTGCCGTAGGTATACATCGGCCGCCATTAAGACCACTAGGGGGAGTGCGTGCACGCGAACGCGGCGCGACCAAGGACCCGATGCACGTGACTGGCGGCCGCGATGTTCTCTCTTGAGACACACAGAACGGAGATCTTTCAAAGTAAACAGACATATCTCCGTTCTGTCAGGGGTGAGGAGACACATCTGTTGTTCATGCAAAGTAAGAACAGCGATATGTCTCCTCCTTCAGGCAGTCCCATCCCCCCACAGTTAGAATCACTCCCTAGGACACATATTTAACCCCTTGATCGCCCCCTAGTGTTAACCCCTTTCCTGCCAGTGACATTTATACAGTAATCGGTGACTATTTTTAGCTCTGATCGCTGTATAAATGTCAGTGGTCCCAAAAAAAGCATCCAATCTGTCTGCCGCATTGTCGCAGTCCCAATAAAAATCGCAGCTCGCCGCCATTACTAGTAAAAAATTAATGATAATAAAAATGCCATAAATCTATTCCCTATTTTGTAGACACTATAACTTTTGCGCAAACCAAACAATATACGCTTATTGCGATTTTTTTTTTTTTAACCAAAAATATCTAGAAGAATATATATTGGCCTAAACTGATGAAGATTTTTTTTTTAATTTTGGGGGATATTTATAGCAAAAAGTAAAAAATATATATTTTTTTCAAAATTGTCGCTCTTTTTTTGTTTATAACGCAAAAAAAAAAACACACAGAGGTGATCAAATACCACCAAAAGAAAGCTCTATTTGTGGGAAAACAAGGATGCAAATTTTGTTTGGGTAGAGCGTCGAATGACCGCGCAATTGTCAGTTAAAACGACACAGTGCCAAATTGTAAAAAGTGTTCTGGTCAAGAAGTGGGTAAAATCTTCTGGGGCTGAAGTGGTTAAGGGGGCAAATCCTTCTGGGGCTGAAGTGGTTAATATGTGTTCGGGTTTAAAGGGATGAGGTGGCAACCCTAGATATGATACATATTTATAGTATTATTTTTTTTATAGTTTAGAGCACTGGTTCTCAACTCCTGTCCTCAGGACCCACTAACAGGCCAGATTTTAAGTGTAGCGCCCCCCCAATATTTGGGGGCACTATGTGTCTATTTAGGGGTAGTCTGGGCCAGTAGTTGGGCTCAGACCAATTGATATTTCACTATTGCTTCTGCTCTGGGTGTGATACTGCCTGGTAGTAGTGTTCCCTTTTGCCTGTAGGTGGCACTGTCCCCACCGGCATAGGTTGAACCACAGGGGGTATCACAGCACCTTGGGTGTCCTCTCTCGGCAGCCGTGCAGTGGGCGTGGTGAACCTGCTGTGCATGCTGGGAGGGGGTACATAAGGGGCAGACGCCATTGGGGTTGTTGTCGTTCCTGGGGACCCATTGGTCCTGTGTGTGCGCCTCGTAGCCCGTATGGCACGGGGTGCGCGTGTTCTGGTCCCGGGCACCTTCAGCCCGAGGCCACATTGCTGCTTCTTAGGCCCGGCTCTGCTGGCTGGGGCCTATGTTTCAAGAAGGGATCCCAAAGCTACCCACCAACGGGGAGCCACGGTTTAGGAAAGGAGGCCAGGGGAGGATCAGTCCCAGAGGAGACTAGCGACGGTACTGCTGTCTCGGGAAGAGGCCTGGAAACTTGCCTAAGGAGGGATCCATAATTACCAGCCCTGCAATACGCCAATCTGGCAATAAAGGTTCTCTTCATTATTGCTTGGCTAGGAGGTTCGGGACTTTTAATCCTGTGGCAGAGGGTTCCCGATCGTATCCTTGATACAATACAAAGGAAAGATTGATTCGTGCTGCATTCCGGCTGCTAAGACCACTAAAGGGACTATCTGGGTGAGCAATACCCACTCAGGCTTGAGTGGCGACGAGTGCTGTTTAAGTGTTGCGTGTCTGAACCTTCCCCTGTGTATTTCTCTCTTGTATCCTACTCTTCCTCTAAAGTTCACCCAGCAAAGATAAAAATAAAGCCTTATGTCGCGTACACATGACCGTTTTTCCCGTCGAGAAAAATGTTGTTTTTTTTCCTTTGGACGAGAAAAACGATCGTCTGTGGGCTTTTTCTCGTTTTTCTCGGTGGGAAAAACGGCATTAATCACGAGGAGAAAAATTAGAACATGCTCTAATTTTTCTCGTCGTGATTCCCGTCGTTTTTTTCTGCGGCAGTTTTCCCATAGGGAAACACTGCCGCGGAGCCCACACACGGTCGTTTTTTTCGATCAAAAAAAAAATGTCATTTAAAACGGCCGTGTGTGGGGGGAACAAACTGTTCCTCGTTTTTCACGTCGATTTTCTCGACGGTGTTTTCACCGTCGAAAAAATCGATCGTGTGTACGCGGCATAACTGTTTTGGGTTTTACATTGTGTGGACATTGACTTTTCTGAAGACCTTTCTTACACCCCTGACAACGGAAGCCATGGAGGTAATTCGCAGACCCAACAAAATCCAGCAGCTCCCTTAATCTGGGTGTAAGTGCTACATAAGTATTACCTTGGGGAGATGAAACTAGAATACTGCAATCACTGAGCAGAAGGTGATAGAAGGACAATATAGTTGCTGGAGTATCCAAGACATCCGGAGCTGACTCAGTCCATCAGGCTGTATCTAACTATTACTTTTGACTAAATAACCCTTTAACCACTTCAGCTCTGAAAGATTTTACCCCCTTTATGACCAGGCCATTTTTTGCTATTTAGCACTGCTATATTTTAACTGGCAATTGCGCAATCATGCAGCGCTGTACCCAAACAAAATTTATATATTTTTTTTCACACAAATGGAGCTTTCTTTTGGTGGTCACCACTGGCTTTTTTTTCTTGTTTTATTATATAAAGGAAAAAAGACTGAAAATTGTGAAACAAAACAATGTTTTTTTTTTCTGATATAAAACGAAAAAATAAACAAAAATAAAATCTTTTCATCAATTTAGACCAAAATGTATTCTGCTACACGTCTTTTGTAAAAAATAAAAATAAACTCCCAATAAGTATATATTGATTGGCTTGCGTGAAAGTTATAGCGTCTACTATAATGATGTCACACACTAGCCCAGGCGTCATTCTGCACGAGCCGGTCGGATGGTCCCCTCCGCCGTTCTTTGTATTATTGCAATCTTACTTCTGGACACATGTGAGAGCATATTTGTTTTATTAAAAGAGATTTTGTTTAACTCTATTACACTATGTGGCTTCTTCTTATTTATATTTAACATGCCTGGCCAATAATTGTGTGGACATGGAGTACATACCAGACCTAAATTCCAGCAGAGGGGACACTGCAGCCATTCCTTACTGACGGAATCATTTGGCTAATGGGATACCTGATGATGAGAGCATCGGCTACTCGGGAGACATATTAAATGCTGTTTGATCTCTATAATTTGAGATCTCCACTGTCTGCTAAGAGACCAACATTTATATAGTTTGGAAGAACACTTTATTTGCACTGGAGCACCTTATATGAGTTTGGAGCACTGAGCACTTTTTGAAACACCCGGATAAATATGGATTCAATGATTATGGACATTTTTTGATTAAATGGTTATTTATTATGAAATGTTGTACACATAAGTTTATGAGATGCATTCTGTATAATTCTTATCTTAATACTTTGCACATGTTTGGGCATTCACTTAAAGGGATAGCGTACTATATTTTTTTACATGCTTTGGACATGTAGCCAAGCACTGTGGTCGGCCTGAATCCAAAAGTACCCACAGGCCACTGTTAAACTAGTGGCTCCAGGGGGCAGAGGGATGACCCCCGGGACCATCAGCACAAGGTCACATCAGATCAGAGGATTTGGTCATGCCAAGTTCAGTAGGGAACACACTCGTCAGTGGATAAGATCATGGAGCGAGTAGCAATTGTGGTGACCCTCTGCCCAGTGAGTTCAACGGTACCTATTGTTTTGGGCATGAATGTACTGAAGGACTTGGACTTTACGCACTTACAGGCCAGGTTTGAAAATTTAGGCTGGCATTCAGGCTATGGTCTGCAAGCTGTCTGGCTCAATGTGATCTGGGCTTATGAGGCCTACCAGAGGGCAGTGAGCAAGTGGGAGTTGGGGCAGCCTGAGCAAGTGGGACTTGTCCGCATGGCTCCCAAGCAAAAGCTACTCCCGGCACCACAAGAGGTAGTCTGGTCTCTGCCCATTGGGGCTCACAAGAAATTACAAGGGGCCACAGTAATGGTGGAATGCCTCAAAGATCTAGTGGGGTCAAGGACTTGATTCGCAACAATCTATAGAGCGTGGTAATTCAGTAAAGCCATAGTGCATGGGCTGCCCCCGTGGTCCTGGTGCAAAAGAAGGACAAAAGTCTGCGATTCTGTGTGGACTTCTGCAAGCTAAATGCCTATACCCACCAGGATGCCTACCCTTTACCTAGGATGGAGGAGTAATTTATGGCTCTGGGCCAAGCCAAGTATTTCTCCACCATCTACAGGGCAAGAGGCTACTGGCAAGACTCAGTGAAAGACCAAGATTGTGAAAAGACTGCATTTATCACACCCTAATCAGGTTGAGAAGCAGACCTTTCCTCCAACTCTGGTATAAGACAAGATCTCAGAGGGTACCAACCCCATCAAGAGACTTCTCCGTCTGAGAGCCTGTGTGCCAAGTGGCGATTGCTCTGCCAAACCTGCCGGAGATAGAGAGACACATGACTCCATGGATGTCCCACCAGCTCCCGATGAATAGTACCTTCCTCCTTTCATGCTAAAACCTCCTGCCCCTACAGACTTGGAAGAAGAAGGCCCCAGTACAGCATTTATGGGTGGTCCAGAAGTCCCTGCGGGCTTAGTTGACTGTCTTGACTCTTCGGAAGAGTCAGCCTTAGCCTGGGTAAAAGGAGTATGGCTGACCCTGTTGAGCCCCGTCCACCTGAGGCTCCAGAACTTCGCGCTGCAGATGACTACTTGAGAGATAACTCCAGCGGGGACACTGAGTTCCAAAGCCCCACGCAGATTAACCATGGCCAGCTCCCTGCAAAGTGCTCTGATTATGTTGTTAGAACGTTTCCTAATTATATTTTCAGTTTTCATGTTGTTCTTTACTGAATTCTGATGCTACGGCCGCATCTATCAAAGAAGGGGGTGGGGGGAGTGTAGACAGGTGCATTTTATTTTCTCCACTGCAGGTGGCACGCAACCACAGTGACATTGCAGAGGGAGAGGAAGTCAAGAGGAATCTAGCTCCTCTATGGTTTCCTGGGTCACAGGGGACAGCTATCTGGTTAGACACTGACACCCCATGTGACTGTGGTGGCTATCTTGGGTCAGGCAGAGTCTACTTAAGATCCTGGCTCCCGGGCATGGCACACACTTCGTGTGTGGCTAGAGTAGGGACAGGTCTCAATGACAGTGCTTAGTATCACGGAAAGGTTCCAGAGAAGTAGGGAAAGTGCAGGGACATGCCATCCTACCTGGAAGCCTCCCCACTTGGGTATGGACCAGCCAGGCCGCATTCCACTCCTCGAGACAGATGTAGTCGGCACACCTGAGACCTTCTGCTACTGACACATTGCTGTCACATCTTGTGAGTGCTCCTGGTCGGGTTGCTTTCCTGTTGGGCTTGTTGTGTATTGACAACAGTAAAGTTAGCCCAATTTTTTTTATATTGTAAAAGATAATGTTACGTCGAGTAATTTGATACCCAACATGTCACGCTTCAAAGTTGCGCCCGCTCATGGAATGGCGACAAACTTTTACCCTTAAAAATCTCCATAGGCGACGTTTAAAAAAATTCTACAGGTTGCATGTTTTGAGTTACAGAGGAGGTCTCACATGTGTGGTTTGAACACCGTTTTCATATGGGGGCGCTGCTCACTTATGCGTTCGCTTCTGCGCACAAGCTCGTCTGGATGGGGCTTTAAAAAAAATATTTTTTTTTCTTATTTATTTTACTTTATCTTATTTATTTTGACACTGTTTTTAAAAAATAAATACATTTGGGTCATATTTATTCCTATTACAAGGAATGTAAACATCCCTTGTAATAGAAAAAAGAATGACAGGTCCTCTTAAATATGAGATCTGGGGTCAAAAAGACCTCAGATCTCATATTTGGACTAAAATGCAATAAGAAAAAAAAAAAAAAAAGTCCCTTTAAGACCTATGGGCGGAAGTGTTGACGTCGCTTCCGCCTTGCAGTGATATGAAGTTGGGTGGGAGCCATCTTCCCCTCACTCATCTCTATACACACCAAGGGAGAGGACAGGATCGCCTCCGCCGCTGTCGAGGGCTCCGGTAAGTGGCGAGGGGCACCGGAGAGTGGCGGGAGAGGGGCCCGCCGATAAAAGTGATCTCACGGCGTATCCGCCGCAGAGACCACTTTTATCTTGTAGCGGACCGCCTGCTGGAAAAGAGGATACCGGGGTTATGGTAGCTAGCTGCTACCATAACATCGGTACTCCTCTTCAAACAGCCGCCGAAAAACTGCGACGGGCAGTCCGTAAGTGGTTAAATACGTATTTTCACAAAACGTGCACATGAGCATACAGGAAGATTAAAGTTGTTTGAAAGTCTGAGCTAAAAAGCTAAAAATGAAGATAAAAATTATTTTGGTACCTAAAGGTCACTTTAGGAACAAATTTTGATTCAAGGTTACCCTTTAATGTTGACTTGATAAATCCCTGCGCCTAGATAGAAGTATTAGATTGAAAAAATATACACAACTATTTAGTTACACAAAGGGCAAATTGATAAAGCAATTTTTCTTTTATTAATATTATTTATTTTATCTATTCTTCGCTGCTAGAAGTGAGGAAAATTTTAGTGTTATCAAATGTATCCCAAATGGACATCCACTATTTATACCATTCAGCCCTTTTTCCACCTACATATTAACCACTTCCCGCCCAGCCTATAGCAAAATGACGGCCGGGCGGTGGTTGCGTTATCCTGACTGGGCGTCATATGACGTCCTGCAGGATAACAGCCGCCGCGCGCCCGGGGGGCGCGCATCGCGGCGATCGGTGGTGCGGTGTGTCAGTCTGACACACCGCTACACCGATCTCGGTAAAGAGCCTCCGTCGGAGGCTATTTACCACGTGATCAGCCGTGTCCAATCACGGCTGACCACGATGTAAACAGGAAGAGCCGTTGATCGGCTCTTCCTCACTCGAGTCTGACAGACGTGAGTAGAGGAAAGCCGATCGGCGGCTCTCCTGACAGGGGGGGTTCGCGCTGATTGTTTATCAGCGCAGCCCCCCCGCGGATGCCCACACTGGACCACCAGGGAAGCGGGCAGCATGTGGATGGCCAGGTATGTACCCCATGGCCATCCACACATAAAGAAATATGTGCAATAGATGCCAATCAGTGCCCACAAATGGGCACTGACTGGCAACATTATGGATGAAAAAAAAATGTGATGCCCAGCAATGCCACCCATCAGTATCATCAGTGCCACCCATCAGTGTCCATCATTGTCCATGAGTGCCACCTCTCAGTGCCCATCCATGCCCATCAGTGCCCACCTATCAGTGCCCACCAGTGCCCATCTGTGCCACCTCTCGTGCCACCCATAAGTACCCATCAGTGCCGCCTATGAGTGCCCATCAGTGCCGCCTATGAGTGCCCATCAGTGCTGCCTATGAGTGCCCATCATTGCCGCATACCAGTGCCACCTATCAGTGCCCATCAGTGCCGCCTATGAGTGCGGCCTATCAGTGACCATCATCAGTACCCATCAGTGCCACCTCATCGGTGCCGCCTTATCAGTGCCCATCAGCGCTGCCATATCAGTGCCCGTCCTTGAAGAAGAAAACTTACTTATTTACAAAAAAAATTAACAGAAACAAAGAAAAACTTTATTTTTTTCAAAATTTTCGGTCTTTTTTTATTTGTTGCGCAAAAAATAAAAATTGCAGAGGTGATGAAATACCACCAAAAGAAAGCTCTATTTGTGGGAACAAAATGATAAAAAATTTGTTTGGGTACAGTGTAGCATGACCGCGCAATTGTCATTCAAATTGCGACAGCGCTGAAAGCTGAAAATTGGCCTAGGCAGGAAGGTGAATAAGTGCATGGTATTGAAGTGGTTAATGATCTCCCAGTGTGATCACCTTAGCGGGCCTTCATATCATTAGCAGGGTCACAGTGAAAGTAGGAGCAGTACTGGTATCAGTGTGGCCTGGTGGTCATGAAGACACACTCACTAGGATATGTCACCAGCCCTGGGGAATTTCTGCAAGCGGATCTGACATCTGGCATGTCCAGCATAAACAAAACATACTACTAGGCAGATGGTGTGTGACTGACCTGTGTTTTGGGTTTGACATCAAATCAACTTTAGAAACCCTTAAAAATCACATGTGGATATTTAAACACTGGGAATCAATTAAATTAGATTCACGTAAAGCATATAAATTGATAAAAAGGCAATATGATCTTCAAAGTTTACAGAAGTCATTCATTGTGTCATTTATAGGGTAATGGAAAGCATGACAAAGGTCCTCCTTGTTAGACCTGGTAATGCGAGTTACATCGGATTCGGCAGTAATCTTTACTTGGCCTAAAAAAGCAAACCAAGCATTTTCCATGTTTTCTGAACTATTATAGACTCATGGAGTGGAAGATCAGTGGGTGGTGAGACATCCCACAAGGGTGATCTTCTTCCCAGCATGGCCAATGAATAGGTGGGCTGTATTCTCATACCACTTTAGTTATAGAATACAGAACAGTAGGAGGTTGTTTAGAAAATTCATGATTTACTGAGCAGCATTTGTTACAACAATCTAGATGACCATAGATGGTGCGATTTTCTTCACCGACAGGAAACAAAATAGCTTGATTCCCCCATTAACACAGAAATCCCTCCCGCAGAGCTATTGTGGTCTCCTGGCCAGAAGAACAGTTATGCCTTGTACGCACGATCGGAATTTCCGATGAAAAAAGTCAGATGGACTTGTTTCATCGGAAATTCCGATCGTGTGTGGGCCCCATCGGACTTTTTTACATCGGTGTTTAGAAATAGAACATGTTTTAAATTTGTTCGATGGAAAAAAAAATAAAAAGATAGGAAATTCCTATCGTCTGTGTGGAACGCCGACGGAGAAAAAAATCCATGCATGCTCAGAATCAAGTCGACACATGCTAGGAAGCATTGAACTTCATTTATCTCGGCTCGTCTGAGTGTTTTATGTCACCGCGTTTTGGACGGTCGGAATTTAGTCTGGCAGTGTGTATGCAAGACAGCTTGAACGGAATTTCGATGAAAAATTCCATCGGATTTTAGACTATCGGATACTCCGATCGTGTGTACATGGCATAAGTGATTATTTATAGTGGCTATAGCCGCTGGCAAGGATCGCATGAAAAATCTGACAGGCTGATTTTACCCAAGTTGATCGATCGATCAACTTGGGTATAATTGGCCTGCCCATACGCGATTTGAATCTTGACGGGTCCCTGCTGAACCGACCAAGATTCTAATGCCTGCGTACACACGGTCGCAATTTCTGACAACAAATGTTCGATGTGAGCTTGTTGTCGGAAAATCCGACCGCGTGTAGGCTCCATCGGACATTTGCTGTCGGAATTTCCGACAACAAAAATTTGAGAGCTGGTTCTCAAATTTTCCGACAACAAAAGTTGTTGTTGGAAATTTCGACTGTGTGTACACAATTCAACGCACAAAAATTCTACGCATGCTCGGAATCAATTCGACGCATGCTCGGAATCATTGAGCTTAATTTTTCTCGGCTCGTCGTAGTGTTGTACGTCACCGCGTTCTTGACATTCGCAATTTCCGACAACATTTGTGTGACCGTGTGTATGCAAGACAAGTTTGAGCCAACATCCGTCGGAAAAAAATCCACGGTTTTGTTGTCGGCATGTCCTATCGTGTGTACGCAGCATTACAATCTATTTCCATCACAGCACTTGCAGCTTTCAGAACATGTGTAATAAAGAATAGAAATGTAGAACAAAGCTAGAGCTAAACTCCTTCGGGTCTCGATGTAAACATGAATAAGGACTCCACAAATCTTATGTTTTATTTATCGATCATAAGTACACAAATTAATATTGAAATACAGAATGATGAAAACTTCTACTAATTATCACACAATGTTAATGACCGATCCAATGATGCGATTTCTAAAAAAGTCATCACAGATTTCCTACCAGGCGCCCCTAATCATGGGTCCAGTAGTACTTAAAGCGGAATTCCACCCAAATTTGGAATTTCCGCTAAATCCACTCCTCACCCCCTTACATGCCACATTTGGCATGTCATTTTTTTTTGGGGGGGGGGAGTGGGGGCTTCAGTAAGAGTGGGACTTCCTGTCCCACTTCCTCCTTCCGCCCTGGGGCCGCCTAGGCGATACGTCCTATCGCCTTGTGGCGGCCCCTCCCTGTAGGCAATCACCTGGGACGTGACAGGTCCCAGGCGATCGCCTGTCCGCTCAGAGAGCGCTGCGCCGTTTGCGCATTCGCAGTGAGTGCCCGGCTGTGAAGCCGAAAGCTGTCACGGCTGGGTGCCCACACTATGAATGGAGACGCCGGCGGAGAAGGGGGGAGAGGAGCGAAGCGTCGCTGGACAGTGGAACAAGTAAGTGTATGTTTATTAAAAGCCAGCAGCTACACTTTTTGTAGCTGCTGACTTTTAATAAACATAAAAAAAGGCTGGAACTCCCCTTTAATACTCTTGCTACCCTTGTATGTAATGTGCGCATGCAATGCGTTCTCTGCTTCTCTAGTTGCAGTGCCTGAGTGTGCCAGAGCAGCCACTGGGGGGCACACTTGTAGTGCCCAGCCCGTGCTACAAATGGCAGGAACGGAGGGACAGCAGTTTCTGCTGAGAGGCCCCCCTCCCAAGTGCTGCATATGTAATGGCAAGCAGCAGTGGCATTTGAAAATAAGGAGCTCTGGTATGTATTATTCCAGGGATCTGGAATTGCATAGGGTTCTTTTTGTTTGTGAAATATTGCTAAAGGTGAACTTACACTTTAAAGTGGTTGTAAATCCTCACCTTGTAAAATAACCCATTTGCTTTAAAATAGAGATGAAAGGCAATACATTTGTGTATAGATATATCTAAATAAAACAGTTTTTATAATAGTTAAATAGTTTTTTCCCCTTTTTTATAAGTGATCACATTCCCTCCGTTTTCAGCTGCATAAGAGCATCTGGAGGAGGAGAAGCAGCCCAGTGAATGGTTGTTTGGGGGGGGGGGGGGGGAAGTGGCAGGACAAGTCTGTTAATTGGGGGAGAGCAGGCTAATTCTCAGCATAGCTGAAGAACTGACCATGGTGTTTACTCCTGCTTAGTGTGGTCAGTTTGTATTAGGAAGCAGAGGGTCTGGAAGGAACACCAGGGATATCACACAAGGGAAACAATACCTTTTTCATATAAGTACATGGCGCAGCAGTCGCATATCAGGAATTTGAAAAGTTGGGTTTACATATTCTATAAAGTTTGAAAAAGAAAGATATATGCAGACTAGTTGCCATGCACAGCTTCTCTAGATTCTGGCTGCTCCAGTTTTGACAAAAATCCCCTTATTGTATTTAACATTGTTGTTTGCCTTTTGTCCTAAATGAAGCTTATCAGCTATTTAAGCCAAAAGGGGTTATCAGTGACAGTGGTTGTATTCTTCTGGGGGATTACTGGGCAGGAAGTCATGTGCTGTCATTGTAATACATCCCCTTCATTCACACACACAAACACACATGCCATGCTTTCATATATTAAAAAATATATATTTTTGATGAAATACACAATTTTAATCCAAAAAGGCATAATGGCAGACATGGAGGAAGTCTAAGCAGTTAAACAGTTACATAGTTACATAGTTACATAGTTAGTCAGGTTGAAAAAAGACAAAGTCCATCCAGTTCAACCATAAAAATAAAAAAAATATCGTACAATCCCATATACCCAATTCTATACCCACAGTTGATCCAGAGGAAAGCAAAAAACCCCAGCAGAGCATGATCCAATTTGCTACAGCAGGGGAAAAAATTCCTTCCTGATCCCCCGAGAGGCAATCGGATATTCCCTGGATCAATTTTACCTATAAATGTCAGTACCCAGTTATATTATGTACATTTAAGAAAGAATCCAGGCCCTTCTTAAAGCAATCTACTGAGCTGGCCAGAACCACCTCTGCAGGGAGTCTATTCCACATTTTCACAGCTCTTACTGTGAAGAAACCTTTCCGTATTTGGAGGTGAAATCTCTTTTCCTCTAGACGCAAAGAGTGCCCCCTTGTCCTTTGTGTTGACCGTAAAGTGAATAACTCATCACCAAGATCAATATATGGACCCCTGATATATTTGTACATGTTAATCATATCCCCCCTTATTCTCCTCTTCTCAAGAGTGAATAAATTCAGTTCCTCTAATCTCTCCTCATAGCTGAGCTCCTCCATGCCTCTTATCAGTTTGGTTGCCCTTCTCTGCACTTTCTCCAGTTCCCCAATATCCTTTTTGAGAACTGGGGCCCAAAACTGAACTGCATATTCCAGATGAGGTCTTACTAATGATTTGAACAGGGGCAAAATTATATCTCTCTCTCTGGAGACCATACCTCTCCTAATACAAGAAAGGACTTTGCTCGCTTTGGAAACCGCAGCTTGGCATTGCATGCCATTATTGAGCTTATGATCTACCAAAACCCCCAGATCCTTCTCCGCTACGGATCCCCCCAGTTGTATTCCCCCTAGTATGTATGATGCATTCATATTCTTAGCCCCCAAGTGCATAACTTTACATTTATCAACATTAAACCTCATCTGCCACATAGTCGCCCAATTAGACAGAGCATCGAGGTCGGCTTGTAAATTGGCGACATCCTGTAAGGACGTTATTCCACTGCATAGCTTGGTGTCATCTGCAAAGACAGAAATGTTACTTTTGATCTCAGACCCAATATCATTTATAAAGATATTAAAAAGTGAGGGTCCCAGCACTGAACCTTGGGGTACACCACTGATAACCTTGGACCATTCAGAGTAAGAATCATTAACCACTACTCTCTGAATTCTGTCTTTTAGCCAGTTTTCTATCCATTTACAAACTGATATTTCCAATCCTGTAGACTTTACCTTACACATGAGCCGTGTGTGGGGAACTGTATCGAACGCTTTTGCAAAATCCAAGTATACCACGTCCACAGCCACCCCTCTGTCCAAGGTTTTACTTACCTCTTCATAAAAAGAAATCAGGTTTGTCTGACAACTTCTGTCTTCCATGAATCCATGCTGTCTGTTGCTTAAATAGTTTTTTTCCAGCAAGAACTCATCTATGTGGTCTTTTATTAATCTCTCCAGTATTTTCCCAACTATAGAAGTTAAACTAACAGGTCTATAGTTACTTGTTAAAGACTTTGTTCCCTTTTTAAATATAGGCACCACATTGGCCCTGCGCCAATCCAGTGGTACTATTCCTGTCATTAATGAGTCCCTAAAAATTAAATACAATGGCTTTGAAATTACAGAGCTCAATTCTTTTAGGATCCGTGGGTGTATGCCATCTGGTCCAGGTGCTTTATCCACCTTTATTCCATCTAAATATTTCTGGACCATATCACTTTTGAGCCATTGTGGATTTGGGGCTGTGTCACTACCACCCCCATTTTGGACATGAGCTCCCCCATGCTCCTTTGTATACACAGAACTGAAGAAAGTATTTAATAAATTAGCCTTCTCTTTGTCCCCAGTCACCCACTCTAGATTATTTTGTAAAGGGCCTACATGATCAGACTTGACCTTTTTACTATTAATATATTTGAAGAATTTTTTGGGGTTTGTCCTACTATCTTTTGCAATCTGTCGTTCGTTTTGAATTTTTGCATCCTTGATTTCCTTTTTACATATCCTGTTATATTCTTTGTAACATTTAAACGACACTAGTGTTCCTTCATTTTTATATTTTTTAAAAGCGCTTTTCTTATTGCATTGCAGTATAGCATTGCATTTCACAGAAGTAATACCTCGTGCACACAGCCAGTTTTCCCGTCGGAAAAACTGCGATGAGAGCTTTTGGCCGGGAATCCCGACCGTGTGTATGCTCCATCTGAGTTTTTCCGACGGGAAAACTGCCAAAAACGGCCGGCAAAAAAAAGAGAACTGGCTCTCTTTTTTCCCGTCGGAAAACCCGGTCGTGTGTACGAGGCATAAGAATAAAACAGATACAGAATGGACATGGTGCATGTGAATCTATAGTGATGTGCCATTTTTTGAAGAGCTGTGTAAATATTTCTAAATCCAGTTCAAATAAGCAAAATCTCTAGTGATTATGTAAATTTTAATATACCAATGAAACTACTTCCAGTCTGAGCCTTTTCTGGCACTTTGTGTTTACATGTAACAATCAGTATTTTTTGATAGAAAATTACTTAGAACCACCAAATGTTATATGTTTTTAAAGCAGAGGCCCTAGAGAATAAATTTGTGTTTTTTTTTCCATTTTTTATGTCACTCAGTATTTGCGCAGCGGTTTTTCAAACGCAATTTTTTGGCCAAAAAATTCACTTTTTAAAATTTTAATGCAATAAAACACAATACATGAGCCAGTTCTTTTGTAAAATATGGAACAGGGATATGCAATTAGCGGACCTCCAGCTGTTGCAGAACTACAAGTCCCATGAGGCATAGCAAGACTCTGAAAGCCACAAGCATGATACCCAGAGGCAGAGGCATGATGGGACTTGTAGTTTTGCAACAGCTGGAGGTCCGCTAATTGCATATCCCTGATATAGAAGATGAAGATACGCCGAGTAAATAGTTACCAATAGACACGTGCGCCGTCAATAAATTTGTTTAGTTTCATTCCGTTCCGTTTCGTGTTAGCCGTTAATTCGTATTTCGTAATTCGTGTCCGAAATTCAATTTGGATTCGTACAAAATACGAATTTTTGTTAGGTTCATTAACTTTTCGTAACAATTACGACTATTTGACTCATTATGCTCATTATGAGGGGCTCCCACCATCCCTGTGCTGTGCTGACTTCCTCCTGGGACTGTACCCCTGCTGTGCTCATTATAAGGGGCTCCCACCATCCCTGTGCTGACTTCCTGGGTTTGTAGTCAGCACAGCACAGGGATGGTGGGAGCCCCTCATAATGAGCACAACAGGGGTACAAACCCAGGAAGTCAGCACAGCACAGGGATGGTGGGAGCCCTTCATAATGAGCACAGCAGAGGTACAAACCCAGGAAGTCAGCACAGCACAGGGATGGTGGGTTCCACTTTTAGGTTGAACTCCGCTTTAACTAATGTAATTTCATCGCTTCCGGGTTATTATTATAAGTAGTACAACTATTACGATCCCGGCTCTGCTCAGCTGTCCGGCTGGTTGCTCGGGTCTCCCGGTGGGATGGGGAAGGCATTGGAAGGGGGGAGAGATTTTTCTTTAGCAGAGATCCTAAAGGATAAAATCGCAATTGTTGCAATTTTTTATGTCACACAGTATTTGTGCAGCGGTTTTGCAATTTTTTGGGGAAAAATACACTTTCATGAATAAAAAAAAACACAATATATACCCCAATTTTTTTGTAAAATGTGACAGATGATGTTACGCCTTTAAATAGATACCTAACATGTCACGCTTTAAAGTTGCGCACACTTGTGGAATGGCGACAAACTACAGTATTTCAAAATCTCCATGTGTGGAGGGAATACTGTTTACATATGCGTGCGCCACTTATGCGTTCGCTTCTGCATGTGAGCACAGAGGGATAAGGGCTCTTTAAAATATATATATATATATTATTTATTTTACTTTCTATTTTTACACTGTCCTTTTAATTTTTTATTTATTTATCATTATTTTTCCTTTTACAAGGAATGTAAACATCCCTTGTAAATGACAGGCCCTCTTTATGGAGAGATCTGGGGTCAAAAGACCCCAAATCTCTCCTTTACCTTTAAAAAATGTTTTTGCTCTCTTGCTTGACGTCCATCCGATCCTCCAAGGCCGTAGGGGCAAACAAAGAGGATCTACTCTTTGGTCGCCTCTGTGACTAGCCGGCCGCACTGTCAGATATTTTCTCAGCCGAAAAACGGTAAGCATGAGAAACACCATCGTGCGGCAGAAGGGGGCAGCTCATGAGCCACTCGGAATGCTTTCATGAGAAAGCCAGCCACCGGCTGTAAAAAACAATACTTGGGTTATGGCTGATATCTTCAGCCGTAATCCAAGTAAACCACGTCAAAGCCACAACGTGTATATATATATATATATATATATAGCGGGTATGTACTTTCCCGGGTGTAAGTTTGAACTTGACAGAGACATTGGTGATGTGTAATTGCCTGCAGCCCAGCAGGTGGCGCTGTCACCCTGGGCTGGGGTTGAATCATTGCTGTGTGTCGTGCCTCCTTTTTGTTCTCCCTCGGCAGCGGTATGGTGGGGCGGGGAACCCGCCGTGCTTGCTGGGAGAGGGTATAAAGGGGCCGGCCATCTTTGTCACGGGGTCGGAGTCCAGGGCACCTTCAGCCTGTGGACAGTGGTTCGTGTCGGTTCTCTAGGCGGGCCTAGGCCTAGAGGACAGCCGGAGGTCGTGTTCCATTCCAGGCACCTTTAGCCTGGGGTGAGGTACTCAGATGGAGGTCTGGAGCTCAGTGCCCAACACTGAGTTCCACGAGGGAAGGAGATCCTAGGGAACCCCGGGAGTGGGTACCCGAATCCGGAAGGTGTAATTTGACCGGGGGGAGCTCCTCATTCGAAGACCTGGTGCAGCAGATTGCCAGTGACGGGTGAGTCTCTCACCGGAGACCGCTTGGAAGGAAATCCCCCCTCGTTCGGAGACCGCAACCCACTTTCAGGAAGGAAAGTGGAGAATACATTGTGTCTGGGCCTATTTGCATCCACACCTCCTTTTCTGTTCTGTTTCTACCAAGGGAGTTCAACTGATTGTGTTCATTCAAGAAGAATAAAGGAGTGTTGAACTTTAATGGTGTGGGGCTCATTTCCTGACAGACATTGTTCAAGGTAACTCTCGGTGGAGGCTCCAGATGCACAACACTGACCCGAAGGTAAAAGAACTTTGCTTGTATCACACTGACACCGGTGATAAAGGCCAGGCGTGGTGTCCCCACTCCCTTCCCCTCTAAAAGATACCCCTAGACAAGAGAGAGACGAGCTGAAGAGAAAGAGGGGAGTGAGGAGGGTGCTATATATATATATGTATATATGTATATATATATATATATATATATATATATATATATATATATATATATTTATATGTAGCGCACCCACCTCTCCCCAACCTGCATTTAATTAGGCTCCTTGCAGGCAGAGAGAGGCACACCGCACCACAAGCCCGTACCCTCCTATAATAAAGAGGTTGAGCGGTGTTAGTTTTGGGCCTTGTCTGCGGCCAGAGTCAAAGTCCTCCCAAGAATGATCTCACCTCTACCTTAGATAGATGCAAGTCCTCGTTTTCCCCAGGAATGTGAATGTCCACACTAGCTGAAAGTCCAACTCAACATTTATTTCACACAGGATAATAAACAGCCTCTTTGAAAGCAGACAGGTTGGAGCGAAGATACAGGACAGCTTAGGTGTGGAGGAGGTCCAGGCACAAACGTAGCTTAACTCTTTAGACTGTTTAGGTTTCTCAAACAGCTTTGGCGCACGATCTCTGCCACAGACCGTGAAGTTGGTCTCTGCCACAGACCGGGTGAATAAAGTCACTGCCACTGACTTGAAGCGTAGGGTCACTGCCACTGACCTGGTGAATAGGGCCTTGCCCTATGAAGTCACTGCCACTGACTTGAACTAATAGGGTCACTGCCACTGACCTGAACGAGTAGGGTCACTGCCACTGACCTGGTGAACTTCCTTCCCAAAGTATTTGGCCCATGTCAAGGAGAAAACATCCCTCACCATCACCACGACTCTGCGCTGGGTCTTCGGAAAGGGTTACCTCCCTGGCCTCCTCATCTCCGATACGGGTCCCCTCGCAAGGCGGCACCCTGGGAGTCCTTGATCCCTAGCGGACCCCAGCCGAAGGTTGCTGGGTCCCGGGCCTTCAAAATAGTACCTCACCCCAGACTGAAGGTGTCTGGGATGGAACAGGAACTCCACCTCCGGGCCTAAGGCACCCGGAGATGACCCTCCTCGTGCCCAGGCCGAAGGTGCCTGGGCGTGGACGAACCATACACACCCAGGCTGAAGGTGCCTTGGGGTGGATGAACCACGAACGGAAGATGTCCGCCCCCTTTATACCCTCTCCCAACAGGCACAGCAGGTTCCCCGCCCCGCCGTACTACTGCCGAGAGGGGACACAAAAAGACGCAGCCCTGCATTGGTGGTTCAACTCTGGCCCATGGCGACAGCGCCACCTGTAGGCCACAGGGAACTGTGCACCAACACTATCTCCCATAAACAGAAATGGTCCATTTACCCCAACAATCAGTGTGTCTGAGCCTAATTACCACTCAGACACTCCCCTTAAATGGAACACCCCGCTACACACTATATATATATATATATATATATATATATATATATATAAAAACATTCAGTTTGGCCTGATACCGATACCGAGTATTTGCGCGAGTACTTGTACTCGTGCAAATTCTCCCGATGCTTCACCCGATAATTTTTTTTTTTTAGTGTAGAGTGGCCGGAGCGGGCGGGAGGAGTCAGTGGCTGGGGAGGGCGGGAAAGGGCGGGAGGAGTCAGTGGCTGGGGAGGGCGGGAGAGGGCGGGGGAGTGCGGGCGGAGTCTGGCAGGAGAGGGAGAACAGAGTCTGTGGACGGAGAGTGCAGGCGGAGTTTGGCTGGAGAGGGGGCGGGCAGAGTCTGTGAAGGAAAGTGCGGGCGGAGTCTGGCTGGAGAGGGTGGGCACAGTCTGTGGACGGTGTCGGCGGGCGGAGAGCGAGTCCCTCACCTGCAGTTGAACTTGGTAAGCTGGCAGGGGTGCAGGGCGCAGCCGCAACAGGATCAGTGACCGGTGCTGTCACATTCGGTCGCCGTCAGCGGCTGAATGTCCCCACGCCCATCTTGGTACACCCTGCACTCGGCTGCAGGAAGCAGCAGCAGACATCTTGTTACACATAGCCCGAGCTATATGGGCTGGGTGTAACAAGATGTCTGCTGCTGCTTACTGCAGCCGAGTGCAGAGTGTACCAAGATGGGCGTTGCAGCAGTTTTTTTTTTTTTTATAAATCCTGTGTCATTTTTCACAGCATTTCAGTGCCAGCCACCTATCAGGGCCCACAAGTGCTACCTATCAGTGCCATCTACCAGTGCCACCTATCAGGTGGCACTGGTAGATGGCACTGATAGATGGCACTTATGGGCACTAATAAATGGCACTGAGTGCAATCAGTGCCATCTATCAGTGCCCACAAGTGCCATCAGTGCAATAAGTGCCATCAGTGCCCACAAGTGCCACCTATCAGTGCAATCAGTGCCATCTATCAGTGCCCACAAGTGCCACCTATCAGTGCAACCAGTGCCACCTATCAGTGCTATCAGTGCCCACAAGTGCCACCTATCAGTGCCATCTATCAGTGCCCACAAGTGCCACCTATCAGTGCCATCTATCAGTGCCCACAAGTGCCACCTATCAGTGCCATCTATCAGTGCTCACAAGTGCCACCTATCAGTGCCACCTATCAGTGCTATCAATGCCCACAAGTGCCACCTATCAGTGCCCACAAGTGCCACCTATCAATGCAATCAGTGCCATCTATCAGTGCCCACAAGTACCACCTATCAGTGCCACCTATCAGTGCCCACAATTGCCACCTATCAGTGCTACCAGTGCCCATAAGTGCCACCTATCAGTGCCCATAAGTGCCACCTATCAGTGCCATCTACCAGTGCCATCTATCAGTGCCCTTAAGTGCCACCTATCAGTGCAATCAGTGCCATCTATCAGTGCCAGTCACCTATTAGTGCCCATCAGCACCTGTCACCAGTCAGTGCCCATAAGTGCATCCTATCAGTGCTAGCCAGCTGTCAGTGCCACCTATCAGTCCCCATCTTTCAAACTGTCACATGACATTGAAAAAAAAAGTATCAGTAATCGGTATCGGCGAGTACTTGGAAAAAAGTATATATGTGTGTTTAGCGGGGTCCTCAATTTAGGGGTAGTGTTTGAGTGGTAGTTATGCTCAAACACCTAAATTGTTAGGACATTATCAACCATTTTGTCTGCAGGAAGAATATCGGTGTACCGTTCCCTGTGGCCTGCCGGTGGCGCTGCCATAGTGGGTCAGGGTTGAACTGCTGATACAGTGCTGTGCCTTGTGTGTCCCCTCTCGGCAACCATACAGTGGGAGTGGTCGGCCTGCTGTGTATGCTGGGAGAGGATATAAAAGGGGCAGACGCTGCCTGTTCGGGGTTGTAGTTGGTTGGTCGTCGGGAGTCCTACTCCCAGGGAGTGTGTGTTCCTGTCTGCCCTGGGCACCTTTGGCCCAGGGCGGAGGTCGGTGAATCAGTCCCAGGCACCTTTAGTCCTGGGGCTGCAACTAAAGGCCTTGGGCCCAGCACCTTGGGCTGGGACCCATCAAGGATCGAGGAATCCCAGGGTGCCGCCTTGCACCGAGGAGACGAGGAGGCCGGGGGAGGACCGTTCCGAGGGACTGGTGAGAAGGCACAGTGAAGGAAGGGGCCCGGTAACTCTCTGGAGGGATGTCTTCTCCTTACTAAGAGGCCAAGCTTTAAAGAAACCAAGTTCACCAGGTCTGTGGCAGAGACCCGTGTGCCAGATTGAATAGTGATTGGGTGAACAGTTTGAGTACCATTTTGGCTGCTAGTGCCTATCTAGGGAGACTATCCAAATGGACTAAGTCTGCTTGAGAAGCCAAGCAGTGAAGTGTATTAGGTTTGTGCCTGGACCTCTCCCACACCTTATGCTGTCCTGTTCTTTCTCCAACCTTTCCTATCAGAGACTGTCGTTTAAAAGAAATAAACTCTACGTTGTAGTTACAGCTGGTGTGGACATTGAAGTCATTGGGGGAAATAGAGACTTGTCTTTATTAGCTATAGAGATAAGAGCCATTCGGAGGGAGTATCTGGCTGCGGAGACCCATCACAACACCACTCAACCTCCTCACACAGGAGGGTACAGGCATGTAGAGCTGGGTGTGCCCTTTCCTCCTGCAAGGAGCCCAAAAAAAAAAAGGAGGAGAGGGTGGTTAAGCGCTATATATATATATATATGTATATATATATATATGTATTGCGGACTTGAAGTGGTGCACTCATGTCCCCCTTTCATGTAGGATGAGAAGCAGAGAATCATAGTGACTCCTCATCTTCTTTCAGGGTCAAACACTGCCGGTTGGCTCCACACCTTAAAGTGACGTCACCCTGTCTTGCATGCCGACCTAAAGGACCCCAACTAGGCCGGCAGAAGTCTGAATCATAGGACTATATTGTCACTAGGGATGAGCTCGGTGTTCGAGTCGAACATACGTTCGACTCGAACATCGGCTGTTCGATCGTTCGACGAAGATCGAACGATTTGGGCCGTTCGCGCCTAATTCGAGTGACGCGAACGGCCCACAATGCACTACGCCATTGCAGTGTCATCCAGGCGCTGTGATTGGCCAAGCATGCACTGTGACCCCGCATGCTTGGCCAATCACAGCGCCGGCAGCGAGGAGAGCAATGATTGGCCACAGGCAGGATGCCTGTGGCCAATTATTGCTGAGGGTGTTTAGTACACGCCCCACACTATAAAAGGCCGCCAGCACGGCGGCCTAGTGTAGTGTGTTCCGGAGCAGGGAAAGAGAAGCATAGGCAGGGACAGTGACATTTATTTTTTCTTGCTTAACCTGGATTCCTTTAGTTTAGGGAAATAGAAGGATAGGTAGGGAGAGTGTCAGTGTGTTTTACTGTGCGAATCCTTGTTTCTAGGGACAGGGAAGGACAGTGAGGGAAATTCTCCTTGTGCTATAGTGTGCTTTAAAAAAACATTTTTTCTAGGGACAGAAAACTATAGGTAGGGAGAGTGTCAGTGTGTTTTACTGTGCGAATCCTTGTTTCTAGGGACAGGGAAGGACAGTGAGGGAAATTCTCCTTGTGCTATAGTGTGCTTTAAAAAAACATTTTTTCTAGGGACAGAAAACTATAGGTAGGGAGAGTGTCAGTGTGTTTTACTGTGCGAATCCTTGTTTCTAGGGACAGGGAAGGACAGTGAGGGAAATTCTCCTTGTGCTATAGTGTGCTTTAAAAAAACATTTTTTCTAGGGACAGAAAACTATAGGTAGGAAGAGTGTCAGTTTCTTTCACTGTGATAATCCTTGTTTCTAGGGACAGGGAAGGACAGTGAGGGAAATTCTCCTTGTGCTATAGTGTGCTTTAAAAAAACATTTTTTCTAGGGACAGAAAACTATAGGTAGGAAGAGTGTCAGTTTCTTTCACTGTGATAATCCTTGTTTCTAGGGACAGGGAAGGACAGTGAGGGAAATTCTCCTTGTGCTATAGTGTGCTTTAAAAAAACATTTTTTCTAGGGACAGAAAACTATAGGTAGGAAGAGTGTCAGTTTCTTTCACTGTGATAATCCTTGTTTCTAGGGACAGGGAAGGACAGTGAGGGAAATTCTCCTTGTGCTATAGTGTGCTTTAAAAAAACATTTTTTCTAGGGACAGAAAACTATAGGTAGGAAGAGTGTCAGTTTCTTTCACTGTGATAATCCTTGTTTCTAGGGACAGGGAAGGACAGTGAGGGAAATTCTCCTTGTGCTATAGTGTGCTTTAAAAAAACATATATTTCTAGGGACAGAAAACTATAGGTAGGAAGAGTGTCAGTTTCTTTCACTGTGATAATCCTTGTTTCTAGGGACAGGGAAGGACAGTGAGGGAAATTCTCCTTGTGCTATAGTGTGCTTTAAAAAAACATTTTTTCTAGGGACAGAAAACTATAGGTAGGAAGAGTGTCAGTTTCTTTCACTGTGATAATCCTTGTTTCTAGGGACAGGGAAGGACAGTGAGGGAAATTCTCCTTGTGCTATAGTGTGCTTTAAAAAAACATTTTTTCTAGGGACAGAAAACTATAGGTAGGAAGAGTGTCAGTTTCTTTCACTGTGATAATCCTTGTTTCTAGGGACAGGGAAGGACAGTGAGGGAAATTCTCCTTGTGCTATAGTGTGCTTTAAAAAAACATTTTTTCTAGGGACAGAAAACTATAGGTAGGAAGAGTGTCAGTTTCTTTCACTGTGATAATCCTTGTTTCTAGGGACAGGGAAGGACAGTGAGGGAAATTCTCCTTGTGCTATAGTGTGCTTTAAAAAAACATTTTTTCTAGGGACAGAAAACTATAGGTAGGAAGAGTGTCAGTTTCTTTCACTGTGATAATCCTTGTTTCTAGGGACAGGGAAGGACAGTGAGGGAAATTCTCCTTGTGCTATAGTGTGCTAAAGCATTACTCATCAACCATCTTTGAAATCCTTGTTTTTTGGACAGTCAGGGAAATTGTCGTTGTGCTATTCTGTGCAAAAGCAATCATCCTCAACCATATTTAGAAATCCTTACGTAAAGGGACAGAGAAGGACACCTGAAGGTAGCCCTTATTGCTTTTTTCCCATCTCCCTGCAGGCCATCTATTAGAATGTCTGGAAGGCAAACAAGGAGAGGCAGACAGTCAGGAGGCAATAAAAGAGGGCAAGCAGGCTCTGTGTCTGGGGGCAACAGTGCTGGTCGTGGACGCGGTGCATTGTCATCAGCACATGGCCATGGGACACGCTTGTCCTTCTTTTTGGCAGCTGGACATGTTGAGCCACATCATGCCGAAGACTTGGTAGAGTGGATGACCAAGCCCTCCTCCTCCTCCTCATCCTCTCTCACCCAGGCTCAGGGTACTGGCAAAGCAGCTGCCAAAGCGTCCTCTTCCCTGGTATCAATGTCAGACTCATCATCAGTCACTCCTTCCCTAGACCCACCATGTCCTCCTCCTGAGGAGTCCCCCGAACTGTTTGAGCACAGTGTTGGGTACATGCTCCAGGAGGATGCCCAGCGTTTCGAAGGGTCTGATGATGAAACCCAGCTACAGGAAGGCAGTAGCGTGAGAGCAGACAGAGGGGATGCTCAAGAAGGACACCAATCTGGCAGTCATGTTCCAGCAGCTGCAGCATACTGCCAGATTGGCTCCAGTGATGAGGAGGGAGGGGATGATGAGGTCACTGACTCCACGTGGGTGCCTAATAGGAGAGAGGAGGAGGAGGAGGATGAGGAGGAGGCACATCTCCAACGAGGCAGGATGCCCTTTGGTGGCCAGCGTAAGGGCAGTACACCGACGGAATCACACCGCAGAGCTCCGCCTGTGCAGGGCGCTGCCTCTGCCCGTCATTCAAAAAGTTCTTTGGTGTGGGCCTTTTTTGAGGCTAGTGCATCAGATCGCACAGCTGCTGTTTGCAACATATGTCTCAAGCGTATATCGCGTGGCCAAAACATCAGCCGCTTGGGTACCACATGCCTGACCAGACATATGTTGACCTGCCATGCAGCTTGTTGGCAAGCCTACCTCAAAGACCCACACCAAAGAACAAAGCGGACCTCTCCTTGCACCGCATCAGCTGGGATCTCCAACCCCACTATAACTTCAGTCCTCTCTGAAACATGCACTGAGAGGAATGAAGGTGTAGAATTAGGTGTGTCACAGCCAAGTACTTGCGGCCACTCTGCTAGCAGTACACCGACGTCCGATTCTAGCAGGCAAATTTCCCTGCCCCAGCTGCTGGACCGTCGAAAGAAGTTCACTCCCAGCCATCCACATGCCCAGCGGTTGAATGCTAGCTTGGCTAAATTGCTAGCGCTTCAACTGCTGCCTTTTCAGTTGGTAGACTCGGCCCCCTTCCGTGAGTTTGTGCAATGTGCGGTTCCTCAGTGGCAGGTTCCCAAACGCCACTTTTTCTCACGGAAGGCTATTCCGGCTCTCTACCGGCATGTGGAAGGCAATGTCTTGGCCTCGCTGGACAGGGCGGTCAGCGGTAAGGTGCATATTACCGCTGACTCATGGTCCAGCAGGCATGGACAGGGACGTTACCTTTCTTTCACGGCCCATTGGGTCACTCTTTTGGCAGCTGGGAAGGATGCAGGACAAGGTGCAGTAGTGTTGGAGGTTGTTCCACCGCCACGCCTCCAAAATGCTACTACTGGTTGTGACACACCTCTCTCCTCCACCCCCTCCTCTTCTTCTTCCTCCATGGCCTCTTCCTGTGGTTTGTCCTCGGAACCAGCGGTGCTCCGTAGGCGTTCAAGGGGCTACGCAAGTACGCAGGCAAAAAGATGCCATGCCGTGCTTGCGCTGGTGTGTTTGGGGGACAGAAGCCACACTGGGGCAGAGGTCCTGTCTGCTCTGCAGGGCCAGGCCGAGAGGTGGTTGACGCCACGCCAGCTTAAGCCAGGAATGGTGGTTTGCGACAATGGCACCAACCTCCTCTCCGCCCTCCGACAGGGACAACTGACCCATGTGCCCTGTGTGGCTCACGTCCTTAACCTGGTGGTGCAGTGGTTCTTGGGCAGGTACCCGGGCTTACAGGATGTCCTGAGGCAGGCCAGGAAAGTCTGTGTGCATTTCCGCAGATCTTATAATGCCAGTGCTCGCCTGGCTGAGCTGCAAAAGGAGTTGAACCTGCCCAAGAACCGCCTTATATGTGACATGCCCACCAGGTGGAACTCAACGTTGGCCATGCTGCAGCGGCTGCACACGCAGCAGAGGGCCATCAATGAGTACCTGTGCGACTACGGCACCAGGACAGGGTCAGGGGAGCTTGGTTTTTTTTCTCCACGCCAGTGGGGCATGATCAGGGATGCATGCACTGTCCTGGCACCATTTGAGGAGGCCACGAGGATGGTGAGCAGTGACAGTGCATGCATCAGTGACACTGTACCTCTTGTCCACCTGTTGGAGCACACGCTGCGTGGAATAATGGACAGGGCACTTGAGGCAGAACAGAGGCAGGAAGAGGAGGACTTCCTTGCCTCTCCAGGCCCCCTTTACCCAGACAGTGTTCCTTCTGTCCCACCCATCGCACAGGAAGAGGAGGAGGAGGAGGAGGAGGAGGATTGTGTCAGCATGGAGGTGGAGGCTGGCACTCAGCATCATCAGCAGCAGTCTTTTAGGGATGATTTACAGTCCCAAGAAACCAGTGGACTTGTACGTGGCTGGGAGGAGGTGGCTGCGGATCATGTCGTCCTTAGTGACCCAGAGGACTCCGGAGCGAATGCCTCAGCAAACCTACGCTGCATGGCCTCCCTGATCCTGCAAAGTCTGCGGAAGGATCCTCGTATTCTTCGGATCAAGGAGAGGGACTATTACTGGCTGGCCACTCTCCTTGATCCACGGTACAAGGGTAAGGTTGCGGACCTTATGTTACCGTCGCAGAGGGAGCAGAGGATGAGACAACTCCGGGAGGCCTTGCAGAAAGGTCTGTGCAACGCGTTCCCAGAGACTGGGAGGTTACAAACTCCTGGTCCTGGACAACGAGTTGCTGAGGCTTCGGCCAGTCAAAGAAGGAGCGGTGGGGAAGGTGGCCGTCTGACCGATGCGTTCAGACAATTCTTTAGTCCGCAGCCCCAAAGTATGATCGGTTCCAGCAACCATCGCCAGCGTCTGATAAACATGGTGCAGGAATATCTAGGGGCAAGGTCAGACTTGGACACCTTCCCCACCGAAAATCCTCTGGCTTACTGGGTCTTGAGGATGGATCACTGGCCAGAGCTTGCACAGTATGCAATTGAGCTACTGGCCTGTCCTGCATCCAGCGTTCTTTCGGAACGCACATTCAGTGCTGCTGGAGGATTTGTCACGGATTACAGGGTGCGCCTGTCCACCGACTCGGTTGATCGACTGACTTTCATCAAGATGAACCAGTCTTGGATCACCACCAGCTACCACACACCTGATGCTGATATAACAGACTAATTGATTTTAACATGTCACATCCCTTCAAGACTGATGCTGATGCTGAGTGCCTGTGCTGTTATGTTGACTGGCTATCCTCCTCCTCCGAGTCCTCAATGATACGATTGATGATGATAGCTTGGAAGATCATTTTTGTTTATGGGTGCCGCCACCAGTGGCTAAGGCCCAATTTTTCAGCCCCTGTTTTACAGGGGCGTGTAATTACAGTTTTTTTAGCAATAATTTGCCATAGGGCTCATTGCTGTGCTCCAAGTACAGTATCTGTGAGGGGTTGGAGTGTTGTGCCACCAGTGCCTAAGGCCCAATTTTTCAGCCCCTGTTTAACAGGGGCGTGTCATTACAATTTTTGAAGCAATACTTTGCAACAGGGCTCATTGCTGTGCTCCAAGTACAGTATCTGTGAGGGGTTGTAGTGTTGTGCCACCAGTGCCTAAGGCCCAATTTTTCAGCCCCTGTTCAACAGGGGCATGTAATTACAATTCTTGATCTAATAATTCACAGCAGGGCCCATTGCTGCACCCACCAAGAGTAACTCTGAGGGCTTACAGTGTTGTGGCAACGCCACCACCACCACCACCACGAAAGGCCCAATTTTTCAGCCCCTGTTCAAAAGGGGCATGTAATTACAATTCTTGATCTAATAATTCACAGCAGGGCCCATTCCTGCACCCACCAAGAGTAACTCTGAGGGCTTACAGTGTTGTGGCAACGCCACCACCACCACCACCACGAAAGGCCCAATTTTTCAGCCCCTGTTCAAAAGGGGCATGTAATTACAATTCTTGATCTAATAATTCACAGCAGGGCCCATTCCTGCACCCACCAAGAGTAACTCTGAGGGCTTACAGTGTTGTGGCACCAGCACCACCATCAAAGGCCCAATTTTTACTACCACTGTTCAACAATTATATGTAATTAAAATTCCTGATATAATAGTTGACAGCAGGGCGTTCCAGCACCAACCAAGAGTAACTGTGAGTGCTTACAGTGTTGTGCCAACACCAACAACTAAGGGGCCTATTTCTGCAGAGTATATACGGCAGGTCCCTACTTTCAAACATCCAACTTACAAACGACTCCTACTTGCAAACGCAAGAAGACAACAGGAAGTGAGAGGAAATCTACCCCTTGGAAGGAAAATTCTCTCCTGTAAGAATTAATATGGGAGAAAGGTGTCTCCTCTGTACTGATGCTTTATCAGCAATCCTTGTTTCAAGAAAAACACCACATTTCAAAAACAGTTGTCATTGGGACGGAAAGTGAGGTGAAATGTTCTGAACAGGGGCACAGACAGCAAAACAAATGTTACAGGGGTGATAACCCTTACCTATGTTTTCCAAAAAGTTTAAAAATAGATTTTTGGGCTGGAGCTACACTTAAACAATGTACCTGTTCAAAATTACAAACAGATTCTACATAAGAACAAACCTACAGTCCCTGTCTTGTATGCACCGCCTGTATACGGCTGTTCAGAGTATATAGGGCCTTTTTTATTTTATGTGCGGGGTTCCCCTTAATATCCATACAAGACCCAAAGGGGCTGGTAATGGGCTGGGGTAGGGGGGGGGGGTCATGGGGTAGCTATGCCATTTTTCTTAAAGATTTTCATCCATATTACCGGGAGCAGACATTACATTAAAGCCGCAAGCAGTTTTAAATGGCTTTTTTTTCCTTTAGAAGTGTCATTTTGTGCAGGGACAGTTCTAAACACGGGAAACACGTGGCACTTCACAGGCATACTTTAGACACCCCCCAGGTACGATATTTAAAGGAATATTTGACTTTTTTTTTTTCACTTTATGCATCATTAAAATGACTGCTCCCGAAAAACGACCGTTTTTAAAACTTCTTTTTGCATTGATACATGTCCCCTGGTGCACAACCCGGGTTCCCAAACCCTTTTTAGGACAATAACATGCATAATAGTTGTTATAATTAGCACTTTAGAATTCGAACGTTCGCATCCATTGTATTTAATAGGGTTCTAATGTTCGTACGAACTTTCGGTCCGTTCGCGGGTTCTGGTGCGAACCGAACCCGGGGGTGTTCGGCTCATCACTAATTGTCACCAAGGATGAGTCTGGTAGCAGCACTGGTGTACAGGAGACTTAACATATTCTCAGGCTTAAACCTAAACTCTCTCGACTGGGGGCCCTCAAGTGAGCTAGACTGATGATCTTTTGTTAGCCACCTAAATCTCACATGGGGAGTGATTTTACCATCAGAGAGATATTGTTGACGCTTTCAGTCCTGCAGGACATAATAAGCCACACTTTCAAGGGTATCTGAGCTAACTGCACTGTAATGTCATTGTGTTGACTCATGGACGGAGATTTACTAAAACTGGTGCGCTCAGAATCTGGTGCAGCTGTGCATGGTAGCCAATCAGCTTCTAATTGTAGCTTGTTCAATTAAGCTTTGGCAATAAAACCAGGAAACTGATTGGAGTTGCACCAGATTGTGCATTCTCCAGCTTTAGTAAATAATCCCCATTCTGTTCAACTGTTAACCTCTAAACTGCTTTATTGACTTACCATTTTGTTTCTATCAATAAAACCTGTTCATTTTATTACAGCTGGTATGTATCGTTCTTGTGTGACTGCTGGGAGGCCCCGGCGAAGATATTCTGGTGGTTTCAGCAGGGTTGAGGCTTTATCTAGGGCCAGGAAAAGAACGGAGGACCCAACTCTATCAGCTGCTCCTTTGGGAGTAGCACTACAGACTCATTAACTTGCAAATCAAGATCTTGTGGTTCCCATTATGATTGGAATATAGCTTTGAAAACTGTGCTGGCAAACCCAACCATTTCAGAAAGCTTGCTTTCTTTTTTTTTTGGTCATCCTGACAACAATCCCCTGGAATTTTCTGGTACTTTTTCCTAGAGCGTAAAACAACAGCTAATGCCTATGACAAGAGCAATGTTTTTCACTCACTTTGTAGGTGCCCATATTTGGACCCATCACTGGGCACAACAGCCTGTTTACAGGTAATTTCTGACAAGCAAAGTACAAAAATGGTTTATGCAGAAAAGAACACACATTACTGTGTTTATAAAAAAAGATTTTTGTCCTATACGGCATTCCCAGAGTGCCCCCCTTTCCCTTTTTTCCAATAAAGGGCTTATTGGTAGTTCCACATGTTTAAAATGCAACATGATGCTCCTACAGGAACTGTGTGGTTACCGGTTCATAATATTGCTGCATCTCCTTAACCCTGTAAGTCCTGCTTCTGCTACATGGAGCTTTTGCAACATAGACTATCAAAGCTGTATACTGTTTCAATTTTTAGGGATCCTTCCACTTTTCAGTGTTCATACTTAGAATTTTTGTCCCTGGAAATATCCGTGTATTTTAATTTTAGACCAGCTTTATCATAAAAACCATACTCTATTTTTTTTTTATAATTCTCTAATACATTAACCTGTCATTTTGCCCTGAATGTCACAATGTATTGCAACATGATGGCATGTATGTCAAAACAAAGCAAAAATGCAACCCACATAAACACATTGCAATGCATGCAAAAACATACTTCCACACACATTGTCAGTGCATGTAAATGCATATGCGTTATGGAGTGAATGGGTTCCTAATGAAGAACTCCTGGATGTTCTAGTGTATTAGAGGTAAGTGCAATATGCAACCTTGTAGGCAGGTAGAGGTTAACGCTGTCCCAGTTGTGAAGTATATAGTTAATTATGTTCACGGGTTTCCTTTTTGGTGGGCTTTGCTGGGTCCGACCCACTGGTTTCGTGTGATATAAAAGGAACAGGGGGTCTGTACCCTAGAGTCTGTGGTTCAGAGCTAGAGAGATGTGTTGCTTGTCACCATTGCCGGAGTCTGAATTTGCCAGTGTCATGCCGGCATTAGAGTTTCAGCTATTAGGAGAGAATGCTGGAACTTTCAGACCTCTCTGGAGAAACCTCTTATGGTCTCTGCTAAGTATGGACTCTCATCCTATGCAGGAATGCTGGGGCAGCAACAAGCCTGAAGTTAGGGAATAGGGATGTTAGGGAAAGACTGCACTTTATATTGGACTGTTACCGGTGAATGTCATTATGCTAAGTTATTCAAGTAAAGCATTTGAGACTTTGTCTTTGCCTGCTCTAAGGTTACTAAAGGGGTGTAATGCAAGTAACCAGCACATATAATCTACAGCTCGGGTCACTAAGCATATTGTATAAAATACACAGTATGAAATACAAGCGAGTGGTTACCAAGGGTACTGAAGGTTTCTCTAGCAGCCTGTTGTAAGTGTGTACATGTGACAGATGAGCTAGCCTCTTGCAGTGAGGGAGATGTTGTCCTTCTGCAGCAATCTATCTCCCATAGCTTCGGGAGCAGATCTGCACCGACGAGGCCCTTAACCTGTACACAGGTATGAAAGAGAAAAAATTAAGTGAAGTGCACACATGGAGTCAGCGCTAGGTTCAGGGTACTGAGAGTGAGGTAGCAGTGATATGCTGGGCAAGTGGAGAGGGCAAGGGCTCTGCGTGTTACTCCTAAATGCACAAGAACAGTGGGGGTGTATAATACATCAAGAGAGTTTATTAAAGTTCAGTTGTCTGTTCAAGTAAAGGTACCCCATGTGTAAAATAGGGACCCTATCCAAAGTGCCTGACGTAGCTCAAAAGAACCCATCTCAGGGTAGGCCCCTCATGTGACCCTTGCTTGGTCTCAACAAGGAGTAAAACCTGGTGGACGTGACGAACACCCTATCACCCTACTACTTGTCACCTACCACCCTACCCTTACAACCTGAGCTTACCAACACAACGTCCTTCAATAGATCTGCTTCTAGACCCTGTGCAGGGCCCCCACCCCCACCATGGCATGGTTGGTGTTGGGAAATCCCCACAGACAATAGTAGCTTGACAATAGCAGCATAAATTAACAAAACCATGAGCTCTGCACTTCATAACCGCCAAAACCTGACCACAGCTGATCTACACCACCTCAACGTAATGTCCATAAACAGGAAACATACCAAACCCAACTATGGCCACTGAGGGTCGTAACTAAATGTTATTTTGGGTTCCAAACCACCTCCAGCATGTTGAGCAACTCTGCCAAGGCCCACTGGAAGATACTTTCCTCCCTACACTGGGGGCAGTCTGGAGAAGAAGCTACATCATGCCTCGGGTACTCAGTCATCCTTCAATGTTCCATGTCACTACTATACCTTATCGGCGATGGAGTTCTCACAGAATCTACAATACCTTTGCAACTTTTATGGCCAGGATTGAATGTGGCCCTAAAAAATATCTGGTGGGAAAATATCAAAATATGCAAGAACTTTCTGACAGAGTCACAACACAGGACTTAAGTCACATTGTCTTGGCACAGAGTGTTAGCTTTGGAAAAATGCTCAAACAGCACAGCTCAAATGTGACAACTTGATATTACTACACCTGGATGATCTAGAATACCATAGTTGTTGCAATAACATCAAACTGAAAGGCATAAAGGAAGCCATCTCAGGGACAAATCTGAGAGAAACAGTCAAAGGGATCCTGAATGCTGTACTAGACAGGCCTCCACTATTACGGCTCTTGAGCTGGATAAAGTGCACCAGATCAACTCTAATAACAGACCTGATTGCTCCAAGCCCAGAAACATCCTGTACAGGGTTCACATTTTCATAGTCAATAATGAACTTATGTACCAGGCCTGGAACAAGGGTTAAATCAATTTTGATGGAGCACACATTACTAAACTCCCGTAACCCTTCAAATGTGCAGGTTACTGAAATTCTTTCAAGAAAAGATATGGCAGAGATATGCTACCTACAGCTTGGGCAACCAATTTTATCAATCCACAAATACACCTCAAGCTTTACCCTGCACTTTTCTGCACAATTATCCCACCTCTTCAGCTTCTTGGACACCTCACCATTGGACTACCCAACTGGCTGGAAATTTACCAGTACTCACACCTACTGCAAAGACCCCCCCCCCCGCTGAGAACTAATTATGTACCATAAAGTATTGCTGTAATTATGCACCTATTCCTTTGAGTTGTGGTTTCAGCCTCATGAATTGTCTGCTTGCTGGGGAGTTCGGAAATAACGTCTCCCACTCAGTAACACATCAGTATTCTTGTTCTGTCCTGTGGAACTTTGGGGAACAGCCCCTTTTAGTTTGGGGAACAGAGGTTCAGGGTAATACAATTCAACAAAAATAGAAAAAAATGCGCCGACCCTAAAGGGTTAATTACATAAAGCTAAAAAAAGGCAGCAGCTTGGGTGGGATAACACAAACAGCAGATAAGAAAAGATGAAGCTGCGCCAAACATTAAGTCCACAAAAAATCCTCAGATGACAGGAGGATTAAATTAGTATAGATGTCCTCTAGGCATATACCACTCAAGGTAAGTCACCGAACAACAGTCTATATATGAAGCATGGTTCCATAAGCATTGGTTGAGACAACACCGCAGTGAATCCACAGAGTAAGTGAGAAGCCCACCACCATATATAAAAGCCACTTACCAGAGGGCAAGCACGAATGAGCATTCGGCTGTAACCCAACCGCGGCCTTTAACCTCCGGGGAAAGATGACACTGAAGTGGACTCTATCAGGATAGATGTTCCAGGTGCTAGGCTACCTCCGTACACAAGCGGTCCATAGGATCAGTAGTATGCAAAAAGAAGGGGGACCATAGCGTAACTCCGCAACAAGTAGCGTTTATTTATAAAAGTAAGTTATACTTACAACAGTTCCAGTTAAAAATCACATGTAAAAAAGAGATGCCGGCCGGCAATAAGAGCCATTCCTCCTCAAGTCAACGTGGTGACGTCACTGCGCGCCCGACCAGATGCGTTTCGTCATACACAGACGTTCTCAATGGGGGTAGGGCGACACAATGACTCACCACTTAAATACTATATTTATGGCTAGGTGGAAGCAGGATGTAATCTATTCTAAAGATATACCCCAATTAGCCACCACTTAAATACAGCCAGACCTCATTGTGAAATGCGAGAAACAGGTGATATGCCCAATATTGACTATGGGCAAAAATGCCAATACCGTAAGCTAAATCATTACGGCTTATGGCATACTCAAAATAACTAATAACAATTAAAAATGCATTAGGACAAAGAAACAAATCTCTGTCTGAGCAACCCATGACCAAAAATTAGTGTAAAAATTCAAAAATAAAAATAAACAAATCCAGAATGGCCCGCAGCACAAAGCGGCGGCCAAACCCGGAACTAGTGACCCCTAATGGAGACATTCAAAATTACTATCCTGAATGTTCCCAAAGTGGAAATTGTCCAAAAATTATTACTAAACATGAGAATACATTTAACAACGAACAAATATGCGTTGTGCTAATAATAACACAGTGGAAAAGGTGAATGTAATATAATAACTAAACACCTTATATATATGTTTAAATTATATTTAAATCCATATTCCATTAATGAATATATGAGATACAGAATAATTATTATACCTAGTGTAATAAACTAAATTGGAAACAAATTTATTGAATTAATAGATAGTCCCCATAAACAACACCCTACACCTATACTAGCATAAATTGTTAGGTTGTTCCAATCACATCAAAGGAAACAAAGAGTGCAAAAAAAAATAAAAAAAAATAATAAAAATAAAAATAATCATATATGTCCATTACTGCTTGTCACAACGGGTTTACATACTGGCCAACTCAAACATTATTTATAAAGGCATTCACATCGGTTTCTATGTTCAACCCATAGGGGGCATACGTTTTTAAACGATAAATCCAAGCCATCTCTAACTTAGAGATCTCAGTCACCAATAGGCTCCCCCTCCAATTGGGTTTGAACTTATTAATCCCCAAGAAGAGAGTGTTGGACGGGTCCCTATTATGTTTTAGAAGGTAGTGCTTAGAAACAGAGTGATTTTTAAAACCCACTTTGATGTTTGTAATGTGCTCATTGAGGCAGACCTGCAAGGAGCGTTTAGTCTGTCCCACATACTGCAGGCCACAAGGGCACTGCAACAAATAGACCACCCCAACTGTAGCACATGTAAAACAAGGTTTGATGTTGTACTGCTTCCGTGTGGCTGTAGATATAAAGGTGGTGGTACGTCTCTGGGAGTAAGAGTTCAGGGAACAAACTCTACACCGCCTACACTGATAATAACCAGTTAACTGGTCAAAGAAACCTCTACTGGTGACCGGAGGATTCAGAACATTTGGGGCTACCTGATTACGTAAGGATTGTACACCCCTGAAGATCACCCTAGGCTTCTCAGGTAGGATCACTTTCAAGATGGTATCATTGGTGGCAATATGCCAGTGTTTGTTAATGAGCTGTTTGATACCCCTGTGTTGTAACGAATATGAAGTTATGAAGGGGACACCCAATGGGAACTGATCACAATCATGGGGTGCCCTTTCCACCAGAATATCATTCCCATCGGTAGCCATAACCCCATCCAGGGTTTCTTTCAGGGACTCCATCTGGTAACCCTTCTCAAGGAACCGACCAGTTAGTACTTCAGCCTGCCTCAAAAATTCCTGGGCATCAGAGCAATTCCTCCGAAGCCTAAGGTATTGGCTCTTTGCAACTGCCCTGAGCCAGGAATCATGATGGCAGCTATTGACTGGTATAAACTAATTCCTGTCGGTTCCCTTGAAGAAGGTGGAGGTTACAAAACGATCATCACTAATCCCAATTTTTAAGACCAAATAATGAATCTCGGACTGGCTGGCCTCATTTTGGAGTTGTATCCCTCTCTGATTGTGGTTCAAGGACACCATAAAATCAATCAAATCTTGGTACTGGCCATCCCATAGGAGGAGGATGTCATCAATATACCTAGCCCAAAGGGCTAATTGGGGTATATCTTTAGAATAGATGACATCCTGCTTCCACCTAGCCATAAATATAGTATTTAAGTGGTGAGTCATTGTGTCGCCCTACCCCCATTGAGAACGTCTGTGTATGACGAAACGCGTCTGGTCGGGCGCTCAGTGACGTCACCACGTTGACTTGAGGAGGAATGGCTCCTATTGCCGGCCGGCATCTCTTTTTTACATGTGATTTTTAACTGGAACTGTTGTAAGTATAACTTACTTTTATAAATAAACGCTACTTGTTGCAAAGTTACCCTATGGTCCCCCTTCTTTTTGCATACTACTGATCCTATGGACCGCTTGTGTACAGAGGTAGCCTAGCACCTGGAACATCTATCCTGAGAGAGTCCACTTCAGTTTCATCTTTCCCCGGAGGTTAAAGGCCGCGGTTGGGTTACAGCCGAATGCTCATTCGTGCTTGCCCTCTGGTAAGCGGCTTTTATATATGGTGGTGGGCTTCTCACTTACTCTGTGGATTCACTGCGGTGTTGTCTCAACCAATGCTTATGGAACCATGCTTCATATATAGACTGTTGTTCGGTGACTTACCTTGAGTGGTATATGCCTAGAGGACATCTATACTAATTTAATCCTCCTGTCATCTGAGGATTTTTTGTGGACTTAATGTTTGGCGCAGCTTCATCTTTTCTTATCTGCTGTCAGGGTAATACAATGTACTTCACTGTGTGTTCCCCCACTCCACTCCCTCATCTCTGTACTATTACCAACTGCAGACGGAGAAATTATGCTATCTGCTATGAGAATGTTGATCAACCCTAGATACCTCCCAGAGGGGGTGTTTAATTATTTTTTCTTACACTAAACTTACGGTTCGTTTCTGGGTATAAATATTAATAATGTTATATGGAATTGTCATGTATACCTCACTTTGTCTTAAATCGCCAGCCTCTTCCACACCTAGGTAGCGGATCTACTGTCTCACCCCTGAGAAGACAGCGATCCTGCAGGTTAGCCTCACAAGTTAGTTTAACCTTTTCCTAGTGCTTCACTTCTTATCATCCTATTCCTTTACCTACTTTCTGTCCCTCCCTACCACCTTGACTATTTATCCACCAACCTCCTATTTCTAGCCAACATCTGATCCCCCCTCCACCCCAATTACACCCCCCCTGATGCCCTTGCCCCCACCCATTCTATCCCACTCTATCCATCACTACCCTCCTATTCAAATCCAAGCCCCCACCCCCTTTCCATCCTCTGTACCACCATTTCTGTACTCCCTGTACATGGCATGTACTCCTTTTACTGACCATACTTAAAGTGGTTGCAAACCCTTGTAAAGATTTTTAATTTTTTTTATTCCACCAGCAAGACAAAGGCATAATGAGCTAGTATGACTAGCATACTAGCTCATTATGCATCACTTACCTTAGATCGGGGCCCCCGAAGCCGTCCTCGTCTCCCTCTCCAGCCGCAGCCATCGCTGCGGCGATAGCCGGAATGTTACTTCCGGGTATCGCCGCTCCAGCCAATCACAGCGCCGCTCCGGCGCTGTGATTGGCCGGAGCGGCGAAGACGTGACTTCGCGCTTGCGCACGGGAGCCGTCAAATCCGGCTAAACCGGATTTGTGAATGGGATTAACCCATGCGCCGTAGACACCGGTGCTTTCTTTTTTGTAAAATATCTCCTAAACCGTGTAGGTTTAGGAGATATTTCTTGCACCTACAGGTAAGCCTTAATCTAGGCTTACCTGTAGGTGCAAGTTACATAAGTGGGTTTACAACCACTTTAAATAAACCATATGGTAAAAAAGGTATTGCTATGACACAATTAATTAGACCTTTCAATCTCAACTACTTAGCCCTCAATTCTCTCAAAAGGGTCATTAAATGCCCATGGATTCCCTTATGGCTGACATAATGGTTATATCTATAGAAGGAAAAGCCCCACTCAATGTGCTAACTACCACCCTATCTTTAGTCTCAACGTGGACGGTAAAATCTTCACTAAGTCCTTATACAACTGCCTCTTCTCATGCATGGCCAACATCTCTCACTCTGATCAGGTGGATTCATGCCAAATAGAGACAACACTTGTGTAAAATATACCGTATATACTCGAGTATAAGCCGAGGTACCAATAAACTGGGAAAACGTATTGACTCGAGTTTAAGCCTAGGGGGGAAATGTGCCCATTGCCACCTCACTGTGCCAATTGCCCAACCTTACTGTGCCCATTGCCACCTCACTGTGCCACCTCACTGTGCCCATTGCCACCTCATTGTGCCACCTTACTGTGCCCATTGCCAGCTCACTGTGTCCATTGCCACCTCACTGTGCCACCTTACTGTGCCCAACCTCACTGTGTCCATTGCAGCCTCCCTGTGCCCGAGTGTACCTGAAAATCTTCTTATACTGCGGCCGGCGTCCATTGTTTAAATATTGCGCCTTTCTCCTGGTCCCTTCCATGATAGGCGTTTCCAGCAAACACTGTGTTGAGTGTTCCGCCTATCACGGAGATCCTCTCATTCTCGGACTCCGTTTCCCAGCAGGCACTGTTCAGTGTTCCGCCAATCACGGACGTCTTTTTATCCTCGGACAAGAGAACGTCCATGATAGGCGGAACACTGAACACAGTGTCTGCTGGGAAACGGAGTCCGAGAATGAGAGGACCTCCGTGATAGGCAGAACACTCAACACAGTGTTTGCTGGAAACGCCTATCACGGAAGGGACCAGGAGAAAGCCGCGATATTTAAACAATGGACGCCGGCCGCGGTATAAGAAGATTTTCAGGTACTTACTCGAGTATAAGCCAAGGGGTGTACTTTCAGCCCTAAAAAAAGGGCTGAAAAACTCGGCTTATACTCGAGTATATACGGTACATAAAAACAGAATGCAATGATCTGAAAATCTCATAAACCCATATTTTATTCACAATGGAAAATAGAAAACAAATCAAATGTTTAAACTGAAAAAAAAAGTTTACCTCATTTTAAAATTGATGGCAGCAACACATCTGAAAAAAGTTTGGAACAGGGCCATGTTTACCAAGGTGTAGCATCCCATCTTCAACACTCTGTAAGCATATGGGAAATAAGGAGACCAGTTGCTGGAATTTTGGGAGAGGAGTGTTTTCCCATTCCTGTCTAATAACTGCTCAACAGTCCTGGGTCTTCTTTGTCGTATTTTTCATTTCAAGATGCGCCAAATATTTTCAGTTGGTGAAAGGTCTGAACTGCAGGCAGGCCAGTTAAGCATTCAGACTCTTCTACTACGAAGCCATGCTGTTGTTGTAGATTCAGTATGTGGTTTAGCACTGTACTGAAATATGCAAGGCCTTCCCGGAAAGAGATGTCATCTGGATGGGGGTCATGAGACCCGTCACCCGATTGGCCAAAAGGAAATCTGATGCCGCGTACACACGACCGTTTTTAATGTCATTGAAAAAAACTGCGTTTTTCTCGACGTGACTCTTCTCAAGCCTGCCTTGCCTACACACTATCGTGGAAAAAAATGCTTGAGTAAAGCGCGGTGACGTACAACACGTACGACGGCACTATAAAGGGGAAGTTCCATTTGGATGGCGCCACCCTTTGGGCTGCTTTTGCTGATCCTCGTGTTAGTAAAGTTAGTAAAGTTTGTTGAGAGACGATTCGTGCTTTTCAGCCTTGTGCTTTTCAGTCTGTTACAGCGTGACGAATGTGCTATCTCCATTACGAACGCTAGTTTTACCAGAACGAGCGCTCCAATCTCATACTTGATTCAGAGCATGCGCATTTTTTTTCACGTCGTTAAAGCCTACACACGGCCGTTTTTCATGACGAGAAAAACGGCGACGTGAAAAACGACGAGAAAAATTAGAGCATGTTCCAATTTTTTCATGGCCATTTTTCACGTCGTAAAAAATGCTCTGAAGCCCACACACGATCATTTTTAATGACCATTTTAAAAAATTGAATTTTTCTCGTCATTAAAAACGGTCGTGTGTACGCGACATGATTGGCCGCCAGGAGGAGGAGGGAGGAGAGGCTGAGTAGGTTAGTACTGTCTTTACTGGGGGGAGGGGGGGTGGAGTGGGGATTTTTGCCGAAAGGGTGACGTGGGGTCAGTATTGCTTGCGATGGGGGGGGGGGATTTGCCTTCTCCTCACACCCTTTGCACCTATAACAGCTTCAGCTCTTCTGAGAAGGCTGTCCACAAGATTTGGAGTGTGTCTATGGGAATGTTTGACCATTCTTCCAGAAGCGCATTTGTGAGGTCAGGCACTAATGTTGGATGAGAAGGCCTTGCTTGCAGTCTCCGCTCTAATTCATCTCAAAAGTGTTCTATCGGGTTGAGTTCAGAACTCTGTGCAAGGCAGTCAAGTTTCTCGACCCCAAACTCACTCAGCCATGGCTTTATGAACCTTGCTTTGTGCACTGGTCCAAATCATATGGTGGAGGGGGGATTATGGTGTGGGGTTGTTTTTCAGGGGTTGGGCTTGGCCCCTTAGTTCCAGTGAAGGGAACTTGTAAGGCATCAGCATACCAAGACATTTCGGACAATTTCATGCTCCCAACATGGTGAGAAAAGTTTAGAGCCCCTTCCTGTTTCAACATGACCACGCACCAGTGTACAAAACAAGGTCCATAAAGACATGAATAAGTGAGTTTTGGGGTGTAGGAACTTAACTGGTCTGCACAGAGTCCTGACCTCAACCCGACAGAACACCTTTGAGATTAATTAGATTGTAGACTGTGAGCCAGGCCTTCTCGTCCACATCAGTCTCTGACCTCACAAATGCGCTTCTAGAAGAATGGTCAAACATTCCCATAGACACACTCCTAAACCTTGTGGACAGCCTTCCCAGAAGAGTTGAAGCTGTTATAGCTGCAAAGGGTGTGGCTGCACTACTGCTGATCTCCTGAGCTCCAGTGAGGCCTACTGATCCAGGGAGCTTGATTACTCCCTATACCCAGGGTGGATGCAGGAACCTGGGGTGGACCCAGGGGAGGATCCCCCGGATGGCCAGAGTACTGGTCCTCCCATACCAGTGTTTGAGGACCTGGGAAATGGCCCAGCTAAAGGTGAAAGCCTGGCAACCTACAGAAAGAAGGTTTGTGCTAGGATTGCGAGAATCGCTAAGGAGGAAGAAGTACTGGCGAAGTTGAAGTTTGACTTCAAGCATAAAAAAATTGCAAGTGACCGGCTTCACAGTTCTAAGAGGAAACAGATGCGGCCTGAGTTAATGGCTTTGGAGGCCAAAGTGGAAAAGCAGAGTCTGCTGGTGGCCACATTGAAAGAAACCAGCGGTGCTTTCAAGGAGAAGTATGGCAATGATGATCGCTTCCGTGCAATGCGCAGAGGGGCCATACAGGCCAGTGGAGGGCAGGCATCATCAGAGTGCGAGAAGCAAAGGTCAGTGCAAAGCAAAAAAGTTTCTGTGGGCTCGGATTGTGTTTCTGGCCAGCACGCTGGAAAATCTTTGCATCCCGAGCCAACTATCTGTATGCCTGCAGAAAGTGGAGAAAGCTCTGGCACACAGGCTGCGGGTGATCAGCAGTCAGGTGTTTTGACTGGCAGTATGTCATCGGGCCAAGGAAGTTCTGTGCCCTTACCACCGCAGCAAGAGGCTATGGAGCAAGATGATCCATCTGAGCCTGTGGAGGGAGCAGGTATGCTGAACTTCATATCAGAAATGGAATCACCTTTGCATGGTCGCAAGTTTTCAATGTCTGGATCATCTGAGGATGAAGAAGAGGATGATGATGTCCCCCCAAAACCTTTGAAACAACGGGTGAAAGAAAAAGAGGTTTTTGGTCATGACTTGCCTGTACAATGTAATGGAGGTGTAGTTCCTATGGATGGTGCAGTAGAGGGCAGCGGAGAGCAAGCTCATCTCCTGGCTGAGACTTCCACCTGTGTACAGCCAGCCAGTGCAGACTCTGCTGTGAAGAGTGCTGACAAAGACATCTCTACTGCTGGTAATGAAGTAAGAATTACCAAGGGTAATGTAAATGACATTTCTGTGTCAGAAGTCTCTGCTCCATCTGTTCCTGACAATAATGTTAATACTTTATCTAAAGAAGGGTCTGTTACTAAAAGTGATGTGCCTGATGTTGCAAGGAGTGCGGTTATTTCCAATGCTGCAGCACTGGCTGCACCTGTCCCCGGGGTGAGTAGGGCCAGTTATTCTGCGGTCACTAGGAGTGATGTGAGTGAAGGTCAGGCCAATCTGTCACCATCTGGTAGCTCCTTTAAACACCGCAATGTGGTCCAATTGAGGTGGACTGGAGAAGGCCCCCCCCCCAAATAGGAGAGATGTGGTGGACCGTATTCTGGGGATGGGTTTTAAAGCAGAGGAGATTTTTGCCCTTATCAGCCCAGTTGGGTCATATGAATATGACCTCTCCTTTGTCAAGGCGGAAGGTTTAGATGTGTTTTGGGAGAGGTATGAGCAGAGGTGTAAGGAGTCCCCAAGATGGGCAGGTTTGTCACCTAAAGTAGTCTCCCGCCAGCCATTATGCAAGAACGTCACCATTCTAGTGCGTAACGAGTCCATTCCTGCTGCGGATCTGGTGGTGTGGTTGAGGAGATATGCGGATGTCCAAGCCCCCTTGAGGAAAGTTGTAGATGACAGAGGGATATGGACAGGAGGATGGACAGTCTTATTACAACTACATGTCACGGGTAATGTTGTTAAGCACATCCCTTCGTCTGCCTTTATAGGTCGTGACAGGATTATTACATTTTATGCAGGGCAACCAAAGCTGTGTCATCGCTGTGGTGAAAAGGCCCATTTTTCAAGCTCATGTTCTGCGCAGAAATGTTCCCTCTGTCAGGGCTCAGGGCACGTTGCAAAAGACTGCAATAGTATTCGTTGTAATCTTTGTAACAAGTTAGGTCACCCCTATAGCCTTTGCCCTGAAGCCCTCCATAATCAGTCAGAGGTGGTGGAAGAACTGCTGAGGATGGAGGAGGAGGAACGTGGGGGGCAGCAAGGGGTTGGTGGAGCTGTTTCAGCTAGTCCTGAGGGGGCCCCCAGGTGTCAGTTTCCCAATCTGAAGGTGTGACCCCTCTTGTGTCTGCTCCCCAGTCTGTGCTCCCTACTGTGTCAGTGTCTACTTCTGTTGTGTGTTCTTCCCCAGTGTTTCAGGTGCCCAGTGTTCCAAATGTAAATAAGTCATCCAGATTGGCTGAGGCTGCCAAAGGGGCAGATTCATGCCGATCTGAGGTGGCAGCTTCACCTGGGCCTTCCCTGAGGCAACGTAAGACCTCTAGTGGAGGTTCTAAGGGGAGGAAGGGGGAAGTTGCCACTTCTAATGATGTAGATGAGGCCTTTCAGGGTGATGTTTCAGGGGAGGAGGGAGAGTGGACCAAGGTGGGCAGAAGGAGGAATAAGGTAGTCCTGACCTCTGCCTCCTCGGTTTCATCTTTAGAGGTAGATGATCTACCTCTGGGAAACAAGTTTGGGTCCTTATCTGAGGGGGAGGAGGAGTCTTCTAATTCCGTGTCTCAGATGGAGGAGGATGAGGTAGAGTGCTCCCTAAAGAGGTCAAGGTCTCCAGTAAAGGGGGAGGGAGCTCAGGCTAAGAAACGCCTACCTCAATCATCCTGATGGCAGTTCCCACTCCGATAAAGGTGGCAACCATTAATGTTGCCAGCATAAAATCTGTAGGGGCTCGTAACATGGCCTTATTTTTGCTCAGCGAGATGGATGCTGATGTTTTATTTTTGCAAGAGACCCAGGTAAATAGCCTTGCTGATGTCCACCTGGCAAAGAGGGAGTGGAGGCGTGGGCCCTCCTTCTGGTCTCTTGCGGCCGAGCCTTACAGCGGAGTTGCAGTACTTTTTACTGGCATGGTAACGTGTCGGCGGGTTATCGAGGTAGAGATTGGAAGGTGTATGGTCTTGGACGTCTCTGTGAAGGGGCATGATCTACGTTTAGTAAATATTTATGGACCACAAACTAGATGGGAGAGGAAATGCCTCTTTACAAAGATTAAGCCTTTCCTTTTTAAATCTCGGCAAGTTGTCTTTGGAGGTGATTTTAACACCGTTACTAGGCCCAAAGACAGGAAAGGCTCCACTGACAGCCTGAGATATGATAGCGTCTTTCTTAATTCGATAGCCAGGGAAGCAGGTCTGGAAGATGCGCATATTAAGCGCTGCCCAGACAGCACGGGGTACACATTTAAGCGAGGCAGTTGTGAGAGCAGGATAGACAGGTTTTTTTTTAAGGGGGACTCTGCCTTTTCGGCTCCTGAGTGTCGTATGGTGGAGTTCTCTGATCACCTTATGCTGTCTGTTATTCTCAATGCTTCAGATATGCCACTTAAAGGAAAGGGTATTTGGAGGATGAATTCGGCTCTGCTGGATGACGAGGAGGTAAGACAATCTTTTGAGGATTTTTTTCAGGCTCAGGTAACCATCCTGGATTTCTGCAGCAGTAAGTCGGAGTGGTGGGAGCTTGCCAAAAGCCGGATTAGTGGGTTTTTCAAGGCCATAGGAAAAAAGAAACAGCTTGGTAGGTACATTGCCTACCAGCAGCTGCGGAGAAAACTTGATCGCCTTGTCTCGAGTGGTGGAGATTCAGGGGCAATCTCTGAGGTAAAACTTCTCCTTAGGAAGTATCAGTATGATCGGCACGCTTCTTTGGTTCTGGAAAGGGACTATGGGAAATATCACTCGCCCGACCCTTATCAGAACTGCAAACAAAGCGCAGCAGTTAAGACGGTTGTTGGGCTAAGGGATAGTACGGGCTCTTTGACGAAATCCAGGTCAGGGATCCTGGAGGTCTCAAGGTCTTTTTATGTGGATCTTCTGGGGGAGAAGTACCTCGATTGGGCAAAGATGTCAAGTTTTCTGGATTCTACACCAGGTCTGGGAAATAACATTCCGCTGGCAAGTTTGACGGGGGAAATCACAGCAGAAGAGGTAGTCAAAGCTATAGATGGTCTGGCTATTAAGAAAACACCTGGGCCAGACGGATTGACAGCTGAATTTTATAAGACTTTCAAATCCAGCTTGGTACCTTATCTTGTGGAGGTATTTAATGGCTGTCTGCAAGAGGGTTCGCTCCCTCCCTCCATGAGACAATCTGCTGTGATTCTGTTGTCAAAAGGCAAGGATCCCTTGATGATTGAGAATTGGCGCCCCATTAGCCTTCTCAACGTCGATAGAAAAATTCTGGCGAAGATCATTTTCTGGCGCTTGTCGTCAGTAGCAGACAGATTGCTTTCTCGTCAGCAGCACTGTTCGGTCCAGGGCAGGAGCACTTTTTCAGCGGTGTTAGCTGTCCGGGAGGCTCTGGAACGTTGCAGGGCTGAAGGCTGGGGAAAGTATTTGCTGGCATTGGATCATGCGAAGGCTTTTGATCGTGTCAACCATGAGTACCTCTGGCTTCTCCTTGACAAGTATGGCCTGGAGGGTGGGTTTATTGGATGGCTTAAGACTTTATACAGAGAGGCAGAGAGCTTCATGCTTGTTAACGGTTGGGTTGGACGACCCTTCAGGGTTGGATCCGGGGTGCGCCAGGGGTGTCCACTGAGCCCTTTGCTATATGTGTTCGCAATCGACCCCTTCATCAGAAGGCTAGAGAGCGGACCGTTGTGCGGGGTGCCGGTGGGCATTACTGGTGAGCCGCCCTTGAGGGTTGTAGCCTATGCTGATGACGTTTCTGTCTTTATCTCTGGGACTGAGGAGGCGCAGGAGGTGGTCTCAGTTATAGAGCAGTATTCCGAGGCATCGGGCTCCCAGGTCAACCGTGATAAAAGTGAAGTTTTTTGGATGAGCGAGGGAGGTGAGAGCTTTGCACTTCCGGACAACTTCCCGAGGCCTCAGCAGAAAGTCAAAATATTAGGCATCGAGTTTGGCCCTGATGATTACAGTAAGTCAAATTGGGAAGCCAGGCTGAATGATGCTGATGTCAAGGTGAAATGCTGGAAGGGGTGGCGGCTCTCCTTGAGGGAAAGGGTGGACTTGATTAAGACCTACCTGATTCCTACCTTTCTGTATGTCAGCTTTGTTTGCATCTTGCCAGAGTCCTTCTATACCAGGATTTATAGTTGTTTCTTCCAATTATTATGGGGGAACAGGCTGAATCTTGTGAAGCGGAATGTGACTTACCTATCAAGGCGGAAGGGTGGCCTAGGGATGGTCAACCCGGTTGTGTTCTTCTCTCTGATGTTTTTGAAACACAATTTTGGTAACATGCTAGCAGAGAGACCGCCTGGATGGGTAGGTATTTTCCAGATCTGGTTTAGACCTTTTCTGGGCTGTTGGGAGAGTGGCGGGCCAGTGAAAAGCCTAAGGATCAAGCATGGTAAGCTCCCGGCTTATGTTGCCCCGTGCCTGAAAATTCTTAAACGGTGGCATGTGACAGCGGAGGATATCAGGTCCCTCCCTAGGAGACTCCTGGGTGAGAAGATCGTGGGTACTGTCTTTCATGCGCCACTGGCCTTAAGGGATTGCCCAGGTCATATTATGAGGGAAGGTTTACGTTTAATAAATTCTGAGCGGATTCCCTTGAAATTCAGGGACCAGGCCTGGCTCGCTTTCCACGGTAGGCTCTATGTGAGGGGGAACGTGAAGTGCCGCTCTTTGGACAATCGTGGTTGTCCAAGAGCGGAGTGTCAGGGTGAAGTGGAAACCATGGACCACTTCTTGCTTCAGTGCCCTTTCAATATAGAAGTCTATAAAAAGGTGGGGAGGGCTCTAAATATTCCTTTCTTGCCTAGCATGTCTTATGCTGAGTGGGTGTATGGAGCATTGCAGAATCGTAAGAGATTTGATTTGGACACTCTTTTTTTAGTCAGCTTAGTAGTCCGATATTACACCTGGAATGCACGGTGTCAGGTATCCCTTCGGCAGAAAGTCCTTCCTGTTCCGGTGGTGGTGTGTGAGATTCTTGGTGAGGTAGGGAAAATTCGGGGTCTCGAGAAAGACAGATGGCGGCAAAGGGTCTGGATAAAGGCGTGGAGGAATATCAGGCCTGTAGCTGCTGTTTGTTGATCTCTGGGTGTTGAGTTCTTTCCCTGTTTTCTCTCTGGGCACTCCCTTAGATTTTCAAGGATACACATCATTTTTGAAGAAAGGCTACATACACATGATAATCTATGTTTCTTGGTCTGAGTGTTAATCAAGTTGAGTAATGTGTAGTATTTTTGAAGATGTCCGTGCTTGTAGTGATGTGTGTGTGTGTGTGTGTGTGTGTGTGTGTATATATAGTATAATTTAATGCAGTGATATTTCTCTTGGTGGAAAAAACGTTTGTTCATATATTATAGGTTGAAGTATGCCTTTATTATTATTAGTCTTGTATACAATATGTTATGCATATATAAAAAAAAAAAAAAGGAAAAAAATATATATATATATATATATTTTTTGTATTTTTGTATAAAACAAAAGTTGGAATGTGTTTCTTGTTTGCAAGATTCTCAAAATAAAAAATTGCCAACTCAATATTGAACCCTACGTACTAAAACTGGGATGCCATTAAAGTTCATGTGTGTGTAAAGGCAGGCATCCCTATACTTCTTGTAATATAGTGTAAGTAATGGAAGTTTTTTTTTACATTGAATTATAGTTCTGAGGGTAATTTGAGTCTATGAGACTCTTACATGTGACACAGCAATCAAAGCATATTTTATAGGTACAGTGAGGCTCAGGTTTTGTTTAACCATGTCCCTCCAGCCCCTCTCCCATTATAAAATTCTGACACACACATCGTTCATTGTGATGTGCACAGCACACCATATTATTGCTCTCCTTGGGTACCCAGAGATGCCCCAAGTCTTTTAAAATTCTAGCAACACCCCTGAGGCTGGGGGCAGGTGACCAGGCTGTAATTCTTAAAACAACACTATCCTTATTCTCCAAAAATAATCTGTACAGACATCCACTACCTAATGACCCTGAATCTGCTTCCTTGTAATGTCCTCCATGGGCCCCCAAACCTCTCCTTTCCCCCTCCCTTCCATTTATTTGGAACGCACAGTGCACGTTAGTTGTGGTCATGTGTACTGCTCTATGCACTCTACAGATGCTTTAGCCCTTAGTCCATCTTGGGTGTGCGCAGGGTGGGCGTGGCTACGTTCCTACATACATTGGGATCATTGAGAATGAGCGTAGTCACCCTCTAACAGGAAGTTGGAACACAGCAGTAAGAAAATTGAGATTTGAAGGAGGCTGAGAGTAATAGAAAGTACTTTTTTTTTTTAGCTAAGAATACATACATAGGATTGTTTTTCATTTTAAAACAGAGTTTATTGTCATGTTAACTGTGCAGTAGATAAAAATCAAGTAACTAACCCAGGGATCCTCAAACTACGGCCCTCCAGCTGTTGTGGAACTACAAATCCCATGAGGCATTGCAAAACTCTGACATTCACAGACATGACTAGGCATGATGGGAATTGTAGTTCCTGAACACCTGGAGGGCCGTAGTTTGAAGACCCCTGAACTAACCCAATTGTACACCCTGGCAGAACTGTGTAAATATCATATCTGGACTGATAGAAGTACAAATTCTTTAGCAAGTAAAATGCCTCCAATAACTATATATTTAAACTGTGGCCTTAGTTTGCTGGAGATCAGTTTTAAAATAAAAAAATACTTATTTAGAATTTAGTGAGCATGCATTAATTGGGTCTCAAGTGTTTTTGTAAATGACAAATTGAAATATTCAGATTGAACGTTGAAGTGTCCCTAGGAATACTTTTTAAATAGTTACAGCTAGTGATGGGGTCAGCATAAACAATGAAAATAATAATGTTGCGCTTTGAGGCTTTGGCTCTGTAAAGACAGCAAAAGTCTCCTCTTCAGATGTGTCAGTCATTCCTTGTGCTAGGACCATAATAGGTATCGTAAACCCATAGCTAAATAAGACCATGAAAACTGAGCTTACTAGAATGGTAGTTGGCTCTGCTCTTTCTTAATCCCAGTTTTAAAACAAGTGTCTGATTAAGATATAGTCAGTGAGTTGTTGTATCTTTGTGTCTCCTGCTTGTTATGACAACTGATTGCAGGCCAGGACTCCATTACTGCAGCTTGTCATGCAATGGGTAGTTTGTGCCTGGTAAAGAAGTATAGCAATCCGGTCTTTCAGTTATTCCTATACTCTTTAAAATGAACTCCAATTGGGATAAGAAAGTGCAAAAATTTATGTAGTATCAAAATGCAAATTTGGTGTTTTTTCTTTTCTTATTATTGCGAGGTGGTCAACTGACTGGACATAGGGGGGCACATAATGGTCAGTTTATGTATTGCTACAGGAAACAGTTAAGCTGACAATTTTTTTTATTTTTTTTAATCACAAATAAAAACAAACAGATGACTCCATACACACAATTAATGTGTAAGCTAGTCTTACACTAGGTGGCTCTGTCCCAAAACAGTGTGTGGGCGGGGATTACTGTGCCCAAGTGCGGGTCCCAGATTGAGCTCTTGCTAGTGCCCGTAGAGACGGGCTGAGACCAACTTTCTCACTGATACAGAGTTAAGACAGTACTCTGATTTAAAAGTGAGGCTTCCCTGCGATAACACAGTTAACACTTAGGGGCTGATTTACAAAACGTTTGCGCCATGAGTATTGGCGCATCTGCGTGCGCAATGGCTGTTCTGGTATTTACAAAACATTAGCGCCTGTAGCACAGCCCTATTTCCCATTTACTATAGTGTTGTCGGCGGACGGGAGGAGGCGCTCAGTGCACCACTAGGGACCTGGCGCACAGCATGTTAAAATATAAATATAAAGAAGTTGGAAGTGAGAATATAATGGGGGTGACGTGGGGTGATGTGAGGAAGTGTAGGGATACATGCCCAAATAACAAACATGGCCAAAATTGAGTGATAAAGTAACTTTTTCAAAACCAGCCCGCTGCGCCGGCAATTCCGATTCGAGCTGCGGGAGGTTTTTTTGAGCTCAGCGCGGGAATTTCAATGGTTCAAATGCGCCGGGACACTGCGCCGGCAAAATCTTAGTAAATGCCAAGTCACATAACTCAATTTGCATAAGTTGAACAGGCGCAGCTCTGAACTTTCCATTGCGCCAGCAAAATGTCATTTCTAAAGGAAAAAAAAGGCATTTAAAAGCAGCCGCGGCTATAATGAATTGTCGGCTCCCGGCAATATAGAGAAAAGTCATTGAAAGTGTTTGCTAACCAAAAAAAAAAAGCGTGGGGGTTCCCCCAAATTCCATAACCAGGCCCTTCAGGTCTGGAATGGATATTAAGGGGAACCCCGCTGCAAATTAAAAAAAAATGACGTGGGGTTCCCCCAAATATCCATACCAGGCCCTTCAGATCTGGCATGGATTTTAAGGGGAACTCCACCCCAAATTTAAAAAAAATGGCATGGAATCCCCCCAAAAATCCACACCAGACTCTTATCCGAGCACGCAACCTGGCCGGCCGCAGGGGAAAAGGGGGGGACAAGATCGGCCCCCCCTCCCTCCTGAACCATACCAGGCCACATGCCCTCAACATGGGGAGGATGTCCCCATGTTGATGGGGACAAGGGCCTCATCCCCACAACCCTTGTCCGGTGGTCGTGGGGGTCTGCGGGCGGGGGGGCTTATCGGAATCTGGAAGACCCCTTTAACAAAGGGGACCCCCAGATCCCGGCCCCCCCTATGTGAATTGGTAAGGGGTACATTGTACCCCTACCATTTCACGAAGAAAGTGTCAAAAAATTTAAAAAATGACAAGAGCCGGTTTTAGACAATTCCTTTATTAATGTCTTCTCTTTTCTTCCTTCTTCTTCTTCCTTCTTCTTCTTCCATCTTCTTCTTTTCTCCATTCGGGTTTCTTCCTCTTCATCTTCATCTTTATCTTTATCTTTATCTTCCTTCTTCCTTCGGTCTTCTCGTCCGCATCTTGCTCCGGCGTCTTCCCTTCTTACTTCTTCGGCCGCTCCGTTTGAATTGGAGGTTCCCGCTGTGCGACGCCTCAGTTCCCCACTTGGTCCGCTTACACCCGGTGGCTCCGCCCCCCTCTGACACCACGGGGAAAGTCCCCGTGAAATCCATGTGCGTCAGAGGGGGGCGGGGTCACCGGGTGTAAGCGGACCCGATGGGGAACTGAAGAACTGAAACTTCGCACAGCGGGAACCTCCAATTCAAACGGAGCGGCCGGAGAAGAAAGAAGAAGGGAAGACGCCTGAGCAAGATGCGGACGAGAACACCGAAGGAAGAAGGAAGATGAAGATGAAGATGAGGATGAAGATAAAGATGAAGAGGAAGATGAAGATGGAGGAAGAAACCCGAATGGAGAAAAGAAGAAGATGGAAGAAGATGGAAGAAGAAGATGGAAGAAAGTAGAAGACATTAATAAAGGAATTGTCAAAAACCGGCTCTTGTCATTTTTTACATTTTTGACACTTTCTTTGTGAAATGGTAGGGGTACATTTGTACCCCATTACCATTTCACACAGGGGGGGGCGGGATCTGGGGGTCCCCTTTGTTAAAGGGGTCTTCCAGATTCCGATAAGCCCCCCGCCCGCAGACCCCCACAACCACCGGGCAAGGGTTGTGGGGATGAGGCCCTTGTCCCCATCAACATGGGGACATCCTCCCCATGTTGAGGGCATGTGGCCTGGTACAGTTCAGGAGGGAGGGGGGGCCACACTCGTCCCCCCCTTTTCCCCTGCGGCCGGCCAGGTTACGTGCTCGGATAAGGGTCTGGTGTGGATTTTTGGGGGGACTCCACGCCATTTTTTTTTTAAATTTGGGGTGGAGTTCCCCTTAAAATCCATGCCAGATCTGAAGGGCCTGGTATGGATATTTGGGGGAACCCCACGTCATTTTTTTTTAAATTTGCAGCGGGGTTCCCCTTAATATCCATTCCAGACCTGAAGGGCCTGGTTATGGAATTTGGGGGAACCCCCACGCTTTTTTTTTGTGTAATCAAAGACTTTCAATGACTTTTATCTGTATTGACGGGAACCAGCAATTCATTACAGCCGCAAGGACTTTTAAATTACTATTATTTTACTTTAGAAATGTCATTTTGCTCTCCAACTGTTATAAACATGGAAAACATGTGCTACTTTACAGGCATACTATAGACACCCCCCGGTATGATATTTAGGGCCAGTTCACACCGGATGCAGTGCAGTGTGTTTTTTTGATGCCTGAAAAACGCAAAGAAAGTTGATCACATTAATGCCAATGGCATAGTTCACACCACTGCAGTCCGTTCCAGTGCGTTTCAGAAAGCAAAAAAATGCTGCATTTTTTAGGTACAGAACTGTACTGCACCGCAGTAAAACACATCAAAAACGCAACGGAACGTACCAAAAATGCACCGGAACGCACCTAAATGCACCCAAGATGCACTGCAACACACTTGTCCTAAGTGAAAAGAGGGGGGAAAAAACACTGGACTGCATCAAAAACGCATCAAAAATGCACTGGAATGTGTAAAAAACACGCATGCAGAAAAGCACCTGGAACGCACCCAGACTGCGTTTCTATGGTGTGAACTAGGGCCAGTTCACACCATAGAAACACAATCCGGATGCGTTCCAGGTGCTTTTCTGCATGCACGTTTTTCATGCGTTCCAGTGCATTTTTGGTACGTTTTTGATGCAGTCCAGTGCTTTTTTTTCACCCCTCTTTTTTATTAACCATAGATAAGGACAAGTGTGTTCCAGTGCGTTTTTGGTGCATTTAGGTGTGTTCCTGTGTGTTCCAGTGCGTTTATGATGCGTTTTGATGCGTTCCAGTACAGTCCAGTGCAGGTAAAATGCAGCATGTTCTACTTTTTTGGTGGAACTGGAACGCACTGGAACAAACACTGCCATTTAGAACCATATAACCAACTTTCCATGCATTTTGGATGCATAAAAAACGCAATGCACTGCATGTGGTGTGAAATGGCCCTTAAGCAATTTGGCATATTTAAAGGCACTTCTCCTTGTTTTGTTTTTGGTGTTTTCCAAATTGGTGACATTGATATATGTCCCTTAGGGTGGGACCTGGGCCCCCATTTTAAGGCCAATTACTAGAAGATAAGCCAGCCAAGTGGGGACTAGCAAAATTATCAAGTCAGTTCCCATAGACTGCGATGGTATTTGTTGGTGGGGGGGGAGGGGTGATTGTCCCATCTCTAATTTTGTAGCATGCTGGATGATGTGCTTAATTTTGGACGGGGGGAGGGGGGGTTATTTTTTGCTAGCTGCATTGCTGTTGTTCTGCACATGCCCAGCCAGTTCGTTTTTTTTTTGGTGCTTTTTGTGTGTGAACAGCACCTGGGTATTTCTGGGCATGCTCAGAGAGTGTTTTTATGGGTTAGTAATTGAAGGACATCCTTAACAGGTGTGCCCACTTCGAATTTCAGTCTCTACATTGAGTGAACTTGCATTTTGGGTGTTTCATGGACTGTGCATGTGTTTTCAATTGCCTCATTAGCACACAAACATATGTTATATAAAGCTCACAGAGCATTCGGTCGCTTGCCCTGAGAAGAGGCAAGTGTGTGTATGGGGGGCAAAATGCACATGTTGGTGTCCTTATCGAGTTTGTAACACATGTATTTTTTTTGTTATGTCTTTGCAAAACAGGTGATTGGTTAACTTTTGTGGACTGTATTTTTTTGTGTGGGGAAAATGTTCCCCTGAAATAATTCTGATGTTGTTAATGTGTGTTGTTTGTTCACTTTGATTTAATTGTCTGTGCTGCATTTTTTTGGCCAAAAATTGCTCAAGATGTTGAGTCTGTAACTGTTTCAAATTGACCATGTTTTGTATTTTGCCTTCCCTTTTGTTTTGTTGAACAATAAAATTTGATGCAAAGTTTTGATGTTTGTTTTGTGTTTTCTTTGCAACAAATGTGACAGCTGATTGGCATGTCAAAACAAAACAGGTGTGATTTGTCTAATCTGGTGCCTTCATGCTAGCATATGCATGTATTGTATTGTGTGCTGCCATGGAGCGCCACCAGGAAATGAAAAATACAGAGCGGTAAGTATTAAATTTTCCTTTTTTACTGCAGTGGTTCTCAGCCAAAAGCCTCGTACACACGAACAAGTTTCTCGGCAAAAAACAGCAAGAAACTTGCTGGCAGAGATTTTTTGCAGAGAAATTCGTTCGTGTGTATGGTTTCTCGTCAAGAAAAGCGACAAGTATCTCGACGAGAAAATAGAGAACCTGCTCTCTATTTTCGCGTCGAGATTCTCGTCAGCCTGTTTCTCGACGAGAAAAGTGAGTGTGTGTACACTTACCTGTCCGCCGGGAAGCCCGCGCATGTTCGAAATGAATTCGACGCATGCGCGGTAGCTTCCTAGGCATACGTAGGGTATACCAAGATGGCGGCGACGGCATCGAATGTGATGAGCGCATGCTCGTCGTAGTCGATGACGTCACCGCGTACGCTCCATTCAAAGAACCGCGGGTTCTTTGAATCGAGCGTCTGTACACTCGGCCGGGACAAGTTTCTTGTCCAAGAATCTCGTCGAAAAAAACGACATGTTTTTTTCGACGAGAATCTCGGCCGTGTGTACGAGGCCTTAGTCCTCAAGTACCCCCAACAGGACATGTTTTGTGAATTTATCTTATCGAGAATTGCTGTCCAAAAATCAAAACCATTGACTGTGATTTAAAGCACATGTGCAAGATGAAGGAAAACCTGCAAACATGGTCTGTTGGGGGTACTTGAGAAGCACTGATTTAGAGCACTGCACTTAAAAATAGCTCAAGGCCATACAATTCTAATTGTGGGCATTTTGAGGGAAACACAGTAAGTGTTAGAACCCCTGCGTGTGTGTTTTTTTTTTTTGATTATTTTTTGTAGTTTGGCTTTTGTGTCTCCTTTTCTTAACATTGGCTTCACTTCCTGTCACACAGCTAAACAGGAAGTGAAGGTAAAACCCTACCAATGGCTTTCCTTGGGGACACACAGATCAATATAACTAGTGTCCCCATTAAGCAAATTGCACTCTAGCACTTTGTTGTGTACACCCCAAATCATTGGGTAGTTTGGGGTTTAGTAAAGACAAATCCACTCTGCAGTAAAAGTGTAGCTGCTGAAAATCTGAGTGAAAGTACTGGTGATTGGATGTTACAATCATGTAAAAGCAAAGATGGGTTTTTTTTGGCTTGCATGTCCCCCTCAGATATACAGCAAGTGCACTTGTAGTGCAAAGTAGATTTGCCTTTAGTAAATAAACCCCACAGTCCAAACTACCTAATAAATTGTGGTGTACCCCGCAATATGCTGGAGTGCAATGTGCATAATGGGGAAAGTATTTAGACTGACCTGTGTGTCCCCAAGGAAAGACATTGTTAGGGATTTTCCCTCACTTCCTGTGTGGCTATGTGACAGGAAGTGAATTATTTGTAAGGATAAAGTGGCCAAATTATTTAGTTTAACTTTTCAAAGACTCATTCCTAAGTTGAATAGTGATGCATGTCAATGGCCCATTTAGACCCTCTTTAATCACTTGAGATCAGCGCTATAACTGATCGACGGCCACAGCATGGTCCTCAATTGCCGGGAGTCCGTCAATAAACGTCCTCCCCTTTGCGCGCGCTGTGGTCACAGAGTCACTGAGACTCAGGTGATGACAGATCCGAGTAAGGGGCCGATCCCTGCCCTTTACCATGTGATCAGCTGTCAGCAAATGACAGCTGATCACGTGATGTAAACAAAAGCTGGGTAATGGTTTTTGTTTTCTCCTTGTGCCGCCAGCGTGAGCATAAAAAAAGGCAATCACCGGCTTATGTGCAAGGGACATGGGGCCCGAAGAGGAAGAGGCAATTCTGTGTCATTTGTGACAATTAGTAGCCCCTGCCAGTGCCACCTATCAATGCCCACCACTGGTGCCAATCAGTGGCACCTAGCAGTGCTGCCTATCAGTGCCCATCACTGCCAACTATCATTGTCACCTAGCAGTGCCACTTCTCACTGTCCACCAGTGCCAAATAGCAATGCCACCTCTCAGTGCCCACCCTTGCCACCTTATCGGTGCCCATCAGTGCAGTCTCATCAGTGTACATCAATGAAGAAGAAAAATTACCTTTTTTAAAAATATTAACCAGTTTCCTACCGCCCACCGTCAAATGACATCCTTGGCTTTGGGTGGTGACATCTGAATGATATCATTCTTTTCAGCCGGCGATTCTGTGCACAATAAAAACGATCATAGTGGCAGTTCCGCCGCTTGATTGTTCTTATAGGCGGGGGGAAGGGGACGTCCCCCCCCCCTCCCCTCTTGCCGCCATCCGGTGCTTCTCCGGGCTCTCCCGTGCCATCTGGGGCTCGGAGAACGATTTGGAGATGACTGGTGACCAGATGGTCATCAGTCATCTCTATGACCGTCGGAGGCGCGGGCACGACGTTATGACATCACGCCGTGTTCCCGTATGTTAACCAAGCCGTGATCTCGGCTGTCAGCATGAGATTGGTGTTTCTTTTGGACCAATATCATGCTTTCCAGCCTGGAGGAGAGATGCGGGGTCTTATTGACCCTGCATCTCTCCATAAAGAGGACCTGTCACACACATTCCTATTACAAGGGATGTTTACATTCCTTGTAATAGGAATAAAAGTGATCCAAAAAAAAAAAGAGTAAGAAATACAAAAAAGTCAAAAAACAAAATAAAAAAAATAAGCAAAAATAAGAAAAAACGCCCATGTCCCCTGTAGCTCGCACTCAGAAGCGAACACACACGTAAGTCCCGCCCACATATGTAAACGCCGTTCAAACCACACGTGAGTTATTGCTGCGTGAGTTAGAACGAGTGCAACAATTCTAGCACTAGACCTCCTCTGTAATGCCAAAATGGTAACCTGTAAAAAAATTTAAAGCATCGCCTAGGGAGATTTTGAATTACTGAAGTTTGGTGTCATGCCATGTGTGTGCGCAATTTTAAAGCGTGACGTGTTAGGTATCTATTTACTCAGCATAACAACATCTTTCACATTATACCAAAAAATTGGCCGTAACTTTACTGTTTTGTAATATTTTATATATTGCAATGACCGTCATCTTATTCCCTAGGGTGTCTGCTCCAAAAACATATATAATGTTTGGTGTTTTGAAGTAATTTTATAGCCATAAATTTATGATTTTTACATGAAGGAGAGAAGTGCCAGAATAGGCCCAGTGCTGAAGTGGGTAAAATATCCATTTTTTTTTTTTTAAACTCGGTCTTTTGTATTTATCGAAAAAAATAAAAAATAAAACACAAAGGTGATCAAATAGCACCAAAAGCAAGCTCTATTTGTGTGCCAACAAATAAAACATTTTCATTGGGTTACAGTGTTGTATGAGCGCGCAATTGTCATTAAAAGTGCATCAGCGCTGAAATGTGAAACTTGGTCTGGGCAGTGCGCAAGTGGTTAATATAAGGCTACATGCACACGGACGTTTTTCAAGCCGCTTGTTTGAGCGTTTTTTGCAGCTTAAAAACATCTCTCCATGTTAGCCTATGGCCTCATGGCCACCATGGCGTTTTTGAGCTGTAAATGGCATATGCCCCGTACACACGATCGTTTTTAATGTCATTTTTTAAACCAACGTTTTTCTCCTCGTTTTTTTTCATGTTTCCTCTCAAGCCTGCCTTGCGTACACACCATCATTAAAAAAAACGATCAAGCAAAGCGCAGTGACGTTCAACACGTACGACGGCACTATAAAGGGGAAGTTCCGTTCGAATGGCGCCACCCTTCATGTTAGTAAAGTTTGTTGAGCGACGATTCGCGCTTTTCAGTCCGTTACTGTGTAATGAATGTGCTATCTCCATTACGAACGCTAGTTTTACCAGAACGAGCGCTCCCGTCTCTTACTTGATTCTGAACATGCGCGTGTTTTTTCACGTCGTTAAAGCATACACACTATCGTTTTTCACGTCGTTAAAAAAAACGACATGAAAAACGACGTGAAAAAAGAGAGCATGTCCGGAATTTTTAATGGCCGTTTTTCACGTCGTTAAAAATGCTCTGGAGCATACACACGATCATTTTTCAGGGCCATTTTTTAAAATGCCAGTTTTAACGGCATGAAAAACGATCGTGTGTACGGGGCAATAGGCTTTTTTAGGCCCCATGTAGACGGGACGCTGGAGCAAAGTGTTCAGAACTAAGGTTGAAAGTGGCGTTTAGAAAGGCACGCTTTGTGGCGTTTGCATGCCGTGTTTTACCACATTTGCGTGTATATGATAAGGAGCCGCCGTATCCTCCAAAAACAGTATTATATACGATTTTAGCTATTTAGTGAGACCAGAGTGATATCGTTAGAGGCGCATGCGCGGATGCCTGAGGGAGAAGTCGCATCCCCTTAGAGCTCCGCTCCCGGGTTAAACAAACCGGAGAACCGACTGCTGTTTTCACCGTAAACGGCACCAGCTCCCGCAAATTCATACCAGGTACACTTTGGCTTATTGAGGATGGTCACGAGGGGGCCAAAAACAAAGTATAAGATTGGTATCTCTAAGGATACACCGGCCCGGCAGACATCCAAGATGGCGGCGCCTGGTACCTCACAGACTCGCACACAGCGGGTTCCTAAATCCCTGTCACACAATGTCAAAACTCTGGACACAGCTGGTGAGATTGATTCTGACTATGAAACACCTGAAAATGTTATTCAGTCTAATATGTTTAGACAATTTGAGAAAATGCTTCAGAAAGCTTTGAAACAAACTTCTGACCAGATAACAGAGAAGCTGACAAGGGAGATTAGGGAGCTGGGGCATAGAACAGCTGAACTGGAAATCCGGGTAGATGATATAGAAACTACCACACAGCATTATGATGCTACTATTGAACAGCTTAAGGATGAGAACTCTTTATTACAAAACCGTTTGGAAGACCAGGAGAACAGGGACCGTCGCTCCAACCTAAGAATCAGAGGTCTCCCTGAATCAATCTTAGACTTACAGGGAACTATAGGTGCACTGTTTCAGGAACTGTTACCAGGTATTTCACCTGAGAGATTGGAAATGGACAGAGTCCACAGGGCCCTAACTCAACGCAAACCCAATGGACCCCCTAGAGATATTATAGTTAAATTTCATTACTATAAAACAAAGGAGCAAATACTTGCTGCTGCTAGAGGTAAAAACACTCTTGAGTTCCAGGGCAATACCTATCAGCTCTTTACAGACCTCTCCCCTCTAACTGTTACTAAGAGGCGTTCTATGAAACTATTGCTGCAAGTACTTCAAAAGCACCAAATCATATACCACTGGGGGTTTCCATTCTCTCTCCGCTTTACATACTTGGAAACCAGATATACCTGTCGCACGTCCGATGAACTTCGGTCAGCCTTAATTGATCTAGGCCTGATGGATCACACCAATTCTAAGGAGCAACCTCGTAGACGAGCGGCTTCTAGATCACCTCCAAATGAAACCGACCTGGACCCAAACCCCTCTGGCTATACTAGACAGAATCTTCATAAAAGAGGACGTTTTGATAGTCAGGCACCGATAAACGTCGACTCAATGGACTGATTGTTCACTTGTCATTAATCTTATCCATGTTTCTCCCCTTTTGTAGGGTACTAGCCCCATTGCTTTATTCTGAAAAGCATTGCACTATCTATGCTTGATGAACTAGAATCCTGTTCTCCATCATTTTTTTTTTTTCTTTTCTTTAGTGGTGTTTTGTTTCTGACAAATATGTCTATTTCCTTAATCTATATGCACATAATATATGCATATTAATTTGTACTTATGAAATATGAATCTAGGTTTCTATTTAGGGTTTTAATCAGCCAGAAGATTTATATTTCATTTACATTTTTGAGTCAAGTGTTTTTAAGGGGTTTTTTTTTTTTTTTTTTTTTTTTTATTGTGTTTGTCCCCTTCCTGACAAATATGTCTACTTAGTAATTTAAATGCATATTATATTGTACCTATGAAAATATATATTTGGGTAATTATTTATTGTTTCAGTCAGCAAGAAGGTCTATATTACATTTACATTTTTGAGACAAGTGTTTTTAAGGGTTTTTTTTTTTTTTTGTCTTGTCCCCTTTCTGACAAATATGTCTACTTAGTAATTTATATGCATATTATATTATACTTCTGAAATATGAATTTGGGCATTTATTTATTGTTTTAGTCAGCCAGAAGGTCTATATTACATTTCTATTTTTTTTTATTTTTTTTGTGTGTCTGTCCCCTTTCTGACAAATAGGTCTACTTAGTAATTTAAATGCATATTATATTGTACCTATGAAATATAAATTTGGGTAATTATTTATTGTTTTAGTCAGCCAGAAGGTCTATATTACATTTCCATTTTTTTTTTTTTTTCTTCTCCCTTCCCTTTCCTCTATATTTGTGAGCTTGTTTATTAATTATTTCGCTTGCGTTGACGGTTTGCTTCACAAGTGTTAAGATTGATATTTTCCAGCCTCCTTATGGACGCATTCATCTAGAAATTGACTCAACATACTTCCCAAAGTTGGTATGCTTCCTTTCTCTCTCTTTTTTTTTTGTTTAGTGCATCTCCAGTCTTCTTGATAGAGAATTATTTATGTTTTATATTATAATACTTAAGTGTTCTCCGGCGTTGTTTTTCCCTCCGGAACTTCTTGCGGCCCCCTACGTACCCCCTGACTCCTGCTACTATTATGCAGGAGTCGGTCGGTGACCATGGAACCCCTCGGAGATTTTTTGTTATCTCTCCGAGATGTTCCTGCGCCCTACTAGTACATCATTATTTTATGACACTAATTGCAGGCATTAGGGCTTCTTTTTTATTTGGTTTCTTCTTTACTCATTCTTTTCTGTCTTTCCTTTCTTCTTCTCTTCTGTCTCCCTTGGTGGCGGTTCGAACTCATAATATGGGTTTCATTAACCCTTATATAAAACTTACCCTTACTATGTCATGGCCCCCATAAACATTTTGTCCTTAAATGTACAAGGCTTCAACGTTCCACAAAAAAGAACTAAAGCTCTACGTTCCTTTTCAGCTAGAAAAGCTCACATCATTTTCCTTCAAGAAACGCACTTTATCAATAACGCCTCCCCTAACTTTCTTTCCTCCTCCTACCCTCAATTCTACGCAGCATCAGCTACAACTAAGCAACGTGGGTCCCTGATTGGATTCCACCGCTCTACACCATTTACCCTTAATACACAAATATGTGACCCTGAGGGTAGATATGTTTTATTAACAGGCTTTATTGCTGATACTGAAGTCACATTAGTTTCGTATTACGCCCCAAATAAGCGTCCTGAAGCTTTTCTATCACATCTTTTCCAACTAATCGAATAACATAAATTTGGAACAATAATATTATGTGGCGACTCCAATACTACCATCTATCCCTTCTTGGATAAATCCCCGTCATCTCCTAACTCTCCTACCCATAAACGGTCCTTCCAATCTCTACTTACTTCTTTTAATTTTGTTGATACCTGGCGGAAACTTAACCCAACTTCCAGAAATTTTACACATTATTCTTATCCACACAAATCCTTTTCACGAATAGACCATATTTTCCTCCCCTCTAGTATGCTCCCTGAAGTAATATCCTCTAATATAATCCCATTTCCATGGACAGACCATTGTGCGGTCACTGCTACAATTACCTCTCCAATACCTAGGTCACATGACACCACTTGGTGTATTAACGACTCCATCCTAACTCACCCCTCACACCGTTCAGATATTGAACTGGCTCTTAATGATTATATCTCATTTAATGACACTACTGATGTCTCTGCCCTTACACTATGGGAAGCCCATAAAGCTGTCATTCGGGGCAGCTTGATACAAAAGGCGAGATCTATTAACCACTTAACGACCGCCCACCGCCGATTTACGTCGGCAGAATGGCACGGACATGCAGAATCACGTAGATCTACGTGATCGCCTTTGTGCAGTTGGGGGGTCCATCCGGACCCCCCTTCACTGCAGTGAGCGGCCGTTAAGTGTTCGGGAGCGATCAGGCATGAGGGGGCGGCCGCTCGATTCCGCCCCCCCCTCGCGATCGCTCCCGGCCAATGAAAATGCTTCCTCCGCCATGTGATGTAAACAAGGCTGGAGGAAGTGATGTCATCTCCCTCGCCGCGGTCTTTTCGTTCCCGGCGCCGAGGAGAGAAGACAGAGGTTAGTGCTCCAACAGTCCACTGACACGTAGGTATACATAGGCACACAAATCACCCCCCAGTCACCCCCAGATCACCCCCCAGGTCACCCCAAAGCCCCCAATCACAGTGTCACTGATTGCAGTGATCATTTATTTTACTGATCACTGCATTTAGTGTCATCTGTGATTGTAAAAAGTTGCAGGGCAGTTAGGATTAGGCCCCTTTAGGTCCAGGGTAGCCCCCTAACCCCCCTAATAAAGGTTTAACCCCTTGATCACCCCCCAGGTAACCCTTTCACCCCCTAACTTCAGCGTCACTAAGCGATTGTTTTTCCGATCGCTGTATTCGTGTCGCTGGTGTTTTAGATAGGCAGTTATTTTTTTTTTAGGTTCGCCGCAGGTTTTTATTAGTGTCAGGTACCCCCATATATTATTTTAACCCCCTGATTGCCCCTAGAGTTAACCCTTTCACCAGTGATCGCCGTATAAGCGTCACTGGTGTCACTGGTTAGCCAGTAAGTTATCTAGTTATTTAGGTAACCCGTCAGGTTTTTATATAGCGTCGGGTACCCCCATATTTAACCTAATAAAGGTTTTAACCCCCTGATTGCCCCTAGTTAACCCTTTCACCAGTGATCACCATATAAAGGTTACGGGTGACGCTGGTTGATTAGTTTGCTTTTTATAGCATCAGGGCACCCGCCGTATATAACCCAATAAAGGTTTAACCCCCCTGATCGCCCGGCGGGTGAGATCAATTAGGTTTTAGCGCCAGAGAGGGTCTGCGTCGCCCCAGGCAGTGTTAGGTTAGTGCCAGTAACGCTAACACCCACGCGCAAAGCATACACCCCCCTTAGTGGTATAGTATCTGATCAGATCTATACTAGCATCCCCAGCGGTTTAGGGTTCCCAAAAACGCAGTGTTAGCGGGATCAGCCCAGATACCTGCTAGCGCCTGCGTTTAGCCCCTCCGCCCAGCCCAGCCCAGCCCACCCAAGTGCAGTATCGATCGATCACTGTCACTTACCAAACACAACACACATAACTGCAGCGTTCGCAGAGACAGGCCTGATCCCTGCGATCACTAACAGTTTTTTTGTAGCGTTTGATATATTTGCTGACGACAGTCAGGTGCTTTTTTTCCTGTGAATCTTACTAGTGTACCCCTAAATTTAGAGCCCAAAATGGCAAGACGAAGGTACACTAGTAAAGAGGCCTACGAGATTCTGAGCATGACAGATAGTGAAGAGGAGGTCACGTATCTGTCAGATTCAGGCTCAGAATATCTTCCCGTAGAAGACAGTGACGTCAGCGGCCCCACGTCAGATAGCTCTGACGACGAAGTTGAGGTCCCTGCTAAGGTCAGGTGTACCCGATCCCGATCTTCTGAGGTTGTTGAGGAGCAAGAACCGCAGGTCTCTCGTATCATGGAGCAGAGTAGTACTAGCGCCGCTATTCCTTCTGGTGAACTGGCAAGCACCAGCGGCCTAGTACAGCCTGGACGTACATCCAGCACTGCAGTAACACTTGGTGACGTGGTGAGTCCCATAAGTGCAGTTCAAGCTGGTGAGGTGGCAAGCACAAGTAGTGTCCCGCTGCCACCAAGAAGACAAAGGCAGGCCCGTCGTGCCCATACTGCCCTTCCTGCAGAATTCGCCTATCCTGATTGGGTCCCCACCACTTCTGCAGAACCCGTACTTCCCCCATTCACTGCCCAACCCGGTATTCAGGTGGAAACAGCTGATTTTATTCCAATTGATTTTTATTCGCTGTTTTTCACGGAAGATCTCTATAGATCTATTGTGGACCAGAGTAATTTATATGCTGGTCAATTTATCGCCGCTAACCCCCAGTTGCCTAAAATTGCCAGAAATTGGAAACCAATTACGGTTTCCGAATTTAAGACCTTTCTGGGCCTTTCCCTCAACATGGGCACACATAAATTTCCGTCATTGCGTGCTTATTGGTCCACGCACCCAATTGACCACATGCCCGTGTTCTCTGCCTCCATGTCCAGGGCACGATACGAGCAGATTTTGCGGTTCATGCACTTCAACGACAATGAACTTTGTCGTCCACGTGGGGACCCTGAATACGACCGGCTCTATAAAATTCGGCCCCTCATAAACCACTTCAACGAACGTTTTGCAGCCTTGTTTACTCCCGATCAAGTTGTCTGCGTTGATGAGTCCCTGATTAAATTTTCTGGCCGCTTGTCTTTCAAGCAGTACCTTCCCAGCAAGCGTGCCAGATACGGGGTCAAGCTCTACAAGTTCTGTGACAGGGCAACAGGCTATGTAGTGAACTTTACGGTTTATGAGGGAAAAGACAGTCAGATTGAGTCGGTCAACTGCCCGGATTACATAGGGAGCGCTGGCAAGATAGTGTGGAACTTGGTGTTACCCTTATTCGGAAAGGGGTACCACTTGTATGTGGACAATTATTACACAAGCGTGCCACTGTTTAGTCACTTGTTTGATCATCAGATTGGAGCATGTGGCACCGTGCGACCTAATCGCCGGGGCTTTCCCCAGCGGCTTGTAGATGCCCGTCTTAGGCTGGGGGAGAGAGCCTGCTTGAAGTGTAATAACTTGCTCGCTATGAAGTGGAGGGACAATAAGAATGTTTTCCTTCTTACCTCCCTTCATGCAGACACGACAGTCCAAATTCGTACGGCGACTGGTGTTGTGGAGAAACCCCTCTGTGTCCACGAATATAACCAAAATATGGGAGGGGTGGACCTCAACGACCAGTTGATGGCGCCGTATCTAATTGACCGTAAGGCGAGACGCTGGTACAAAAAAGTGTCTCTATCATTATTCCAATTGGCTTTGCTGAACGCTCATGTGCTATACAGAGCTTCAGGCGGGACGTTATCTCTTCTAAAATTCCAGAATGAGATAGTCACAGAACTCCTGTATCCAGGCGGTTCTGCACCTCACCATCCCCAACCAAATGCAGTAAGCCGGCTGCATGAGAGGCATTATTCGTATGTCCTCCCGAGTACCCCTACCCAAAGCCACCCCCAAAAAAGATGTCGTGTCTGTAGCAAGCACGGATTTAGGCGTGACACCCGTAGTTTTTGTCCACTCTGTCCTGACAAGCCTGGTCTTTGCCAAGGTGAATGTTTTGAACGCTACCACTCAAAAGTGAAGTTTTAGCGTAGGGTACAGCATTTCACAGACAAGGACACACTTACACAGGGTCTCCCAAGATGCCATTACATTTTGAGAGACCCGAACCATTACAGTTGTAAAGTTACAAAAAAAAGTGTAAAAAAGAAAAAAAAAACGTAAAAAACAAAACACAAAAAAAATATAAAATAAAAAAACCAAAAATAGTTGTCGTTTTATTGTTCTCTCTCTCTCTATTTTCTCTCTATTGTTCTGCTCTTTTTTACTGTATTCTATTCTGCAATGTTTTATCATGCTTGCTTTTCAGGTATGTAATTTTTTGTTTTCAGGTGCGCCATTCAACTGCAGCGCGGAATTATTTATCTTGACAGCAACAGCGTTTGCTCCCACGATACATAAAGCCGTGACTCCAGTGCTGTAGGAGGTGATTTCACCACCACAGTTAAAAAAAAGAGCATATATGCCGAAGCATGGGGGCAGCAGGGGCGGAGGAGCGATTTTGCTCCTAATGCCGCGTACATACGGTCGAAATTCCGACGGAGGCCTGCCCGTGGAAAATTCCGACCGTGTGTACGCGGCATAACTTTTTTGCGGGAGGATGCCCCCATGCTTCGGCATATATATATTTTAGGCACAGGTTGCGTTAAAACATTTTTTTTATTTTTTACTAGGTTTTGTTTTGGTATTTGCTTTGCAGGTATGGCATGGTAAGGTCTTACTGTTGTACTGTAATGTTACTTTGTTTTAATGTTAACCACCATTTGCTTAGCAGGTACGCCATTCAGTTGCAGCGCGGATCTATTTATCTTGACAGCAACAGCGTTTGCTCCCACGATACATAAAGCCGTGACTCCAACGCTGTAGGAGGTGATTTCACCACCACAGTTAAAAAAAAGAGCATATATGCCGAAGCATGGGGGCAGCAGGGGCGGAGGAGCGATTTTGCTCCTAATGCCGCGTATATACGGTCGAAATTCCAACGGAGGCTTGCCCGTGGAAAAGTCCGACCGTGTGTACGCGGCATAACCTTTTATGCCGCGTACATACGGTTGAAATTCCGACGAAGGCTTGACCGTGTGTACGCGGCATAACTTTTTTGCGGGAGGATGCCCCCATGCTTCGGCATATATGCCCATCATTAGAAGTGGGTGGATGAAGGGAGGTATTCTAATGGTGGGCATACCCACCAATCAATCTCTTTTTTTCGTTCAGCCAATAGGCTGTATGAAAAAAAAGATTACAATACATGTCCAACAAGGACCAGCAACGTACTGGTATGTTGCTGGACTTTGAATGTTTATACCAGAATGATGCCTGCGGGTTTAGGTATCATCTTGGTATCATTCTTTTCAGCCAGCAGCCGGCTTTCATGTAAAAGCAATTCTAGCAGATAATTAGCCTCTAGACTTCTTTTACAAGCAGTGGGAGGGAATGTCCCCCCCCCGGATATAAAAAGCGCCATTGGGAAATTGGGAAAGCATTTTATCACACCGATCTTGGTGTGATCAGATGCTTTGAGGGCAGAGGAAAGATCTAGGGTCTAACCCCCCAATTTTTTTCAAAAAAAGAGTACCTGTCACTACCTATTGCTATCATAGGGGATATTTACATTCCCTGAGATAACGATAAAAATGGTAAAAAAATAAAATATGGAAGGCACAGTTTAAAAATAAAATAAAAAAGCCAAATAAATAATAAAAAAAAAAAAAAAGCACCGCTGTCCCCCCCTGCTCTTGCGCAAAGGCGAACGCAAGCGTCGGTCTAGCGTCATATGTAAACAGCAATTGCATCATGCATGTGAGGTATCACCGCGAAGGTCAGATCGAGGGCAGTCATTTTAGCAGTAGACCTCCTCTGTAAATCTAACGTGGTAACCTGTAAAGGCTTTTAAATGCTTTTAAAAATGAATGTAGTTTGTCGCCGCTGCGCGTTTGTGCGCAATTTTAAAGCATGTCGTGTTTGGTATCCATGTACTCGGCCTATGATCATCTTTTTTATTTCATCAAACATTTGGGCAATATAGTGTTTTTTAGTGCATTAAAAATAAAAAAAGTGTGTTTTTCCCCCAAAAAATGCATTTGAAAAATCGCTGCGCAAATACTGTGTGGAAAAAAAAAATGCAACACCCACTATTTTAATCTGTAGGGCCTTTGCTTTAAAAAAATATATAATGTTTGGGGGTTCAACATAATTTTCTTGCAAAAAAAATTTTTTTTTCATGTAAACAAAAAGTGTCAGAAAGGGCTTTGTCTTCAAGTGGTTAGAAGAGTGGATGATGTGTGACATAAGCTTCCTAATGTTGTTTATAAAATGCCAGGACAGTTCAAACCCCCCCCCCCAAATGACCCCATTTTGTAAAGTAGACACCTCAAGCTATTTGCTGAGAGGCATGTTGAGCCTATTGAATTTTTTTTTTTTTGTCCCAAGTGATTGAATAATGACCAAAAAAAAAAAAAATGTACAAAAACTTGTCACTAAATTATATATTGCTCAAACATGCCATGGGCATATGTGGAATTACACCACAAAATACATTCTGTTGCTTCTCCTGAGTACGGGGATACCACATGTGTGGGACTTTTTGGGAGCCTAGTCGCGTACGGGACCCCAAAAACCAAGCACCGCCTTCAGGATTTCTATGGGTGTAAATTTTTGATTTCACTCCTCACTGCCTATCACAGTTTCGGAGGCCATGGAATGCCCAGATGGCACAAAACCCCCCCAAATGACTCCATTTTGGAAAGTAGACACCCCAAGCTATTTGCTGAGAGGTATGTTGAGTATTTTGCAGATCTCGCTTTTTGTCACAAAGTTTTGAAAATGTAAAAAAAGAAAAAAAAATGAAAAAAAAATGTCTTTCTTAATTTTCAAAAACAAATGAGAGCTGTAAAATACTCACCATGCCTCTCAGCAAATAGCTTGGGGTGTCTACTTTCCAAAATGGGGTCATTTGTGGGGATTTTGGGCTATTTTGACATTTTATGGCCTTCAAAACTGTGATAGGTAGTGAGGAGTGAAATCAAAAATGTATGCCCTTAGAAACCTTGAAGGCGGTGCTTGGTTTTTGGGGTCCCGTACGCGGCTAGGCTCCCAAAAAGTCCCACACATGTGGTATCCCCGTACTCAGGAGAAGCAGCAGAATGTATTTTGGGGTGTAATTTCACATATAACCATGGCATGTGTGAGCAATATATCATTTAGTGACAACTTTTTGTACATTTTTTTTTTCTTTTTGTCATTATTCAATCATTTGGGACAAAAAAAAAAAATATTCAATGGGCTCAACATGCCTCTCAGCAAATAGCTTGGGGTGTCTACTTTCCAAAATGGGGTCATTTGGGGGGGTTTTGTGCCATCTTGGCATTTTATGGCCTTCAAAACTGTGATAGGTAGTGAGGAGCGAAATCAAAAATTTATGCCCTTAGAAACCTTGAAGGCGGTGCTTGGTTTTTGGGGTCCCGTACGCGGCTAGGCTCCCAAAAAGTCCCACACATGTGGTATCCCCGTACTCAGGAGAAGCAGCAGAATGTATTTTGGGGTGTAATTTCACATATGCCCATGGCATGTGTGAGCAATATATCATTTAGTGACAACTTTGTGCAAAAAAAAAAAAGTTTGTCATATTCCCGCAACCTGTGGCAAAATATAAAATATTCCATGGACTCAACATGCCTCTCAGCAAATAGCTTGGGGTGTCTACTTTCCAAAATGGGGTAATTTGGGGGGATTTTGTGCTATTTTGGCATTTTATGGCCTTCGAAACTGTGATAGGTAGTGAGGAGTGAAATCAAAAATTTACGCCCTTAGAAATCCTGAAGGCGGTGCTTGGTTTTTGGGGCCCTGTACGCGGCTAGGCTCCCAAAAAGTCCCACACATGTGGTATCCCCGTACTCAGGAAAAGCAGCAGAATGTATTTTGGGGTGCAATTCCACATATAACCATGGCATGTGTGAGCAATATATCATTTAGTGACAACTTTTTGTACATTTTTTTTTTCTTTTTGTCATTATTCAATCATTTGGGACAAAAAAAAATATTCAATGGGGTCAACATGCCTCTCAGCAAATAGCTTGGGGTGTCTACTTTCCAAAATGGGGTCATTTGGGGGGGTTTTGTGCCATCTTGGCATTTTATGGCCTTCAAAACTGTGATAGGTAGTGAGGAGTGAAATCAAAAATGTATGCCCTTAGAAACCTTGAAGGCGGTGCTTGGTTTTTGGGGTCCCGTACGCGGCTAGGCTCCCAAAAAGTCCCACACATGTGGTATCCCCGTACTCAGGAGAAGCAGCAGAATGTATTTTGGGGTGTAATTTCACATATGCCCATGGCATGTGTGAGCAATATATCATTTAGTGACAACTTTGTGCAAAAAAAAAAAAAGTTTGTCATATTCCCGCAACTTGTGGCAAAATATAAAATATTCCATGGACTGAACATGCCTCTCAGTAAATAGCTTGGGGTGTCTACTTTCCAAAATGGGGTCATTTGGGGGGGTTTTGTGCTATTTTGGCATTTTATGGCCTTCGAAACTGTGATAGGTAGTGAGGAGTGAAATCAAAAATTTGCGCCCTTAGAAATCCTGAAGGCGGTGCTTGGTTTCCGGGGTCCCGTACGTGGCTAGGCTCCTAAAAAGTCCCACACATGTGGTATCCCCGTACTCAGGAGAAGCAGCAGAATGTATTTTGGGGTGCAATTCCACATATAACCATGGCATGTGTGAGCAATATATCATTTAGTGACAACTTTTTGTAATTTTTTTTTTTTTTTTGTCATTATTCAATCACTTGGGACAAAAAAAAAATATTCAATGGGCTCAACATGCCTCTCAGCAATTTCCTTGGGGTGTCTACTTTCCAAAATGGGGTCATTTGGGGGGGTTTTGTACTGCCCTGCCATTTTAGCACCTCAAGAAATGAGATAGGCAGTCATAAATTTAAAGCTGTGTAAATTTCAGAAAATGTACCCTAGTTTGTAAACGCTATAACTTTTGCGCAAACCAATAAATATACGCTTATTGACATTTTTTTTACTAAAGACATGTGGCTGAATACATTTTGGCCTAAATGTATGACTAAAATTGAGTTCATTCGATTTTTCTTATAACAAAAAGTAGAAAATATAATTTTTTTAAAAATTTTCGGTCTTTTTCTGTTCATATCGCAAAAAATAAAAATCGCAGAGGCAATCAAATACCATTAAAAGAAAGCTCTATTTGTGGGAAGAAAAGGACGCAAATTTCATTTGGGTACAACATTGCATGTCCGCACAATTTACAGTTAAAGCAGCGCAGTGCCGAATCCCAAAAACAGGCCTGGTCCTAATGGCCCGAAATGGTCCGGGGCTTAAGTGGTTAAAAGAGATCGCAAGATTCTGTTCACCAAACTTGAAGCAAATTTTAACGCTTGTCATTTGGCTCATCAAGCTACCCCGAATGCAAACACTAACACTAAATTGGAAAGGGCCCGGCTTGAGTTGGATCTTTTTCTGACAGATTCGGCAGACAAACTCTTACGCAAGCGGCAACATACCCTATACCGCAAAGCCAATAAGCCCGATACCCCAATGGCCCGCAGTCTCAAGTCTATTGATCGTTCACAAGCTGCATTCCGACTTAGAACCTCCAGAGATGCATACACTAGTAACCCATTAAAGATCTTAGACATCTTTCAATCTAAATTAGCTAAGCTCTATGACCCTGGCTTAATCTTTGATAAAAACAAAGCAGACACTTTGTTCTCAGATGTTACACTTCCCACAATGACACCGGAACAGTGTGAATATTTGGAGAGTCCCATAACGGCCTTGGAAGTTAAAGCTGCTATTAAAGAATTGAAGCCTCACAAGAGACCGGGCCCCGATGGGTTTTCTGCACTATACTACAAACAATTTGACTCGATTTTAACGCCTCTATTGACTAGAGCCTTCAATTCTTTGTTAGCTGGTCATTCGTTTAAAACCGAAACACTAACTTCCATCATAGCAATGATTCCCAAACCTAAATCTGACACTACCTCTTGGTCTAATTACCGCCCCATATCTCTTTTAAATCTAGACATTAAGTTACTAGCTAAGATCTTGGCAACTAGATTGAATAGCATTATAGGTAAACGTATCCATCGTGACCAAACTGGCTTCATGCCCTTGCGTCAAGCAGGGGATAATGTCAGAAGAGCACTTTTATTAATTCATGCCGCCAAAAAAAGACGTATCCCAACTTGCCTTATATCATTAGATATTAGGAAGGCGTTCGACTCAATTAGCTGGCCATATCTACAATATACTCTTCAAAAATGGGGTTTTGGGGAAAATTTCTTAACTTGGGTCTCCTCACTATACAGCACTCCGAAAGCTTATATTAAATATATGGGCTACAAATCAGCTATGATGGATATTAGGAGTGGTACTAGACAGGGTTGCCCCCTATCCCCTTTGCTTTTTGCCCTACTTATTGAACCCTTAGCATGTATTATTAGAAATAATCCTAATATCAAAGGTGTGGAATTAGGTGGACATCACCACAAATTGAGTCTTTTTGCAGATGACATCCTGATTTTTCTATCCCATCCCCACGTCTCAGCCCCAAATCTAGTAAATACTTTAGACAAGTTTGCAAAGATTTCTGGTTTGTGTGTTAATCATGCCAAATCTAATGCCCTTAATATTTCCCTTTCGCCATCTGAGTTACAACAAGCTCAAACGTCTTTACCTTTCAATTGGGAGTTGCATCATATTTCATATCTTGGAGTCCAACTCACTTCTTCTATATCCGACTTATTTTCAGCTAACTACTTACCCTTATTGAAGTCAACTACTAATCTGATGAAACAATGGTCTTCTCTTCCTTTATCTTGGATTGGGAGGATTAATGCTACTAAGATGTCAATCTTACCAAAGTTCCTTTACCTATTCCGAGTTCTCCCCATACATATACCTCCTTACTTCTTGAGGCTCACTCAAAAGAGAGTGATGGCTTTTATATGGGGCTCTACAAAGCCCCGTATACCTAGATCGACTCTTTATCTTGATAAATTGAAAGGTGGTCTGGGAATTCCTAACTTTTCCTCATACTATTTTGCTGCTCAGCTAGCACAACTCCCCAAATACCATTCTACAATAGAATCCCCTCTATGGGTAGCGATTGAATCAGTGGATATTGACCCCATTTCTGTGAATAATTTGCTCTGGTTAGCTCCTAAAGATAGACTAAACTTATCTAACCCTGTAACCAAACATTCTATAGCTATCTGGGACAAATATAGATCCACAAAAAGCCTACAATCCACTCATAACCCTCTACTCCCTTTTCTTCGAAATCCCTCATTTTACCCCGCCTGGAAATTTCCCCTATCATTTGCAGCTTGGTCCAGAAGAAACCTACTTCAATTCCATAATCTAGTTTCCTCCAATGATATTCTTACGTTCCCAACATTATGTGATTTATACAAACTCCCCATGAAGGAGCTCTTCCGCTATCTACAAATTAAGAACTTTTATACACCCCTCGTTGATACGGGATCCCCTCTCACCCAAATGACTCAATTTGAACGTATCTGTAACAGTGATCCCCATACTAGAGGATTAATATCACTTTTGTATAAACGCATCAATTCCACATCCGACGATACTTTACCATCCTATACGACTAAATGGGCACACGACATGGATAGAACATTCAGTAAAAGTGACTGGGATATTATATGGTCAGCTACTAAGCATTCCTCGCCAAACTGTTTTGCGTTGGAAACAAATTATAAGGTCCTTTCTCGATGGTACCTGGTTCCGGCCAGGATTGCCAAATTTGCCCCCTCGTACCCAAATCTATGTTTCAGAGGCTGTTCTGAACCGGGCACGCAGTTCCATATTTGGTGGCAATGTCCAATCATTCAATCCTTCTGGAGTAAAATATTTCACATGGCCTCTACGGCCTTGGAAATACCAATCCCGCCAGACCCGGCACTGGCTCTCCTCAACCTCAAACCTCCTAATTTGAATAAGTCACAATTCAAATTACTACTACATCTCACCACGGCGGCTAAACAATCTATAGCTAAGGCCTGGAAAACCCAAACTTTAGTTGTGGCTGAAACTAAACATAGAATTAACAGAGCCCTTATCTTTTCCAAAATGTCTGCTATTGAAGATGACAACATTGCAACATATAATAAAATATGGAAACCATGGATTAAACACTTCTTACCCCCAGATTTTGATCAACTATTGTTGATGCCTCTTTGAAATACTTTAATATTTATCTATTAATATAATATTTAAACGGGGCCTTGATCTGACTGGACCGCCACCCGGGGAGACATCCTTTACCTTTATCTCTATTTTTCTATACCCATAACTTCTTTTCTATATATTTTACTTTTCTCCCATATATCTTCTTCTTCTCTCTTACTTCTTCTGTCTTTCTGTTCTGGTTAGTTTTGTTACTTGTGTAATACAGATTTTTTACACATGTGATGTTCATTACATGACTTATATATATAACTTTAAAGTTTCACTTTATCAATCACTAATATCTTTGTGTCTTAAAGATTTGTTAGGAAAGTCTTCACTAAACAATTGAGGTATGACAACGTTCATCTGGTGTATCCTTCTGGATAGCCCAACATATTCTCTCATACTTAATCGAGCCCCCATCTGCTCACAGCTTGCTCCCTTCCGGGGTGAGTGGTTGGTCTGGAGACGTGATGTTCTATCCTGAATATTGCTTATCTTCATTGCTCTAATCTTTTATACCTCTATTTGTATTGATATAATTGTTACTGAGGTTTATCCTCTACTGCCTTTCTTTCAATATGTATTTTTAGTGATTACTGTATTTATTTACAATTCTATTCTTGATCAGAATGTAATGTTCAGTATACTTGCTATTTACTTGTAAAATCTAATAAAAATATTAAACAAGAGACCAGAGTGATATCAGCAGCTGAGAGCAGCAGTGTAGTTGTATTTAGCGTGTCATTTGCCACATCACTTGCCACAAGTTGTGGATTGTCCACTTGCCACGTCAGCTGCCCCAAGTTGTGGATTGTCCACAATGCAATGGAAGCAATTTCTTTTTTATATATATATATATATATATATATATATATATATATATATATATAATGGTTTTTCCTCATTTGCCATAAATTTGGAGTTTATCAATGTAAAAAAATAGGCCACCTTTAAAAACGCTTCTAAACTAAAATGCGGCTAAACGCCGGTACCGCGTCTGAAACGTGGAAATCTTTGGCGTCTGAAGGCATTTTGAGGGCTTGTGAAAAACGATTTTAAACGCAACTGCATATTTTTTTTGCCAGGCCAAAAACAGTGTTTTGGATGTAATAGAATTCAATGGACCCGCATCCAAAACGCAAGTACCGCAATTTTGCGGCGTTTTTTTGTTTTACCTGTTTATAGCTGGTTGTTAAAGGAAATGTAAAAAAAAACGGTTAAAAAAAACAGCGTGGGGTCCCCCCCCAGGTCCATACCAGGCCCTTGGGTCTAGTATGGATTCAAAGGGGACCCCCCAAAAAAATGAAAAAAAAACTGGCGTGGGGGTCCCCCCAGAATCCATACCAGGCCCTTCAGGTCTGGCATGTATTTTAAGGGGAACCCCGCGCCAAAAACAAAAAAAATTTGTGTGGGGTCCCCTAAAAATACACACCAGACCCTTTATCCGAGCACTCAACCTGGCAGGCCGCAGGGGAAAAGGGGAGGACGAGAGAGCGGCCCCCCCTCCCTCCTGAACCGTACCAGGCCGTGTGCCCTCAACATGGGGGGTTTGGTGCTTCGGGGCAGGGGGGGCGACCTGCGTTCCTCCCCACCCCAAAGCACCCTGCCCCCATGTTGATGGGGACAAGGGCCTCTTCCCGACAACCCTGGCCGTTGGTTGTCGGGGTCTGCGGGCGGGGGGCTTATCGGAATCCGGGAGCCCCCTTTAATAAGGGGGACCCCAGATACCTGCCCCCACCCTATGTAAATGAGTATGGGGTACATCGTACCCCTACCCATTCACCTGGTGGCAAAATAAGTCAATAAAAAAAGACAACACAGGTTTGAAAGGTAATTTATTGGGCAGCTCCGGGGGTCTTTCTGCCGGGCCCCCGCTATCTTCTGCTAGCTCTCTTGCTAGCGGGGGTCCCGGGCTTCCTCGCCGTCTTCTTCCGACTTCGGGGTTCTCTTGTTCTGTTCTCCGGTTCTTTCTGCCTTCTGCCGGGCCCCCGCTATCTTCTGCCAGCTCTTTTGCTAGCGGGGGCCGGTCTTCTTCATCACCTTCTTCCCTCTTCTCTTCGCCCGATGTTGCCTCGTCGCTGTCCACCGCCGCAATGCTCTGTCCGAGCAGCGGTGCCACTTTTATTGGCATGGGGCGTGGTCACCGGATGATGCCACCGCTGACCCCGCCCCCCTATGATGTCACATTCCCGGGGAATGATGGGACTGTGACGTGAAACGGGGGCGGGGTCAGTGGTGGCATCATCCGGTGACCACGCCCCATGCCAATAAAAGTGGCACCGCTGCTCGGACAGAGCATTGCGGCGGTAGACAGCGACCCGGGACCCCCGCTAGCAAAAGAGCTAGCAGAAGATAGCGGGGGCCCGGCAGAAAGACCCCCGAAGTTGGAAGAAAATGGCGAGGAAGCCCGGGACCCCCACTAGCAAAAGAGCTAGCAGAAGATAGCGGGGGCCCGGCAGAAAGACCCCCGAAGTCGGAAGAAGACGGCGAGGAAGTCCGAGACCCCCGCTAGCAAAAGAGCTAGCAGAAGATAGCAGGGGCCCGGCAGAAAGACCCCAGAAGACGGCGAGGAAGCCCGGGACCCACGCTAGCAAAAGAGCTAGCAGAAGATAGCGGGGGCCCGGCAGAAAGACCCCTGGAGCTGCCCAATAAATTACTATTCCAACCTGTGTTGTCTTTTTTTATTGACTTATTTTGCCACCAGGTGAATGGGTAGGGATACGATGTACCCCATACTCATTCACATAGGGTGGGGGGCCGGCATCTGGGGGCCCCCTTTTTAAAGGGGGCGCCCGGATTCCGAAAAGCCCCCCGCCCACCCCGACAACCAACGGCCAGGGTTGTCGGGAAGAGGCCCTTGTCCCCATCAACATGGGGGCAGGGTGCTTTGGGGTGGGGGGGCCGCAGGTCGCCCCCCTGCTCCGAAGCACCAAACCCCCCATGTTGAGGGCATGCGGCCTGGTACGGTTCAGGAGGGAGGGGGGGCGCTCTCTCGTCCCCCCCTTTTCCCCTGCGGCCTGCCAGGTTGCGTGCTCGGATAAGGGTCTGGTTTGGATTTTGGGGGGACGCCCACGCCGTTTTTCGGCTTAAGGGGGTTCACCTTAGAATCCAGACCAGACCTAAGGGCCTGGTATGCTCCTGAAGGGGAACCCATGCCAGTTTTTTCATAAAAATTTGGCCTGGAGTTCCCCTTCATGATTCATACCAAACATGGGACAGCGAGGCTGCCGAGGACCAGCGCGATGACATCGCGCTGGACACATTCTCGGACGGCTAGTCGCCTCTAGGACACGACTTGAGTGGCTGCTGCACGCTCAGGTCGTGTCCAGGTCGCCTCGCAAAGTTGCGCTGTCCCTGTGTCAGCCGGCGCACGAGTTGCCCGCAAGTCGAATCCGACTTCCCGGGCGACCTCTATTCAAATCAATGGGCTCCCATAGGGAACCATTCATTTTCAATAGAGCGCCGCTGACATTTCTATTTACTATAACAGTGCGCCGCTGCTTCCTGCGCCCAGTGAAGGAGTTATCCGGCGCACCAATTAAGGTTAAAACCAGCGCAGCGCACTGTTATTAGTAAATCAGCCCCTAAGTAAACCATGGCTAACTTTTGTAACACTTCACATCGTTCACTACAGACACAGTTCCTCATTATGCTTCAGAATACTCCTCTCACTTAAGTTGTGCAGCATTTCTGAGCTGGTACCTCAGAGTTTGTACCCGTTTTCACCAACCTAGTAACCTGTCACCTCACTCCCAGTGACATTGATTTCTATGTTTCACTTAAATACTAGGAAGCTCATTCATACATATCCTGTGCTTATTTTTCTCCCGAGGCCTCACTACATCCTTTGTGACTCCCAGGCTAGGTCTCTATGACGCCCTGTGCTGCAAGGTTGGTCCCAGTATGTGTGAGTCCAAAAATGCAGCGCTTCAATAAAGCAAATAAACGTGACAGTCCAAGTAAAATCAATATATGAAGGTGGATATAAAAATATTGTTGATATATGAAGGTAGATGAAAAAATGTTGTTGAAAACACCACCACCAAGGAGATTCAGTGTGAAAAACAACACACCACACCAAATGTGCTCACAATCTGCTTACCAGAAAGTGAACATTTTCAAATGATAATGGCAAATGTAGAGGATTGAAGATGGATACAACTCTCCAGACTTGATGGAATAATAGCAGCAGGAATATCCAAACACCAACATCAAGGTAACCTTCAGAACTCGGTGTATGATAATACTATGCAATTATCCTCAGACATGCTTGATCTCCGATGGCAAAGGAAATGGATCCTCCTCGCTCACTCCTGCAAGTCTGCTGCGGTTTTTGTCAGTCTCCCTCCTAGACTCCGCTTCCTCCTCTGACCGCTGTTCCAGCAGGAGCTCCGCTCCCAGTCCCAGTATGTGGAGAACCAGTCGCAAGGCAAGGAGCCTGTCGTGTACCAGGTACGATGGCGAGGTGCTGAGAGGGCTCCCCTTGCGGCTAAGTGCAGCGCACCCCTGAAGGTGGTACAGGGAATGCAGTGCCTGAAGAAGCACGGTTTGCCAGTTGCTGTGGTCTGATTTGCTGATCACCGGAAGGTAGCTGAAACAGGCAGGAAGCACTGTAGGGCAGGTGTGCTTAGGTGGCACCAGGCGAACTTGGCCGTAGAGTAGACCAGAAACAGAACCAGGTGCCAGGCCAGGGGTCATACACGGTAGATCAGTCGGTAACAGAACTGGAACAAGCCGGGGTCATACACAGTTAGACGGGTAGTAGCGGAGTCAGTGAGCAGGCCAGGGTCAAACATAATTTAGCAGACAGGAGCAGATTTAAAAGTATAAGCCAGAGGTCAAGCAAGGAGATCAGGATAAGCAGGTCAAGGCAAGCCGGGTCGGTAACGGGAAGCCAAGGATCAGGATACACAGGAGCACATGAAACATGGGGGAGCTGACAATAATCCAGCAATCTAGAGGTCTCAGCAGCAGGTTTATATAGGCCAGTATACGCCAGCATCTGTAATGTTGCGCGTGCGCTATTGCGCCTCCTGGTTAGTGCCATCACGCATCTGCGTGCGCATGATGGGTGCTGGTAACATTGCCGGTTCTAAGGCCATTTCCCTGACAGAGCCTAAGTACCAAGCTCCTTCACTACCAGGGCTTCTGTCACCCTTGCCATGTCACCCTCTTCCCGACTGGATGGTTGATGCATATGCACACAACACTAGTACTGTAGTCATCAGCAATGGCAATAAAGCCTCCTCCAGATGGCTTCTCTGTTCTTTGGACATTTGTACAGCACTTACTAATTCCTCTTGTCCCCTTATTAAGCCCTGCTTTTTGGATACACCATGCATGCACCCCTTTAGTAAATTATGACCAGGCAAATTGAATAACTATAAAGTTCTTTTACTGAAAAAATTTCCTCCTAGCCTGGAGGTATGGCAAACAAGGGTACAGAAGGAAGAATCCATGCTGAGCTCAGTGGCAAAGGAGTTCTGCACTAAGGGACTGGTGAGCACATGTCACTGGGAGTGAGGTGGCAAGCTACATCTGTGCTGGTGAGCGGGACATAAGCTCTGCTGTGTCCATTTAGAAACGGCTGCATTCGGAGTAGAAGTGTACAGTGTCATGGGAGGAGTGCTGAGGAGTGCTGAAAACATTAAATGTCTAAACCTTACAAGGGAACCGTTCAAGGTGAACAGCTTGCTTCTGAGTTGGGGTGCCACCTTAGTTTAAAGTATAACTAAAGGCAAAACTTTTTCTTTTTAGTTTTGGATAGAGTGGAGAGGGATTAAAATGGCTGTCAGTTTTTTTTCTGTCTGTGCCCCCGTTAGGGAGATTCATCTTCCAATGGGGACACTAGTTCTGGTGATCCGTGGGTCCCCAAGGAATTCCCTTAGATTGCACGGATTTCCCTTCACTTACTGTTTGCCTACGGGACAGGAAGTGAAGGCAAATCCCTGCAATGGGACACACATGGGGAAAATAAATCTGACAGGGATTATAACCCTCTATTACTCTATCCAAAATAAAAAATAAAAAAGTTTTGCCTATAGTTCTACTTTAAGCTCTACATAACTCTGGTCCTGAGCTTATGTTCCCAGGACATTAGCAAGCGCGTTCACGAAGGGTCCCCATATCGAGCACTAAGCACCGTCCACATGTACTTCTCAAAAAGCCTGGGAAAACATGGCTAACAAAATTTACCCTTACCTCTCAGGCAGCACTACTTCTGCTGGGCAGCATCAAACAAATAATGCAATTAACACAGCAGAAAACACACTTAACCCAGAAAGATAATTAACACAGGCTCTTTGGCACCAACAGTCAGCTAATCAGAAGCCCCCTTACAGAGGTGAATAGAGGAATTCTTCCCAGACATTGTTTTATGACAGCAGGGACTCTCCACTGTCAGAATACACTGATCGGTGTCTGCATTTCATTGGCTGTAGCCGCTGATCGAGAACAATTTTCTAACAAACACAATTCAACAGAAGTCAATTGTTAGATCAACATATGTTGAGCGAGAGCAGACACACAGAACGAAATTTGTCTGCTTCTTGTTGAACTGACCGAATTTTGATCCATCTATGGCCAGCTTTAGAGGCTGTGGACATATTACAGGAGAAAGTCAGAGACTGCCGACATGTCACCTGGGATTGCCATCAACAACCGCCATCACAATCCCTTTACAGATCAATGTTTTTACAATTGGGCTTCCAACTGCCCCCTTAAAACTTGGAACTCTGCTACATTTAGAAATGCATAGAAGAAGACGGGAATAGAAATTATGAAAAAGCATTAAAAAAATTAAAAATATCAATAGACAGTTCAGTATATTGAATACTTTTTGTTCACTGGTCTGAATTCTGGTTTTGGCCAAGGGAAGCACCATACGAGCTATTTTTTACGTATGTAGCTGGGAAGCAGTAAAAAAAAAAAGACTGTTGAGTTGCGATTAACCTATCCAGAGTCTTCCAGCCGCCTATCAATTGCCTTTAGATCTCTTTTCAGAGGGGTGACAAGAGCTGCTGCTAGTGGATAGATAGATAGATAGATAGATAGATAGATAGATAGATAGATAGATAGATAGATAGATAGATAGATAGATAGATAGATAGATAGGTAGATTTATGCATGTAAATGAATTTACCTACAGTATACTACATTTATACTTAAAGCAGACCCCTGAAAGTCAATGTGGGTGTACCTGGCTCCAGACAGCCCCCTCCCTCTCCTGCAATTGAATATTTTTTAAGTGCTTTTTTTGTATTGTGCTGCAAGGCAGTACTGCCTGGCTTCTAGACATGGTAGAGACCTTCCACACTTCTGTACATGTGTGGGTTTCCATATACAAGCATGTAAAGACGACGCAGTGAAGGACATGCAGGGTCCTCTTGCATGTGCCACAGAGCTCTGCCAGTTCCCAAAGGCCAAGCAGAACCCTTCAATGCATCCGTGCAGGCACTGGACTAGCAAAAAATGGAGGCACCAATGGAGGTGGACGGAGCCATGACCAAGGGGACTGAAGTTCCTCTTTAAGAATACAGCTATGACTCTTTGGAATTCTCTGTTCATATACAGGTTGAAGTTCCAGCTGCCTATTTTGTTAGAGAAGTATTCAAACATTGTAATGTTACAAAATGTAATCCAGAGGTCCTCAACCCCTGAGCTGCAGCTTCCCTCCAATTGGACTGTGGTTTTCTGTCTGCTGTGACAGCTACTCATGGTGAGAAATTTCACTGGTAGAAGGCCTGCAATTTCTGAGATGCTGCAACCACCTTGTCTGGAACCAACAAGGAGTTGCTGCATCTGAAGGCAGATAGTTGCGGAAGGGAGGGCAGATTATTTTGGAAAGCTTTGCAGCTGCCAGATCACTTGTACATTTAGCAGGGAACCAAGGATCAGAATAAAAACAAACTCTCAATGTCACCCTGTGAATGCTTTGACGTACAGTATATATGTCATTGGCCAAGAGTCGTACAGTCATGACGTATGAATGCATGAAGCCAGGGAAGGACAAGTTGTATACACTATCAAGACTTTAATGGAAAACAAAGCAGCATTGGAGTCTAGTGAATTACACTTTATGCCTAAAACTCTTAACAAAACAAGCAAAGTAACTTTCTGACTGGAGCTAGTTTCAAGCTCTACACTTAGATGTACAATGTTTAAGATCAGTTATTTTTTGTCTCGGTCATTTTTGTTGACCCAAATATAAAATATTCCAACATATCCAATCAGTTTTCACACAAGATTGTTACATTTCTTTAAATACATTTAATCTTATGTCAGTCCACACACATTTAAGAATGCAATACAATGTTGCTTAAATCTAATATATTGTACAATACAATTGCTTGCTACCACCTATAGACTGATTACTATCCATATTTATTGAGCATTAGGTGCTGGTAATGTAAGATCATTGCAGAATATATATTTTTTGCATTATTTCCTAAATTGTTTAACCACTTCAATACAGGGCACTTATACCCCCTTCCTGCCCTGACCAATTTGCTCTCACACTTTGAATGACAATTACTCAGTCATGCAAAACTGTACACATATTGAAATTTGCGTCCTTTTTTTCACACAAATAGAGCTTTCTTTTGGTGTTTTATTTTTTGTGCTATAAATAAAAAAAGACTGAAATTTGGTGAAAAAATGCCTTTTTTCTTTGTTTCTGTCATAAAATTTTGCAAATTAGTAATTTTTCTTCATAAATTTTGGCCAAAATTTATACTGCTACTGCTATACTGGTAAAAATAACCCAAATCAGTGTATATTAGCCCACGTTCACACTGGGGCTGCGGGAGTGAAGCCTGCGAGTTCAGCTGAACTCGCACGATTTCACTCCCGCTGGCAGTCCCGATTTCAGCTCGATTTCAAAGACATCTGAAACAGATGTCAATGTAAATCGCGGCTGAAATCGCAAAAAGTAGTACAAAAACTACTTTTTGTAATCGGTGCAGCCCCGCAGATGCGGCGTCGCACCGATTAGGACGGTGCCATTGGCCGCAATTTGCAGCAAATTTCGCCGATTTGACATACGATTTGACATGTCAAATCGCATGTCAAATCGCACCAGTGTGAACCAGGGCTAATTTGGTCTTTGTGAAAGTTATAGAGTCTACAATCTATGGTGCAAATCTCTGAAAATTAATCACACCTGATGTACTGACGGCCTATCTCATTTCTTGAGACAAAACAAATACCCCCCAAATGACCCCTTTTTGGAAAGTAGACATTTCAAGGTATTAAGTAAGTAGAATGGTGAGTTTTTTTAAGTTGTATTTTTTTCCCACAATTCTTTGCAAAATAAATTTCATAAAAATATTATTTTTTTTATTTTTTTTTATAAAATTGTCATATTACAAAATTGTCATATTAACAGGTTATTTCTCTCACTGAGCATATGCATACAACAGATTACACCCCACAATACATTCTGCTACTCCTGAGTATGGTGATACCACATGTGTGAGACTTTTACACAGCGTGGCCACATACAGAGGCCCAACATTGAAGTAGCAACTTCAGGCGTTCTAGGAGCATAAATTACACATCTAATCTCTCAACCACCTCTTACACTTTTGAAGGCCCTGGAGCACCAGGACAATGGAATTGGCCACAAAATGACCCCATTTTGGAAAGCAAACACCCCAATGTATAATCAATGAGGCATAATGAGTCTTTTGAACGGTTCATTTTTTTCTAGATGTTTTTAGAATATGTGGAAAAAAAAGAAAATTAAGATATTTCCAACACCTAGCAAACACATAGCAAAAATTACACACCAAAATACATTCTGCTACTCCTCCTGAGTATGGCGATACCACATGTGAGACTTTTACACAGCCTGGCCACATACAGAGACCCAACATCCAAGGAGCACCGTCAGGTGTTCTGGGAGCATAAATTACACATTTAATTTCCTGACAACCTTTCACACTTTTGAGGGCCCTGGAGCACCAGGACAATGGAAACGCCCACAAAATGACCCATTTTTGAAAGCAAACACCCAACATATAATCTATGATGCATATTGAGTCTTTTGAGCGGTTCATTTTTTTCCAGAAGGTTTTGTAAAATGTTAAAAATACATTCTGCTACTCCTCCTGAGTATGGCGATACCACATGTGTAAGACTTTTACACAGCCTGGCCACATACAGAGGCCCAAGATCCAAGTAGCACAATCAGGCGTTCTAGGAGCATAAATTACATATTCTGGAGCCCCTCACATATGTGAGACCCCTATGTACTACAGTAGCAGGGCAACAGATCAGTCCAAGCGGTAGGCAAAAGCATAGTCCATAAAACAGGCCAGGGTCAGTTCCCGTGCAAGCAGTCCAAGCGGTAGGTAGAAGCGTAGTTGATAAAACAGGCCAGGGTCAGTTCATGTGGAAGCAGTCCAAACGGTAGGCAGAGGCATAGTAAAAAAAACAAGTGAAGGTAAATTGGGCATCCGGTGTTCCAAGAGGCAATGCCCTTAGTTTGTAATAATGTACATTTGATTAGTCAGTCTTTAGGTAAAAACAAAGTTGAACCATGGTAAGGGGGTGATTTAAAAAGAGGCAGCCATCCTCAGAGTGTGTTAAGCAAGTCTGCAAAACATAAAAAAGAAACAAGGGGGGGGCGCCTCTCTAAGTGTAGTATTAAAACAGTATAAATTATTGTACAAGATGACTACTGACTACTGACTACTCCATGGAGCTGACTACTTCCTGGTTTTCCTGAATGTACAGCTATTCAGCACAACATCACACCAGAACCTTTCCCAGCTACCCGGATCGTGCCTGTGGGACGCAGTAGAACTGCCAGGACTACATACTTATGATGAGCATGACTCCCACCTATATGGTCACTGATGGGTGACAAACCACGGACGGTGATGGTCACTGACAGATGACGGGTGATGGTCACTGATGGTTGACAGGTGACATGCTACAGTCACTGATAGGTGATGGGTGCACCACAGACAGTCACTGATGGCAGTCTCTTATGTGACAGGTGCATTTTATGGGGTGACTGTGGTGTGACAGGTGACAATGGGGGGGGGGCGATGTGACAAGTGTTGTGCTTGGTGCAGACACTACAGAACACAGATATGTAACTCACTGCTCCTGGCTCTTCTCTCCTCACACTGGAAATGGTGTGTGAGGAGGGAAGAGCCGGTAACAGCTAGTTACCGGTCTGTGTTTACATTCAGTGAGCAGCTGTGAATGGATCACAGCCGATTAACGTGGTAAACAGCCACCGACCAATGGCTGTTTACCAGTGTCGGTGACGAGTAGTGTTCCCTGGAACACGTCGCTACCAACATGCATGCGCAGCACGCTCGCAATCGCGTGCAAGCGCTGTGTGAAAGGTGAAAGTACCAACTGTGATCGGCCGTGACTTCATCACGGCCGATCACGTGGTAAAAAGCCGTTCACCCCCCATCGGTGACGAGCGGTGTCTCTGTGACACGCCGCCACCGACAATACTGGCTGCGTGCACACGATCGCGCGCATGCCCTGTTTAAATGGACGGACGTCATATGACGCCCGCCCAGAACGAGAGCCGCACCGCCCAGCTGTCATATGACGATGGGTGGACGGCAAGCGGTTAATCTCAGCTCTCCTGCCCCCGGTACTTTTTTGCAGTTTTTCTTTTAGTAGGGAGTCTTATCAACCAACAGACCAGTCAGACAATGCTCCAGTATCTCTTGCAGATCAAATGAGTTTTAAAGTACTTTCAAGTATCTTCTAGATGTAAATGTACAATATACAGTGGGTATAGAAAAGAATCACCTTCCTTTAAAATAATCACATTTTGTTGCTTTGCAGCCTGAAATGAAGACTGACACAGTTTTTGTTTTATCCAGCTGGATTTACTCAGTGCAACATAGTGAAAGATATAACACCAACATTTCAGAATAAAAAAAATAAAAACAGAATCACCCCCGTGTCAGTATTTTGTTGAAACACTTTTTGCTTTAATTACAATCTTTAGTCTGTTGGGATATGTATCTACTAACGTTGCACAACGGCATGGGTCCCCCCCCCCTAATCCATACCAGGCCCTTTGGGTCTGGTGTGGATTTTGAGGGGATACCCACACCAATTTTTTTTTAAATGCTGTGGGTCCCCCCCCAAAATCTATACCAGACCTTTATCCAATCTTGCAGGTCAGGAAAGGGAGGGGACAAGCGAGCGGCCCTCAACATGGGGGGGTAATTTGGGTCAGGGGGGCTCTCCCCGAAAATCACCTTGTCCCCATGTTGATGAGGACAAGGGCCTCTTCCCAACAACCCAGGCTGGGGGGGTAGTGGGTAGTATTTTTACTTAATTTTTACATCTAGTGAATGGGTAGGCCCTACTCATTCACATGGGAGGGCAGGATTTTGGGGCTTCCAGATTCTGAATAAGCCCCCCCCCTGCAGACCACCAGCCAGAGTTGTGGGGAAGAGGCCCTTGTCCCCTTCAACATGGAAACAAGGTGCTTTGGGGGGCAGCCCCCCATTTTGAGGGCACGTGACCTGGTATTGTTTAGGAGGGGGGCGCTCACTCTTCCCCTCCCTTTCCTGACCTGCATGCTCGTATAAGGGTCTGGTATGAATTTTGGGACCCCACACTATTAAAAAAAAAAAATTGACGTGGGTTCCCCTCAAAATCCATACCAGACCTGAAGGACCTGGTATGGATTGGGGGGAACAACCACGCTGCTTTTTTTTTTTTTGCCAATTATTTTTATTGCTGGCAATTCTTGTATTAACATTCATCTGTCAGCAGGGAAGCCTGCTGAAAACTGAAAACTAAACGGTTGTTAAGGGCACGGTGGCCGGCTTACCAGCCCGCTCCTTAACAACCAGCTATACACAGCTTGTTAAAGGAAAAAAAAAAGGAAAATGCAAAACACGCCTGAAACCAAAAATTGCATAGATGCATTTTTTTTAGGAGAGCCCAGTTTGTTTTTTCACTAGTAAGGTGTACCTATTTTTTTTTTGAATCCATGATTTAACTGAAAACACTGATTCTTGTTTTATATATATATATATATATATATACACACATTTTAATAAATCATATATATATATGTATATATGTATATATATATATATATATATATATATATATCAGTTTTATCTTTCCCAAGGTGTCCAAGGTATAAGGTTCATTTTTTGAAAAGAGCCAGTCAACCTTCAAGCATGTCTTTGGCGTTTAAGAGGAAGCCAGAGTACCCAAAGAAAGCCCACACAAGTGCAGGGAGAATATACAAACCCCATGCAGATAGTGGCCAAACTGAGACTCAGACCAAGGACCCCAGTGCTTCAAGACAGAAGTGTTATAAGCCTCAGTGATCTACAACATTATACCATTCCCTGCATTGTTTGATTTGGCTAAAAAAAAAACATGTGATGCCACCCAGTTATCCTAAGAATACATCAATACATCATGCCAAGCTGCAGCAAATGGAACTTCTTATATAGTGGGGGTTGCGCATCTAATTAAACTTCTGTTTAGGGTTAATTTAGATAGGCTTGTGTTTTCTTAGTCCAATTGTATTGTCACTCAAATAAAAGGTGCCACAGACTAATAGAGAGCTCCCTGCTGAAAATAAAAAGGTCAAAAGGTGGAACATTTGCATCAGTGTGGTTGACTTAAAACCATTGTAATTCATTAAAAACTAGTTTTGGGAGGAAAAAAAAAAAAATCTGACTTTACATAGATTAAATCTAGATTAGTGCTAAGGAGGACAATTCAGACTCAGGGTCATAATCTTTCCATAGTTTTCTGTAATTAAGGGAAGTACAGTCTTAATGGTTGTTCTGTAATTAAGCAAACAGTAATGAATTAGGGTTTAGGTTGTAGAAATAAGACAATTGTCTACTGGTGCGTTTTGGTCTTATTGGGCTATAACCATTATGACAATTTTATTGCCACTGTCTGCCCAAGATTTAGCTTTGAGCAGTTTCAGATCATGTTCATTCAATGAGGTTTCAAAAAGTGACTGATGGGCACATTTTGACTGCATACCCATACACATTTTTATATCGATAGCTAGCCTCAGCCTATCCAAACACTTTATGCAACATACAAGGCAGGTCCATCTTCCTGAGGAATGCATTTTAAAAGACGATCAACAATCAGTGAATGTCACATTCACTGGTTTATATATATGTCTATGCATGCAATATTTGAAAACCTGCAAATCATTTGAGCTTCTTCCTTTCCCTGCACTCTGTTAGCAGCAGCAGTACCTGGTGTTCACAATGAAAAAAGGAACGTATTATAGAGTAAAAACCTTGATTTGAGAGCATTTTGCAAGACAAGAAAGTTTTTTTTTTTTTTTTGACATTTTGACTTGATATACAAGCAATGTCTTGATTTACAAGTAGCGTCATGTCACAACTGCCTATAAAAGAGACGAGAGGCTCCTCTAAGTGTAGCAATATGGTTACATTTAATTAAGGTACAACATTTAGCAACTTGATGATTAAACCAGGCACGTCTAAGTATGCAGGCATCCGATGTAAAGCTGTCCACATAGACCATCCTCCGTACCGCCCATCATCCCTTCCAGGCTGTGCTCCACATGCTTTCAGATCGCTCTACTGCAGGGGTAGTCTTCCCGGTCACCATTGCAGACTGACAGCGGTGAAAGCCGGCAGTGCGGGGGATGGTCTATGTGGACAGCTTTACCCTCTGTAGCTACTTCTGGATTTTGCTTTTAATCCCCTTGTGGATGGACATTTTATGGTTACACAACCCATCACATTGTTATATCTTTTTTAATATGGACTATAAACTGAAAGACCCATGAATAAATGGTTGTGGGACAAATCATCTGAGTTACCATTATTTCTTATGGGGAAATTCGCTTTGATATACAAGTGCTTTGGATTACAAGCATGTTTCCGGAACAATATATGCTCGCAATCCAAGGTTTTACTACAATTGTCTGGATCTCTAATCTAGAATAGATATATAGATATCTATATATATCCTAGATTACAGTTGACATTGTATTAGAGTGAGTCTGTGTGTGTGTATGTGTGTGTGTGTGTATGTATATATATATATATATATATATATACATACACACACACACACACACACACACACACACAGGGTACGGAAAGTATTCAGACCCCCTTACATTTTTCACTCTTTGTTATATTGCAGCCACTCGCTAAAATCATTTAAGTTAATTTTTTT